>NW_010729087.1:5562298-5680915 GCF_000365185.1 Nelumbo nucifera
TTACCTTCCCCTTAATTCTCATCTCTTCAAACAGGAGTTTTTTTGCTTCTATCTTCAAGGATCTCCTCCACTGACCTGTCTGCACAAACTCCATCCCCTCCATTTTCCCTCCCGTCAAATCAGACATCTTTCAAATGAGCAATAATCAAACCTTCACGTCAATGTGGGGGAAATAGAAGAGATTAGCAATGAGATAACAGAGGGGGAACGGGGAGTGAATTAGATTTTGGTGACAGCATCTGTGGATACCACAGAGAGACTTCCACCTAGTTCAAAATCCCTTGACATAATAGCATAAAATATTAATAAAATTGGGGTGCATCACGAGGACTTCCTAGGAGGTCACCCATCCTAGTACTACTCTCGCCCAAGCACGCTTAACTTCGGAGTTCTGATGGGATCCGGTGCATTAGTGCTGGTATGATCACACCCCTTTATTTCCTTATCATTATAAATGCAGAAATGCAGAATTACATAATTACAAATTTTTAGTGAAAATAAGTTCTCTTGAAGCAGTATACCAAGTCCCAGAAATGCTTCCTCAACTGTATGAGATCTTTGAAAATAAGAAAAACTAATTTGAAAAACTTGCAGCTCAAGCATTTCTATTTGGAAAAAAAAATATCATGCTGGATAGCTAGTGAAAGAAATCAACTAATAAAAAACATGGAACAAGTTAAAAGTAGAATTTTAGTGCTCAAGCTTATATCAATGAGAAGTATAATGCAATGCCTTTATAGGGAAAGAAAAAAAAGGAATTGTATGAAATGAAAGAAAGCGATGCCATAAACTAAACCAAAATTTTACACTCCATTCTTAATAGCACCGAGATCTCACTTGTGCATTTGTTTGGTTGATAAGAAAAGATATATATTGACCAAAGGAGAATAAATGGAAGATAGCAAAGCGGGCTGAATGGCTGAACCACCAGATATAGTGATACTTACTGCAGACCTCAAAAAGGTAAAAGCCTGAAGCAGTACAAAGCAAAAGATAAAGAAGCAATAGAAGAAAAAAATTCCTACTATGGTAAATGGGAAATACCAAAACAATCTTTGATTACGATTTTGTCATAGGAAAGACTATCTGCAACCAAGGACTAGGGATCCATCTGAATTCATTTTGGATACCAGGTTTCTCCCCTCCCTATTGTATTTTCTCAAACCCCAAGGGCTTATGGTGATAGGAATGGCAATGGGATGGGTTTCTCCCCTCCCTATTGTAGTTCTCAAACCCCAAGGGCTTATGGTGATAAGAATGGCAATGGGGTGGGTTCGGGGCAGGGATCATATTCCCCGTCCCCGACCCCAATCCCCGTTGGGGATAAAATTTATCCTCCATCCCCAATCCCCAATGGAGGCAGGTCCCCCGCGGGGACCCGAATCCCTGGAAAAAAATTTAATTAAAAGTATTTTTTGAAAAATAAATTTACTTCAAATAAAATTTTAAAATATCCTCCATCTCTAACCCCGACTCCTATCAGGGATCCCTAGTAATCCCCATTCCTGTCCCCACCCTGCCAAAGCAATCCCCATCCCCAACCCCATCGGGTCGGGGAGGTCGGGTAACTGACGGGGATGGGGAAAATTGCCATCCCTATATGATGATATGGTCCATCTCTCATCTGGTCAATGATCAGCAGAATATCCACCTTAATGCATCCAAAATCCAAGAAGTTCATCAAACCTTTGTCCCTGGAGAAACATTTACATCTTAGCCCTAATGGAATTACCATCTCCAATCAGGAATGAGTAATGAAGGACCATCTCTATCCTTGACTTTTAAAAGTGCTTATATCTTATACATTTCCTCCAATGAGGTAATGCATATAGATGGGGAGTTCTCTTCCTTACTGTTTCGTTCTATTATACTCTACTTAACATCATTGTAACTAATGAAATAGATAAGGAATTTGTGGACTTACAAATCATGCTCTCTCTTTCTCTCTCTCTCTGGAAATATTATGAGTAGTCAAATTGCTGTTTTCTCAGGATTTTGCTTCACAATTAAGGGACTATATGGTTATGATTTTATTGTCTGGGCTTGTGCTTGCATTCCATATTGATGCTGATAAGCTTTTTTGAATGAAACATATAACTAGTTTATTGGATATATATTTGAACTTCAAAGTCTGCTGTCGGGTTGCATGTAATTGTTTTTTGAGAGGAAATATGAACTTTATTACTCAACTTTTTTCTGACTTGTACTTATTATACTGAGACAAACAATGGCAGGGAAACTATGAAACTGACTGAGGTGACTGTAAGTGATAAGTTGGAGGGCTTCCGTGCTTCAAAAGAGGTAAGTGTTTTGTTTAATACTTGATTAATATATGTTGAAATTCAAGAATAAAGTTTTTAATTATGAGATCTCATATACCTTCTGAACTTTTATAAAGGCTTCTGATTCCAATAATTAAATGCTGACACTTCTGTAGCCAATTTCTCTGTCTCTCTTTCTCTTGATCTGTTTTTTTCCCCCACTTGGTATTCATTTTGAATTTTCTTCTGTTCTTTGATTACATTATCAGTTAAATAGAAAACAGTTCTTATTCTTCTTGTTTTCTATTTGAAGATTCTAAACTTCCTTCTATTGATTGTCAACTTCGTGATTCCTTCGCTGTTATTTCTTCAAGTCATAAACTTTTTTTTAACAGCTCACTTTTCCAATACCGATCCAGGTTCTGTTAATCTTTCTACATTTGTATATCTTTTGTTATGGTTGGGCTTTGGCAAAGTCAAATTATTACATATATAGGGAGAAAACGAATAACTGTTCTGCTAAAGCATGAAGTAAAAAAGCATTGTGAGTCTACCTTCTTTAGTAAATAAATAAACTATGTAGAGTATGGTAAATGTTCTCATTCATGTGTTTTTTTTTTTTTTTTTTGGATTGCTAACAGATTAAGATTTTATTAAGATCTATATGAACAAGATCTAAGCAGTTTGCTAAGCACTGCTCTAGGTAGCTAGCCTTGGTTAGCCATCATTCTTAGCTGCCTATATGCAAAAAGATGTATAGCAGTATTCTCGTTTGTTTTTCAATGGGCTGTTTTGTGTATTATACGGCTAAAACTAATAACAATCTTGGTCAGATTTGTCAACTAAGAAAAAAATTATTCTTTTGAAGATTCTTAGAGACCTTTCTCAAAAAAAAGTTACTTTTGAAGATTCATATTCCTTTTCAAATTCATATTGCATATTTATGAGGTGCATACCTCTCAATAGAGGTGGAAAAAGGTGCATTTCTCATAGCATGGAAAAGGAATGTGCCTGTAGTGAGGTCTATGTTTCATGACTATGCTGTTTATACTTCCAGTTTATGCCTCTTAACACCTGAAAACACTGAAACAAATGTACTGGCCTTTTCCAGATTGTCTTGTTCTGATTCCATGTTTATGGTTTTACTGCAGCATTTCAGGGGTTTAAGCTTTCCTACCATTTCATCGGTTGGTCCTAATGCAGCAATTATTCACTATTCTCCAGACTCAAAAACATGCTCTGAGCTTGATGCTGATAGTATCTACCTATTTGATTCAGGAGCACAGGTATGTCTGAGCTTGCTGATAGTAGTTTTTCAATCTGTTGTTAATGTGGCTAGGTGGACTGGTGACCTGGTCAAAATTCATGTTTGGGTCAACCTGTAACAAGTCAAATCACAAAAGATGTTGACTTAGTCATTGACCCATTGAGCTCAATGATTGGGACATGGACCTGTTCACCTGTTCAATGGGTTGTCATTTTGTATTTTTTTTTTGAAAAATTTTATTGTTATGATATCACAGGTCAACCCATTGACTCAAAGAGTTGAACCAGTGATCCATTCACTAGGGGTTATCATTTCTAGCCTGGCCTAGCCCACAATATATATATATATATTTATTATATGTATAATGTATGTAATATAATGTATATACATATATATGTTTTATTTTGTTTTATATAAAATATAACATATGACATATATACTTTATACATATTATATATCATATGGTATAAAATATTATATATATGTTTAGCATAATATATTTAAAATTATAGGCCTAGAAGCCCAGCCTGGCCTAGCATGGCCCATGATCACCCATATTGTCCACCCGGAGGGAGAAGCAGTTCAGCCTTCAGGCTAGATTTTAAAACGTTGTCGTATGGTCAAAGTCTGGAGTAATGTTGTCTTACCATATAAGGAAAAAACTCTTGTTTAAAAGATGTTTAAGGATGTATACATCCATAGAGTACTCCCTCTACATGATGGAGATAACATGGCTTATCTAGATCACTCATCTAATAGATTGGCTATATCCACAGTGCTTGTCCACATCAGAACCATTGCCCACCTGTGATGACGTGTTTCCCTTTAATGAGTAATGGCAAGTATTGAAATTTTAAGTTTCAAAAAAGAAAGGTTAGAAAAAGGCTATTTTCCATTTTGCCAGAGCCATTTAGCTTTAAATTGCTATAGACATATAGGTTGAGGTGTCAAACAATGGATGTTTATTAAACCTCTACCTGTCTGCTACATGTGACCTCAGTATGTTGAAGTCCTTTTTCTAGATGGGCCGTCTTAAACTTTTGTAGTTTAGGTTTTACTTGTATTAATTTATTTTCCTTACTGAAATTGGTTACGGTGATGTCAAAGTATCTAGATGGAACAACTGACATAACACGGACAGTTCATTTTGGCAAGCCTTCTGCCCATGAGAAAGCATGTTATACTGCGGTTAGTGTGCTTTTATAATCATTCTAATTCTAATCTTGTTCCGTCCTATATTTGCTTCCAGTTTAACCATGATAATGTGTACTGTAAATGAGGTTGCCCTACTTTTTGTTTTTGCATTAATCTTTAATTTGTGAGCTATTTATTTGTACTGGGATTATTTGCTTTTTATGAAATTTCTTGACAAATAATTTCTAATTTTGCAGCACATACAGAATTATTTGCATCTGTGCATGTAGTTTTCCCTATTCTGTGTTTTAATCAAATGATTGCTGATCTTTTATTTGATGGGTGCCTTAATGACCATGAATGCATGCCCTTGTTTAGACATTTTCTAAGTAAATGAGTTATCATTAGTTTTTAGCCATCTCAATATCAACAATTACTTTTCAAAGTCTAATGAGTTTGGATACTAGAAGGTTTAAATTTTCAAATCTATAATTTATTTTGGGCAAAAATCCTGCTAGATAAGATCACTAACAAGTGCTTTATTTGACTGGTGGAAATATAGGTTCTCAAAGGCCACATTGCATTGGATACTGCCAGATTTCCCAATGGCACCAATGGTATTATCAAGTTACTTTTTTTTTCTCCAAAATTTTCTTGGAATTTATTGACCTGGTGTATACTTTCACAAAATGCATCATGCATGTAAACATGTCTATCTGCTTAGTTGGACTTTGTATGTCCATCTTAACTGCAAATTGCTTTGTGGCAGGACACGCTCTTGATATTCTTGCTCGTGTTCCATTATGGAAGGATGGTCTTGATTATCGACATGGTACTGGCCATGGCATTGGGTCTTACCTTTACGTTCATGAAGGTATGTAGACTTTTAGCAGTGATTTTAATTTTCTTTGTTAATGTCACCTCTACTTGATGTGCCTGTAGTCTGATGGGTGCTCCTCGTTTCATTATGTGTATGTTGTGCAGGACCTCATCTAATTAGTTTCAGACCACAAGCTCGAAATGTGCCATTAAAAGTGTCAATGACTGTAACAGATGGTAGGTACCATTCTTTTCACTATTATAATTCTTTGTTTGTTTGTTTTTTTTTTTTGAGAAAAAGGTAAGGTAAGTTTCATTAATAGAAAAAAAAAGTATGGACTTCTGTGGAGAAATCTTGCCTTGAACCAGTGATAGCTGCAGCTTCATGTTTGAATGTATTGGGCCTTACCCTTAGAATGTTATCCCACTAGATAATAATCTCGATGACTTGAAGAGAGTAGCAGAATGGAGGGTTTCAGGGAGGCTGCTAGGTGGAGGAAGACTGTTAAATTGGAGGCAAAGGTTTTCTTACTTGAGGAGTTGATGAGTCAAGGATACCCAAGCTTGAAGATACGAGAAGCAAAGAAGGCAACCATTCTGCTGGTTGGGTTAGAAGTGATTCAATGGCTGAAAGACTTCGTTCAAGTGGCAAGTTTAAAAGGCAAGCAACCAGTCTGGAAGGAGATGACCACTGATACAGGTAAACGGTACGTAGTTGAGTGTAAGAAAAATGCTAAAGGACCTTTCCTAGTTATTTCTGAGTTCCTTGCACAGGGGAGGAAGCAATTAATTTGTGTTCCTGGGGGGAAAAGGAGTCGGGGGTGGAAAGTAATGGCTGAAGCTTTGGATGAAGGATTAGAAAGATTGCAAGTAAATAAGGTAAAGGTATGTGGCGGCTCAGAGGACTCTGGGAAGATGAGGGTTGATCAGATAGCTGATGTACAAAATAGATGCGACTTGCCATCGGTGGCTAGTAAATCCACTTTGCTAGTGAGAAGTCCAGTAAATGATTGGAGAACAAATCCATTTGGGAGAACAAATGGGTTGTGCAAGTGAAAAGTCCAGTAAATGATCGGAGAACATTAGCCAACTTGGTGGCTTCGAAGCTAAAACTGAAGTCCACCTTTGTGCTAAACTCCCTTTGATAGTTGCAGGGCATTATTAGATCCCCTTGAAAATTCCCTGGAGTTCAGGGCCTCGCACTTTCAGGAAGGGTTTGGATCTTTCTGTTTTTAAGTGGACCCCTGTGTCGAACTCAAAATCCTTTTGACATAGTAGATGGGGTGGTAGTGCGTGTTATTGGACTGCCTTTTCATTTGTGGAAGAGTGAAGTAGCAGAGCTTATAGCAACCCTTTGTGTAGCCCGGTTGGAAGGAGCCTTCTGGGGTGACTTACGTTCAGCAGCCATCTTAATCAGCGGAGTCAACCCAGAGGAAATACCCAGAAGGGTGGAAGTGAGTGCAGATGGACTGCAAGTGCCTGTATGGTTGGCTTCCTCCATTGAAGCAAACCTGTGGAGAGAAGCTCGGAGGGAAGGGATGAGAAGGTAGAAGAGGAAGCCTTACGTGGCAGGTTGGGAGTGGAGGGATCAGAAAGAAACAAAGGTTTCACAAAAAAGGATAGACAGACTCTGGGATACACAAGAGGATTAGAGTTTTTAGAAAGTCAGAGACGTGAAGAACAAAGAAAAAGTTCGGTGATAGGGAAATCCTTTGCTCAGGTGGTAGCTTATGGCGCCAAAATTAGTTGTTCAAATTCTTTCTCACGGCCACGGGGGCAAGAAGACAGATGTTTGGGTAAGCACTCCATGGGCCTTTAGTCAGGTTTTTTAGAACCTTTGGGCCAGACAAGTTGTGACCCAGTAATTGGTCACGTGGGAAGTTTAAACCGGGGAAATGGGCCTTTAATACAAGATTCGCAAGGAGTGGGTTAAAAGAAGGCTTCTGGGCCAAGGTCTATGGACTGTTTGAATGAATCAAAGAAGGCACGTGCGTTCATTAAAAGTCACATGACAAGGGATGTCCCTTTGATAGAGGATAGGAACCCTCTACCGTCTTCTTCGTCGAGGTCTCCGTGTCGTTCAATTGAAGGTGCAGCTGTATCGAAGATGAGTTTGTCGCTCCAACTCAACCAAGAACCTAAAGGATCTTTTGCCGGACAGGAGGAATCCTAGGTGTGTTCTCCGGAGTGATTTGGAGAAGCTAGAACTTGACTTCCCCCATGAAGAAGAAGATTGTAGTGACTCTGACGCAGAGCTTTCTGGAGATACAGTTAGCCTAGGAAGCTTTGACTTGAGCTTGTCGAGGAGTGTGCTCGAAGAGGAGTTCTTTGGGACGGAGATTCTCTTCTTGGAGGACAGCTCTTCCGACTTGAAATCTGGTAACGTGCTTGTTGACTGTGAAGTATTGGGGTAGAGAACTTCTGAGCTAGATGTAACTGCGCAGACGAATCCTTCTCTGGTAGGGGAATCCGCTTGGAAAGCTCAGATCGGTCAGGATAGTGGCAACGGGGGACAAGACTCTACCAAAAAGACTAGCTCGGGAACGCCAAAACAGGGGCAGCTCTATAAGCCAGCCTCTGATGTAACCTCCAGTCCAAGTTTCTCCTTCCCCTTGGCCCTAGTACACAACAAACACAAGCATAGGGGTCCGGAAAAATCCAAACCTCCGAAAAAAGTGGTCAAAACTTTCGCGTTCACCCTTCGAACCTCGTCAGTTCAAGTAACCTTGTGATTTCAGTTTTTGGTATTGACCTCTATTCCATGCCTGTGACAGATGCGCCAGCATCCCAGCATCAAGACGTTGTTGCTGAAGCCAGACCTGAACTTGTTGGTGAGTTTGAGAGGAGTGCTTTTATTCTCTAGGAGAGACAAAAAGGATGAATTGGAGAGAATCTTACAAGAAATTTGTGTGTTATTAGAGGAGTATAGTGCAAAGGAGGAAGCTATGAGCCTCAACAACCTTATAGGATCCTCAGAGAAAAATGAGATTATAGATGCAGGAAAAATAGGGCATGAGAATTCAATTAGAAGTCCAAACAAGGTATTTACTGGGAAGTCTGGCAAGGTTATGGAAGAGGGAATAGAAGTGGGGAACTCAAATCAATGGGGAGGAAAAGGAAAAAGAAATAAGAAGAAAAGGTCGGAGGTAGAGAGGTTAATTTCAGATATTGAGGGTGACATTGAATTTAGTGCCCGAGGGGATAGAAGAAAAGAGGCAAAGTAAGGGGACTTTTGGTGGTAGAACAAAAGTTACAAGGGTTAACTAGCAAGTTTTTCTCATGAAGATTGTCAGCTGGAATGTTAGAGGTCTAGGGAGTGCCAAGAAAAGGAGAGTAATTAAGGATCTGCTAAAGAAAGAGAGGCCTGATATAGTCTTGCTACAGGAAACAAAGCTACAAGAGCTCGATAGGAATTGGATTAGAAGTGTGTGGAGAGCCAGAGGAGTGAGTTGGTCCTCATTGCCATCGTGGGGAGGATCTGGAGGTTTGGTTACCATATGGTGGGAACCATATAATTTCTTCCACAAACCTTGTATTTCCATCTGGAGGTTTTGTCCTCCCACAAACCTTGTATTCCATACAATTTCTCCCACATCTCAATCTCTTTAAAATTCAGAAATGTGGATGATGGTTTTATCTGGGTTCTAACCAATTTGTACGAGCCAAATAACTATAGGGAAAGAAACAAGATGCGGGAGGAATTGTATGGAATACAAGGTTTGTGGGAGGGGACCTTGGTGTGTGGGTGGGGATTTTAATGTAATCAGATTTTGTAATGAAACCAGCAACCCACGTCAGACTATCACAACTAGCATGCGAAAATTTAATGAGTTCATCAGTACTTGTGAGTAGAAGGAGATTCCCTTGTTGCAAACTATGTTCACTTGGTCAAATTTTCGAGAAAACCATGTCAGCTCTAAGCTGGATGGATTTCTTTTCAATGAGGGGTGGGAGAATCACTAGAGGGATTTAGTGGCTAGAGCCCTACCTAGAGTTACTTTTGATCACTACCCTATTAAACTCGGCCAAGAATCCTTTGGAAATGGACCAAGACCCTTTAGGCTTGAAAACATGTGGTTAACTCACCCGGATTTTGTGAATAAGATAAAGGAATGGTGGAACGAAGATTTGAGAGGAGTCAAGTGGAAGGGGGTTAGATTCCACAAGAAATTAAAAAGGCTTAGAGCCAAATTGAAGGAGTGGAACAAGGCCCAGTTCGGGAGAGTGGAGGAACAAAAATCCCTCCTAATGACTCAAATTGAAGAGTTAGATGAAAAGGAGAATCAAGATTCTTTGAGTGTGCAAGAAAGAGATATGAGATGGAACTTAAAAAAAAGAGTTGGAAGATGTCCTCTTGAGTGAAGAAATTTCCTGGAGGCAAAAATCAAGGAATTCTTCCATTCCTTAGCCAATGGGAGGAGGAGGAAGATTTTGTGGGTAAGCTAGAGGTCAGTGGTGAAGAGGTTTCCTTTCGGGATGGGATAGCATGCATTTTTGTGGAGCACTTTAAAGCAATATTCAGGAGGCCCTTGAATACTAGGTAGAATCTGGGAGTTTTTGAATGGCAAAGATTGGGAGAGGACTTTAATGTTTGGTTGGAAAGGAGCTTTGAAGAAGAAGAAATAAGACAAGCAATTTTCTCAATGGATAGGTCAAAGGCATCGGATCTAGATGGGTTCACTATGGTTTTCTATCAGGATTGTTGGGAGGTGATTAAAGATGATGTTATTAAGGTTCTTAAGGAGTTTGAAGATGGTTTTAAGGTTAGTCCAGGAGTCAATGCCACCTTCATCGCCCTAATCCCCAAGAAAGGCGAAGGTGCTCTCAAGAAGAATCAAAGTGGTGCTTTCCTCAATTGTTAGTTAGGCTCAAGGAGCTTTTGTACAAGGCAGTCACATAACTGATCAGATATTGATAGCTAATGAATGTGTAGAGGACTTTCGGAGGAGTGGCCGACAAGGGTTTGTATGTAAGCTGGATTTAGAAAAATCCTATGACTTGGTGGATTGGACCTTCCTAGTGGAGGTACTTAGGAATTGTGGTTTTGGAGAGGTGGTGCAAATGGATTTTTGGGTGCATAAGCTCTTTCATTACTTGGTGTTAGTTAATGGCGTTGTAAGGGATTTCTTTCCAGCCTTTAGAGGACTAAGACAAGGAGCAAAATACCAATTACCCACCTCCAATTTGTTGATGATATAATAATCTTTTGTGAAGGGGATGATTTAAAGAGGGTAAGGAACCTTAAAGATTTGATCCTTTTATTTGAAAGTGTTTCCAATTTGAGGATTAATTGGGCCAAAAGTTTGTAGTAGGCATCAATTTGGAGGATAGGATGATTGAGTCTTTTGTGGAGTGCTTAGGTTGCCCCATCTCCTCTTGGCCTATGTCCTACTTGGTCCCCCTCTTGGTGCAAATCCTAAAGAGAGATGCTTTTGGATTCCAGTGTTGGAGAAGTTTGAGAAAAGGTTGGCCTCCTGGAAGAAGAATTACATCTCCCTGGGCGGTAGAGTTACCTTGATTAGGGCCACTTTAGCCTACTTACCAGTTTACTTTCTCTTTGTCTTCAGAATCCCTATCAGGGAATCCAAGAGGTTAGAGAGACTGATGAGGAATTTTCTTTAGGAACCTAGGGAGGAGAAAAGGGATCACTTAGTAAGTTGGGATTTGGTCTGTAGGAATAAAGAACAGGTTGGTTTGGGCTTAGGAAATGTAGCGTGTAAGAATACAGCTTTGCTGGGCAAATGGCTGTGGAGGTGGCCTCAAGAGAGAGGGTCCTTGTGGCATGTGGTTATAGGTAGTATACATGGTTGCTTGGACAATGGTTGGGATGCTGGCTCATCTAGTCAGGCTACTTTGGCTTCACCATGGAAAGCAATTTCAAAGATCCTCCCCGAATTCCTTCGTTATATAAGGTATGATGTTTGTTCTGGGAATTTAGTAAGGTTCTGGTAAGACATTTTGTTGGGTAACTCAGCCCTAAAGGATCTTTTTCCTTCTCTCTATTCAGTTTCCCTGAGGAAAAATGAGATTATGGCCAGGTGTCTTTCTTTTCCTATCACCCCTGGTTCTTTGAATTGAGATTTAGGGTTTAGAAGAGGTCTAAGGGAGGCAGAATTGACTTGTGTGACAGACCTCTTGTTTCTCTTGGCTAATGTTTGTTTGAACCCCCTTAAGTCAGATGAAAGGATTTGGTTCCCTTTTTCTAAAGGTGCCTTTTCAGTTGCTTCTGTTTTCAAAATCCTTTGCTTGTCCTCTGTCTATGTACCCTTTCCTGTTAAGGAAGTTTGGACTAAGCTCATTCCCCCAAAGGTCTCTGTTTGTTGTTGGGAAGTGTTCCTTGGGAAGTTAATACTTTGGACAAGGTGCAGAAGAAAAGGCCTTACTTCTGCTTGTCCCCAAACTGGTGCTCTTTGCAAATCCAATGGTGAGGACTGTTTCCATCTGTTCTTATCTTGCCCTGTTGCTACAGCTATTTGGGGTTGGATTTTGCCCTCTTTCGTTGCAGGTGGCTGCTGCCAGTGGAAGTCTCTCAGTTGTTTGAACCCTCAGTCCTTGGCAATCAATCAGAAAGAGGAAGATTAATGTGGAGATGCATTAGGGCAGCTTCCCTTTGGACTATTTGGGAGGAAAGGAACACTAGAATCTTCCACAATAAGGAAAGAAGCCTTTCTGAGTTGAAGGATTGCATTTTCTTAAGGGCGATACAATGGTTGAGAACAACCTCTTTAGCCCAGTCTTTCTCCTTTGATGACTTATGGAGGAACTGGTCAATGATGGCTAGTACTTCTCATCTTCAAAACAGAGGTTTCTTGTAGTTTGGGTCCCTCCTCCTGAAGGGTTTGTTAAACTAAACTTTGATGGAAGCAGCCAAGGTAAGCCTGGCCCCTCTGGTATAGGAGGAATCTTGAGAGACAAGGACAGCAATATCTTAGCAGTATATTCAGTTCCAGTCGGCTTGGGAGATTCTACCAGAGCAGAGCTATTAGCTGCTGTACAGGGGATTCAGCTAGCCAGCCGACTTGGTATTGAAAGGCTGATAATTGAAGGCGATTCCTAGGTTGTTGTGGGATGGTTGCTGGATCCAGATTCGACTGTCTGGGGTTTCAGAGATCTTCTTAATAAGGTGGCTTGGGTAACTAGGAATATGATAGTGAGGATCCAATGGGTAAGAAGATCGACTAATGAGATGGCTGATTCTACTGCACAGCAAGGGGTTAATAGGGTTTCTCTGTTCTGGGCAGCTTTATGATTGTGTATAATCTCTCTTCTAATGGTAACTAGTATCTCATGTAGTCCTGATTTGTTCTTAAAGAGTGAGGCTGCACCTCGAGCCTCTCTCTGGGCTTATTTGTAACATATCTTTCTTTGAGTAATGAGTTAAATTTTCAATTAAAAAAAAGTATGGACCTCTGTACAATGAAGTTCTGTACATGTATATCTATTTAGGGCCCTTCAAAAAAATCTGCCCTCAAAACAGAAGTAGAAAAAGCATCGTTATTATGCTTTGAGAAGTTTGAAAAGGATTATTCTTGTGATCTCTTCAATCTTTGCACATTTCTTTGTCTTGGATTTTAATTATTCTGTTGTATCTAGGAGTTGAAATGGGTACATCTATCAAAAAACAAAAAAGATAATAGTTAAAATTGGTCAACATGTGCATGTAGTTTTTCTTTTGTATATGCACCTTTTATTCTTTTAGGGCATGCTTTGTTGTAGGGATGCAGGAGTTCCTATGAGTACTCTCTTCCTCATCCTGAACAAAGGGGAAGGAGCTTTTTTTTTTTTTGTGAAAAGGTAAGGACGTAAGGTAAATTTTATTGATATAAAATACTAGTAAAAAGGGACCCCCCAAGGAAAACACCTTAGCAGGGGAAACAGCCCAAACAGAACAAGATTACAAATGCCAAAGGCTCCTAGAATTCATCCTAGCCCCCAACCGAGAAGCCTGAATCCCCTTCGAAGCCGAGACCTAAGAAATCAGCTTTCAAAAAGAAATGGATATCAGGCCCTCCGGTTCCTTATAGATATTTTGGAAGAGCCTTTTGTTCCTTTCTGCCCAAATGGTGCTGATAACTAGGGGTGGCCACGAGCCGAGTGATCAGGATAATGATAAATTAAAATTGTAGAAAATAATATATATAATAAAAATATTATATATATAACATTTTTATTTTTATATATAAGAATAACTAATTATTATAATTCTTGATTTTTTGAATATCAAATAAAAAATATTTCTTTATATATAATTTTTTTATTTTTATAAAACATTTTTTCTCAAGTCAAACTTGAGCCTTGTACTACCTTGGCAAGCCGAGCTCGAGCCTCGTACAGTTTGGCTTGGCTCGGCTCGGCTCAAATCCACCCCTACTGATAACTGCAGTCGGAATGGGCATCCACACTGCTGAAGCAAGCTTTGACAACCCTTGTAACCCCCAGCTCCAGAACATCTCTTTCACTGAAACTGGCATAGCCCAAGCAAGACCCAACGAAGAGAGAAAATGATTCCAAATTCTAGCAGAGATAGAGCAGTGCAGAAACAAATGGCTGTTGTCTTCCACTTCTTGATCACACAACACACAACTCTGATCCTGAAGCTGGATCCCTCTCTTAAATAGATGGGCTTTAGTTAAACATCTGTTTAGAGCTGCAGCCCACATCAGAGCATTGATTTTTGAGGGAGAGGTTGGATTCCAGATTCTGGAAGCAGGCATGTCTTCTGAAAAATTTGCCGTCAGGTTTGTGGCAAAGGACTTGACTGAGAAGAGACCATCTGTGCTTCAAGTCCAGGACCAACTATCTTCTTTGACCAGATTCAGGGGTTGGAGGGATAGCAGCTCAAGTAGATCATCCAGGTTTGCGATTTCCCAATCCTGAAAATTCCTTCTGAGAGGACACCATGCTACTAAATTCCCAATCACCTCAAAACAATCAACAATCACTGCATCTTGGTGATCAGCTAACTGATAATTGTGGGAATAACTCTGATAAAGGAGTGTTTCCACACGAAGGATCTTTCCAAAAGGACAACCTGCCACCCTTCCCTGGATGGGATTTAAACCTCTGCTGAAAATGGGGAGAATGTCCATTATTTTCTATTCCAACTTTAATAAAGAAAAGAAAAGGTGAAAAAAAGGATAGAAGAAAGAAAGAGAAGAAGATAGGAAGAGAAAGAGAAGGGAAAGAGAAGAAAAGAGGGAAGACTAGCAAGGACAAATCTAATCCACCTCTCCTTACTGTCAACCCAGGTTGTATTAGCATTCTACTAAAGCTGAAATGGCTACAATACCCTTCGGTAAGTTACATCAGACATAAGATAGAAAATTAACATGAAAAGACAATAATGCCCCTATTAACTAATTCTAACAATTCTAACATTTTCCTCCAAACGGAGCAGCCTAAGGAGGGGAGAGAAGTGGTAATCCAGCTCCTCTATCTGTGTTGTATTTAGTTGCCATTAGCTTCCTCCACCAGTTGTTTCTTTCCAAACCAAATCTCCAGATCCACTTCCCAAGAAGAGCCTTATTGAAAATCCTCATTCGCCTGATGACCAATCCTCCTTTAACTTTCAGAGAGCACACCTTATCCCAATTAACCAAGTGGATTTTCTTCCTGTCCTCCTCCCAACCTTTTCATAAAAGTCCCTCTACAGCCTCTCAATTCTTTGGGCCACTTTACTTGGAATTGGAAGTAAGGAAAGATAGAATGCAGGCAGATTGGACAGGGAGCTTTTTAAAAGGGGAAGGAGCATTTCATGCCCTTCTCTTATCTGATGAAGAGATGCATGAATATACATTTTGGTTCTAAATGTATTTCTCATCTATTGTTTTTCTGTCAGCCCAACAGTTGTAATTTCTTACCCTAGACTGAACACAGAGCTACTACTGTGGCCAAACCTCCTAGATTTTGGTGGTATTTTATATTCTTTGTGTAGAGGATTGAAATGGTTACTGGGGGTAAACAAGATAAAACCTATGGTGCATAGATAGGGATAGAATTTTGAGTTTTTAGGCTAGGCAAGAATAACCAGAAATTTTGGTTATGGTATTTTTTGATAAATAACACAATTTATTAATTAGCCCCTGCTATCTCTCCCCACTACAAATTTTGCATTTGAGCCCAAAATAACTGTTGCTTTATTCACCCCTTTGTTTAGCCAAACTATTATCTGACCTTTGGACCCATTGAATTTCCAATTGCATATCCTTTGAAAACTATTTAAAACGTCTGATTTCATTTCTATAACTCCATAAATGTTTCTATCATGAAAACGAAATCTGGTGCAAGAAATGATATTTGCTGGTTCTGCATCAGGTGTATTTTATTCATTGTGGCATGCTTGTCTTTTCAATAACCAGAAAATAGGTATGAAATGGTTGATAAACAATTTTTATATTTGGATTTTCAGAACCTGGTTACTATGAAGATGGGAGCTTTGGTATTAGATTGGAGAATGTGCTTATAGTCAAGGAGGCAGACACAAAATTCAATTTTGGGGATAAAGGCTACTTATCATTTGAGCACATAACTTGGGTAAGTTTTAGTTTTGTCATTTATTCTCATTATTTTGTATGTAATTCTATTCCAGTTCATAATAATAGTGGTTTAATAGGCCTGACTAGAATTGTTTAAATTCACAAAAAGGATAAGTAAAAACACTAAAAAGTAAGTTTCTTCAAAAATTTGAAGAGAACCTTCAATTTTGCTTGGTTGGGGCCAAATGAAAATCCTATTTTGTTTGACATTGTCTTCAATTATTTTCAAGTCTTTGTCATTCAATTTTCTGCATTAAAAGATAACCTTACAAGAAAATTTTGTTGTTTTTTGGTGGGTGTGTATGGGAGGTTGAAATTCAAGCAAAGAAAAATAGTATCGAAGTAATCAAATATAGGTAACTAATATTTTTTAAGGTTCCTCATGGATGATTGTTTTCTTGGTCTTATTCTTCTGCATTACAAGCATCTTTGTTTCAATGCTTGGAAATTTGCCAGCCAGCAGCTGGTTTTGGACATGGTTTAAGTCTCTAATCACTGCATTACAAGCAACGTATGATGTCCTGCATGAAACCAAAATAATCTTTTTACAATTTTATAGTGGGGAGGTTTGAAGCTCCTTTCCCTAGTCAGGCAGTTTGGGGGACTTTGTCTTCTCCTAAAGTCAAGTTTTTTGTATGGGTGGTGGTTCTGGACAGGTGCTTGTCCAAAGAAATGCCGCTGAAAAAATGGCTCTTTTTGTCAGATTGGAGGTGCTATTTTTGCAATGAGCAAGTGGAATCATCTGGGCATCTCTTCCTCCACTGCAAGTTTAGTTCTGCAGTTTGGTCTCACTTCTTCAAATCTCTGAATCTAAGTTGGTGTATGCCAGCCTCAGTTAGAGCTCTGTTTGAGGAATGGCAGATTCAGGGGATGTCTAAAAAAGGAAAATTATGCTGGAATTCCATCCCTTTGGCAGTGCTGTGGGCTGTGTGGTCAGAAAGAAACAATAGGATTTTTGAAAAAAAAATCTTCTACTGAAGCAGAGGTCATTAACTGGTCAATAGAGGTTTTGAAAAGTTGGATGTCTATACATACTGTTTTAAAGATAGTTTTTCTGATTATACTTTTTTGAGGATGGCCTTCTTTTGAGGTCCTTCTTTTGTACAGCTACCCAATGTACACAGGGCCTATTATTAATATAATCATACTTTACCTTTTCTCAAAAAAAAAACCCAAAATAATATTTTCTTGATTCTTGGCCAGCTCATTAATTACTCAGAACATGCTGATTCTAGTCCAGTTCCACATCAGCAACAATGATGTCCAGATGACATCTTAGAATCCTGATGAACTCCAGACATCAATTTCAGTCATCAACTCTATATTATGATCCCCCTTAGTATTTCATCAATTTCAATCCTGATGCCTAATAATTTGGGGCTCCAACAATCTAGATGCTCAACACCCTTGAGATCAGCAAATGACAAGGGAGACCTTATGCTGACTTCCCAGTGGTTACATATCTTTGGCCAGTTCTTGACTGGCCTCTAGTGTTGGTGAAGTCACTTTGGCTACCTCTATGAACTTCTCAATACTTTCCAGTTGTTAGCTTGCCTTGTTACTTATTTATGGAACCACTTTGCCATCCTTTGAAACCTCTCAGTGCATAAAAAATACTTCAGCTTACCATGGTGGCACCATTAGCAATCATTTAGGCACCTACCAGTGACATCCTGAACACATTATGTAGACCTGGTTAAACCTAGCCTTGGATTGCCTTACAGTGTCACTCTGGTTCCTCTTTTTGCATCCTTTGCATCCTCATCCTCAAATTCTCACCCTTGCCTTGGTGCATCGTGATACTTATCTGACTCTTGGCTTGTCTTAGTGTCATTGTCATGCAGTGACATTCTCAGCTCCCTTCATGATCTCTTTCGCATATTACATTCAATTTGGATAAATTTCAATATTAGTCTAGAATTATGAATGAGGACAAAGTGATTGTTGGTACTGATGCCAAGAAGAGAGAGAGACATTGGCTATCATGGTGAACTTTGAGAAATTTTGAGTCTTATTCAGCGTGTTAAAAGTGTGTTCTTGGGTACATGTAAATGGTGTTAGCATTCCTTGAGACAACAATGCACTCACCTTTGTGTAGATTGGCTTTATAGAAATCCTTGACTCTTTGTGTTATCGCTAAGCACGGTTATTGTCCTCTTTGGTTCTCCTTCCTCTCCATCTCTTAGTGTAGTCAGTGTAGTGGTAGTTAAGGGGGTGTTCACCAATATGAATGATCTTATTTTTCAAAACAAAAACAATATGACTTTGCTGATGTGACAGTTGTTTTGTTTTAGAAAATCAATGATACAATGTAGAAAGAAACTTGCGAGACACTGTAAAAAGCAAGTTAAAGGGTTTGTTATGTTCCTAGTTAAGCATTCAAACTCCTTTTCATGGGGTCTTGGCCATCTGACTTGGTGTTTTTTTTTTAATGCCGGATCCTTATTTTCTTAATTATGTTCTTTTGCTTTGTTTTTGTATATTCCAATTGTACAGCATCTGTGTACATGGGCTGTTTGTAATTTGTCTTTTTTTTTTTTAATGAGAGATATTACCTTGCCTGTTGAAAAAAAAAAAAAAAAAAAAATCTATGATACACAGATACCTGCACATGCTTAGCGTACCAGTATCATATCTAATAATTATTGGATACAGTACTAGATATGTATGGCTGTTTCTAGATGTATTCTATGGCATTAACACTTTAAACATATAAAATGGTATGTCTAACAAATTATATTATGAAAATATCTGCACCTGTTAGAAATTTAGGTAAATATGGCAAGACATGAATGTGACATTTGGCCCTGCATTGTTCAAGAAAGAATCAAAGTTGATGAGGTGTTTGCGATGGCTAAATGAGTTTTTTTTTCCTTGGTCTAGGAGATATTCTGTTTGGGGTTTGTTAATTAATCAAATGAGTAATCTAGATCACCCTTACTTGTGTGTGTTCTTGTATGCTTTATTAGATGGGGAAACCCGTTCTATTTTACTCATCCTTTTTGAATATTTCTAACAGGAGTGTCTAATATTACCCGCAGGCACCGTATCAGAAGAAGTTGATGGACTTGAGAGTCCTAGCACCTGAGGAGATAGAATGGGTGAATACATACCATGCCAGATGTAGGGAACTGCTGGCGCCATTCTTGGATGAATCCGAGATGGCATGGCTGAAGAAGGCCACCGAACCCATTAGCGTCTAATTGGTATTCTCTTGGAAGCCCTCTTGCAGTGCCATTCATCGCTTGAGCTATTATCATGCAGGGGGAAATACTGGTATTAGGGGCATTTATGAATTTAATTGATATGAAAATCCAATTGTGTCCAACTGTCGTGCCTTGGTCCATGGTAATCCAGTTAGTTACAAACTTGATAATATTGAGGAGTTCCTCTCTTTTAACTTCTTAAATTATGGTGAATAAAGGATAATCAAGTGCACGAGGAGCTTGGGATTGTTGAATGGTCCATGACTCCATGTACATTATCTTGTGTACCACTATAAAGCTCTTTGCCTCCTTCGCATCTTTTTGGACAGAGTGATTGAAGTTCCCAATGCATAATAAAATTAAGAAAAAGAGTTACTTACCGGATTTACCGGTGGGACTGTTAATTGGGATGGACATTTACTAAGGTACTCCACAAAGAATGGATAGTCCCAAGGGTAAATTTAGTATTTTAACTCCCCAAAAGTGCTAACTTGGTTTGAATTGATATCCTCAAGGGTGCTAAGTTAAAACCCCAAAAATTGTGGAGTTTATGGCCTTTAACCATTTGGAAATCAACCTCAGATATCTTCAGGGGTATTTTAGTAATTTTGCATCTGAATACCCAGATTGCAATCAGGAAAGGTTTTTAGTACTTATATGCCCTGTACATTTGAAAAACTACTTTATATATACCCCGAATTTTCACAATTAACTTTGCCTTATTGACCAGCCCTATATAGCATAAACAACGTCATTGCACCGTTTGAAACCCTTAAAAGTGCACTCTAAAAAATTTAAATACCAAAATTGCCCCTAAAAATTCAAAACTTGGGCAAACCAAATCATTTAATCTTTCTTCATGGTCGCCAAACCAACCAGAGAGGCAACCCCTCAGTCCTCTCTCTATTACTTTTCAGGAACTTACTTGCCGGATAGTTTGGGGATGATGATGAAGAGAGAGTTCGGTAACCCCCTATTATTTTTTAGGCAGAATCCATTTTGGATAACATGCATGGTAAAAGCTTGGTAAACCCATATCATATGTAATACCAAAAAAGGGTCTTTGAACTCTTCACTCACTGAACCTTGGGAACGAACGGAGTGGAGGCCAGAGAGTTCCTTCTTTTACGACAATTCATTTCTCTCTTCCGAGCACCAAAGTCCCCTGTGCATCAGAGACTGAATACTTCAGGCTTCTCAGTTACCGACTCCATGTGTTAGTTTTGAACAAACAGTTACCGGATCCATGTGTTAGCTTCTCAGTTACCGTATATTATAAGCTTTTCATATTTTATTTGAACAAATTTCTTCAACTATCCTTAAAAAAAATTGTTTTAGTATACTTTTACCTTTACTGTTTTAGTATTGTCTTAAAGTACCCTTTCCTATTAACTCTTCCTTTTGATTTAATGTTTTATTATTAGAAATGCACTTTTCACTTAACTAACGCACAAAGAGATCTATTGTTCATTCTCTCCTTCCTCTCAACCACCTCTCGGACCCAAAATCTCCTGTTTGTCCATCTCCTTTCTCAGTCATAAGTTGTTTCTTTCAAGTCATACACTCTATGCACCCCCGATTTGGAGAGAAATGGATTGCACTCGGCTATGGCGCAACTAGTAGCTTCATGGAACACCTTGCACTTAGTCTCATTTTATCCGACAGTAAGATCTGATATATGGATGGTGATATGTAAATGAATCTCTATCCAACAAACCGAGAAAACTGAAAACGTAAGCAACCTTCTTTCTCGCGGTGCTCCACTTCTTGACATCTTCTCATTTCCCTGCAAATGGAGCTAGAACCCTAAGTTCTGTCTCTGTAAATTCAGCCATACCTCCCAAAGCGCTCCGTCAGTTGACTTCGATTTGCAACAAAGACCTACTAAACTTTAGCCATTAAACAAAGACCCCCCTCCGATAGTGCTCCGTCAGTTGACTTCGAAAAGATTCTCATTCGGTTGTATAAAATTCTCTAAATGCCCAAACTACTCTTTTCTAATTTATTTTACCCTTAAATTTATGAAATCATCTTACCAATTTTACACTTTGCAATGTTCATTGTCTTCTCCATGGAACTTAACTACTGAAATGGTTTCTCCATTGTTCATTGTCTTCTCGATGAAACTTAACTATTGAAAAAGTTTCTCCACTATGCATTGTCTTCTCCATTGAAGTTCATTGTCTTCTCCATAGAACCAACAAAAAAATTCAAATCTTTTTATTCTCATAGAAATGAAAAAAAAATCTCATAGAAACCCTGAATTGTCTTAGTAGGCTTAATGATTGCCCCGAGTAGAGCTTTAATCCTCTTCAACTTTTGCGACTCATCCCCCGATCGGAAAGTTTGATTTGCTAGAAGCCACCCATTCACTTCAGATGAAATCTGATGTAGGGCGATCTGAACGCTCTCGTGTGTTAGGTGGCTTGGACGCTGATTCGAATGATTACCTTGTCAGGAACGAGCTGTAGATGGCCGAGCTATTTTGTTTTGCAAGGACATAATTAGAGTACCCGGGGTGGGCACTCCAATGCTTAAGTCAGAGAGTTGTTTCTGAAAGTTCATTAGGAGATAGGAATGCTTGAGAGCTTAATCACACATACCTTCACTGGTAAGAATGAGGACTTTATATAGGTGTGAGTGACTTGAGCCTTCTCACAACGGGTTTCATTGCTCTCACGGAGCTATTTCCGCTTGGTCGGGCGAGTAATTATGTCGGTTACATGATCTACGCGGGGGTTACGGTCTATCCGATTAATTCAGATGCATGCAATGCGGTAGGCCGGCCTATGGTCGATGCATTAATGCTTCAGAGATCTCGAGCTAGTAATGTATCTACGAGACAAGTCAGTGCGCTCGACTTGCAGGTCGCCATAGGTTCTTACAGCTCGGTCGGTCTTTGAGGTAGGTCACTATATATTGGGAGACCTATTAGCTCGGCCCGGCCTAGGTAGTAGACGTCGGCCTAGTGAGGTGTTTTAGACTGACTTGCCAAGCTGGTTCACTTATTCAATGCCGAGGTATCGCTTGAAGGTCACGTGTCGCGATATAATTCGGAAGACCAAATTACCCCTCATCAAAATCGATATTGAGACAACAGAACCAACAAAACCGATAAACATGAAAATGATCAGGTAGATCCTACAATAACGTTGCCATGTTACAGAAATTTATGTGGCTTGTTTCTTCTCTACATGTGTTTGTATTTTTATACATTGGCATTCGAGAAACCCAACTTGCTATCTCACCATTTCCAAGGCTTTTAAAACTCCAAACTCTATCATTATTTCTGTCATTTTCTCTATTTCTCTCAAAGTGATATACCTTAGGCTCAGTTTGGAAAGTACAAATACGAATATGTAGTGTAAATCCTTACAGAATAATACAAAATATAAGGTTTTGCACTCTACATATTTGCATTTATACTCCTTTCAAACTCAGCCTTAGGGCTTAGAGCTTCTCTCTCTTTCTTTCTGTTGTTTCTCTCCCAAAGTAATCTCCCTCAGAGCTTAGAAATTCAATTAGGTTGGATTGGTGTTCTGGCACAAGTTTTGAACTAGAGTCTGAGACAGGAGAGACCGAGAGAGAGTTTGAGCCTACCACTCTGTTTTCGCTCTGCAGGTGTGCCGGAGACTCTACTCCCGCTGTACTGGTGCGCCAGAAAATAAGTAGAAAGGCAAAATTGCAAAGGGTTAAGGGTGAGAGCAGCGAGACGAGACTCTTTTTCAGACAGTGAGGTATTTTTTGGATTAGTTGGGTTTTAACAGAAAATGGGCAAGAAAAAGAAAATAAAAAAAGTTTAGTAAACTATTTTGGTAATTTAACGATTTTTACTATTGGATTTAACGGTAAAAATGTATTTGTCATAATGTAAAAGTTCAACGGCAAAAAAGTTTAATACGGATACAACCGATGAAGAATTCTGAATTCCAACCCCCTATTAACCCTCTCCCCCTATAAATCACATCCTGTCCGTGAATTTAACATCAATTCACGATCAACGGTCAGATGCATTCCCCCTGTATGGGGCTATAAAATTCTGATCGGCTTCAGTCACTGCAAGACCTGTTCGAACAGCTTGCCTTGCATCGGGAACATCTCTGTACTTTTATACTTTATTTCATGGACCCAATACAAGGCTATGATAGTGATTTGAATGGGCCTTCCAATGACTGAATCCCATCTCCGAGAAAGCAGATAAACAAACAACAGTCAGAGTAAAGTCCTATAACCTTGCATCGGGAATATCTCCCTACTTTTATCCTTTATTTCATGCGGAGAAATTCCCAATGCTAGGCCATGATGGATATTCGAATGGACTTTGCTCTGACTGATATTGATCAATATCAACACAAAAACAAAAAGAAAAATACATATTATAGTATTATACTACAATATTTAAGTCGTCGTTAAACATAGCAGCAGAGATATATATTCACTAAATGGAACCAAATGACTTGTATTTTTGAGTCTGAAAGTACGTCGTCATGGGCTCTGATCAGCATTTTTCTTTGGACTTTGGAGTCTTTTCCTGCTGGCTCCTCTCCAAGCTCATCTCACAATCTCGAACAAACTGCGAGAGTGAATTATGCACAGATCCACCATCACCCATAGCTCTTAATGCACTAATTTGGAGCTCCCTAGCTCTGCTCCGTAACGCTTTCCCCTCTCCACTGCCCAACACCAACTGAACCAGTCTCCCTATCTCCTCGCGACCTATCAAACGCTTCGTTGGTAAGTGCTCCGTCCGGATCGCCATGCCCCAATCCTCTGTTAGCATCGTTGCATTCAACCTTTGCTCGGCGTAGAGTGGCCATGCGATCACAGGCACTCCGTTGGCTATGCTCTCCAGAGTCGAGTTCCACCCACAGTGACACAGGAATCCGCCTATGGATGCATGGCGCAAGATCGCCGTCTGCGGACCCCACGTGTTTACAAAAAACCCTCTTCCCTTGATTCTAGTCATGAACCCCTCCGGCAGGTACTTTGACGGGCCACAGCTTACGTTGCCGGACGTGAAAAAACTCGCCGCTGTCTCCTTCCTGGCGGGTGGCCGTACCACCCAGACGAATCTTTTCTGGCTCAGTTCCAACCCCAATGCGAATTCAGTGAGCTGCTCGTTTGATAATGTCCCCCCGCTTCCGAGGGAGACGTAAAGCACTGATTCAGTGGGTTGTTCATCTAGCCATGCTAGGCACTCTTTCTCCTCTTGGCCTGTAAACTCGTCCAAAGATCTGACTATTGGTCCCACCGGATAAATGGGAGCTTTCGAGATCTGTCGTAGAACAGGGTCCTCTCTAAGAGCTTTAAGCGTTTCCGGTTCCAGATCCTCCGTCGAGTTCAGCAGAATTCCTTGGGCCAAAGCATACCTGGAAGCATGTGCCAAATACCAAGCGTACTGCTCGTTCGTTCGATCCAACATGGGATCAACAATGTCATCCACCGGAACCGGCTTACAACCAGGGACGTGGATCGGCTCTTGCAGGTCGACGTACTCGCCTTCTATCTCCTGATCAAGCGTTGGCAAGTAGAGGCTCAGCGCCAATAACCTTGCCGATGATGTGATGTACACGTACTTGGGTATTCCAAGCTCGTCGGCGACGTCAAAAGCATCGGTGCAAAATAAATCAACGATGAGGGCTGTAGGCCGTGACGCCATAGCAGTGACCACTGATCGAAAGGCCGGGATGGATTCTTTCACAATCACACATAAACGAGTTACCGGCGCCGCATCAGTGGACAGTCGGCCTGAGATATCAGCTGGTGGGAGTTGGATAGTCTGGAGGCAGTCGGAAGCTGTAAGGGATTGGAGGAATTGGGATCGAGCGGTTGAGACAACGGTGGTGGTGAAGAAGATGGTTACGTTAACGCGGTGACTGTGAGTGGTGATCAGCCATTTGGCGAGCTCCACTAGAGGGATGACTCTAGTGGAGCGTCTCAAGATAGCCGGAGCACGATCAGGTGACAGATCTGGAGTTGGAAGGGGCGGTGGTGAATGATGTCGTTCATACACATATCCAGGCTTGAAACGTTCAGGAGAAGAAGACGATTCATCAAAGCTAGGAAGAATAGCGATATCGGAAAATGACTAATCACAAGTTGGAAAGAAAAACTGATTTTCAAAGAAAACAACATTGCGAGAAACACGAAGCTTCTTAGAAGAGGAATCATAACAAACAAAACCTTTATGATTTATACTATATCCCATAAATGCACATTTAACAGATTGAGTAGAAAGTTTATGACGTTCAAGAGGAGGCAAATGAACGAAACAAACACAACCAAATGTATGTAAATGCCCATACTGAAGATGTTGTTGATAGAGATGAAAATAAGGAGACTCAAGGTTTAGAGTTTGAGAAGGCAGTTTATTAATAAGATAAACTGCTGTAGATAAAGCTTCTACCCAAAACTGAGGAGGAACGGAAGACTCAAGTAGCAAAGTACGAGCAACTTCTAAGAGATGACAATTCTTTATCTCCGCCATACCATTTTGTTGAGGTGTGTGTGGACAAGAACGTTGCGAGAGAATACCTTTTTCATTTAAAAAATCATGAAGTACATGAGACATGTATTCTCCACCAGAATCAGATCGAAGAACTTTGATGACAGTAGAAAATTGAGTTTCAACATGCGCAACAAAAGTCTTGAAGACCGAAAAACAACAGATTTGGAACAAAGAAGATAAATCCAAGTAAATCGACTATAGTCATCAATAAATGTCACAAAATACTTATAATGTGCATGAGAGATAACATGTGTAATTTCTCATACATCACTATGAATAATATCAAAGCATTTATCTGCACGACTACCGGGAAGAGGAAAAGAAAGATTTTTACTTTTTCCCAATTTACAAGTTGAATAATCAAAAGCAAGGCGTGAAATTTTATCATTATTGCCTAATAAACCAGAATTCAACAAATAAGACAATATAGTAGAATTGAGGTGTCCCAAACGTTTATGCCACACCTCATTTTTATTACTAACAACAGAACATGCAAAAGAAACATTACTAGGAATGGAAATGTGCGGAGGAAATAAATGTCCAACTTTAGGCCCCTTCGCGATCACCGTCCCCGATTCCTGATCCTGCACACAACAACCATTACAAGAAAAATGGACATTATATTTATTTTCTACTAATTGGCCAACTGAAAGAAGATTATCARAAAGTCCAKGTGATATAAGAGCATTGTTGAAAACCGGAGTAATATCACCAACACCAGTAATGGGCAAATGATTTCCATTAGCAACTTGAATATTTTCTGAACCATGATAGGACCGAACATTTTGTAGCAAATTAGCAGAACTAGTCATGTGATTTGATGCGGCAGAATCAACAAGCCAAGACTTAGATAAAGAATTACCATTACCTTGGAGTCTTAGAGCTGAGAGGGCTGGAACTATCATTTGTTGCACCATTTCAGGAGTAAGAACAGTGGATTGAGCATTTTGATTGACTGGTGACATAGTTGAGGGCCCAGTTTGAATCTGATCCGTAGAAGAATTGCCAACTGTTGCTTGAAAAGCAGTGTTTTGACGATTTTGAGGGCGAGTTAAACAATCTTTGAAGATGTGCCCATGCTTTTTGCAATAATTGCAAAATTTCTGGGTACAATTTGCTACAATATGCCCATAATTCTTGCAACTAAAACACTGAACCTTACTCATATCTTTACCCTTGCTTTTTCCGTGAACTGAAAATGCCATGTGTGTTGTAGTCATTTTCTCCTGTTCAAGAGTGGTTTGTGTAAGAAGACTTTGTTCCTCACGAAGCAATTCACTGAAACACACATCCAAGGTAGGAGGAGGATGACGATTCATCAAATTAGAAAGAGCATTTTCAAAATCTGAACGTAGCTTCATCAGAAACTGATCGCGCTTGCTAATTTCATAAACAACTAATACATCAGCAAGAGAAACTTTAGACACTGCAGCACACTATATCAGAAAACTCAGCCCATAAATTTTGAAACCAGAATAGTAATCTTGAATAGAGAGACTCCCTGTGTATAATTTGCAATTTCACACTCCAATTGAAATCTCCTGGCTGAATTTGTTTGATTATAAACATTTTTCAAATATTCCCACATGGTTTGAGCACTTTTATAGAGGCGTAAATTAAGAACAATTTTAGAATCACATGACCCGGTAATCCAAGACATCACCCTAGAATTTTTTATTTTCCATTCAACTAATTTAGTAGCATCTGTTGGAGCTGGAGTAGTACCATCAATATGTCCCCATAACTCTTTTCCAGTAACATATAAACAGAATTGAAATTCCCATGCCGAATAATTTTTTCTCGTAAATTTAACACAAAATTCTGAGTGGTTACTAGCCATTTTCAGCAGAAAACAAGACAAATATAGATAGATAAACAACCCAAAATATGACCAGAATGAAATTACCAAAATACGTGAGCTTTCTGAAAAAAATCACCTAGATGGAACTTGCAATCTATGGCGGCCTGAAGTTCCAATGTCACCCAAGAATAACCAGAAATTCCAAAACTCTAAGACAATGGCTCTGATACCATGATAACTTTTCCTTCGAAAGAATTTTGATTGAATGGCTCAATGCCTTTTCTTTCTGATTTCATTGAATATATAGCTGAATATACAGTAATTTAAGGCCTGATTTACACTGATTTAAGGCTGATTTATCTCTACCTACAACTATACAATCTACTTACGAAAGATAATATGAATACAAAATAAATAGGCTGTACAAAATAAATGTTTGCTTTATAAGGTGTTTGCTTTATATGACAACAATCTCCACCATCCTCAAGAGCAACTTCAAGCTCTACGGTCGCGATTTCCTTGGAGGAAAACCCACAGGACGATTTTTCAACGGCCGAATCCCATCGGACCTCATCTCCGAGGCTTTTGGAGTTAATCCCACCATTCTTGTCTACTTGCCACCGGAGAATGCCACCTCCAACGTGTGCAATGATAGCTTGCACCCAAGAGACACTCCATCAACAACAGTTTCAGAAGTAGATGTGGTTGCGTATACTACATGACATCCGGCCTGCACTACGGCAGGTAACCTCTTGCCTATTAAATGTCGCCTTTAACCTTAATCTTTTTCTAATTCAGGTTATTTTAAAGCTTTTTTCTTACTAACATTTTAACATGTTTCTATTTTAGAAATATCTGCATTTGGGAGATGTTTAATGGTTTCGACGGAAGTAAAAGATATCTTTATAATTTTTTTCTTCACGGAAGCTCTTTTTCAGCTCTCCTCTGTTACTTCAACTTGATAGCATTTACTAGTAGCGTTCCTTCCATGTATTATTATTTATTCATTTACTCTTGGTGTTACTTGCTGGATTTTCTGAATAGTACTTACAGCTTGAGAACATTCCAGCAAATATCACTCAAACAAGGTTCCTAGATTTTCAGCGGAAAACAACTAGAATTAAAATCAATTAAAGTCCAGGGTTTTCAGCAGCAATTGGTTAGATATGACTAAGGTCTGTAAAGGATAATTATATTAAAAGGGAGGGCTGTCAATTAGCATGGACTTTATTGAACTTCAGTCAGTAAACCCTGCAATAGCTGATGATTATTGTTGACAGATATTCTGTTCTTTTCAGGAAAGTACATCAGTAGTTATTATGAAATATAAGTAATTATTTTGATTAGATATATTTTAATTGGCCTTCTAACACTTCATGTTGTCTTGATCCAATGATGCTTGGTCTTATCAAGCTTCCTCTTTATGTAATTACTTTTCTTTTGCTCTATATCTTCCTGAAATCTGCATATGACTGTCTGATATTACATGTTTGACAAGATAATCTTGATTTTGGTTCACTTAATATGTGGCTTGCTTGGATATTAGAAAGAGATTAGGTCTCTAAGATGTAAATATTGGTAGAAATGTGATTTTGATTCACCTAATGTGTGGCTTTGCCTGGATATTAACAAGAGATTTAGAGGAAGAGATTAGGTCTCTAAGATGCAAATACTGGTAGAAATGTATATCATATCATTGGTTGAACAGAGTCATCAAATGCGCAGATCATAACCCTATTTAGCCCTTCTTCTTGCATTGAAACTTCTCTTCTTTAATTTCATGCAGGCAGTTTTCTATCTAGGTTGTTTTGGTCAAATTATTAGTGATCTATTTATAATTTGTGACTCTAATTTGCATATTTATTCTTTGGCCAGTCTTTCCATTTCGGTCGAGGTAAAGCATACTTTTTTCAATATTGCCTGAGTTCTCTATGATTTTCTTATGTTCATGTTCTTGATTGATGCGTGCTCGTAAAGTTGAACTCCCACATATTTATTTCTCTCTTTAAGTTCTGATTCTATTTTTATGCAACTTAACATAATTAATATGTAGCCGTAGATATACACCTTAATATTTGAATTTCAGTGTGCCTTACTATTGAAGTTTCAAATGTTATTAACTAATTATACTGAAAATTTGCCTTTCATGATTAATTTTTTTGAAACAATTGATTCAGTAGCTATTGGAAGTGTATCCAAATGAGTTTAGATTTTAAATCCTTTCTCAGGTTTTAGGTTTTTTTTCAAAATCGAGTTCCAGCCGAACCAAGCTCAAGCTTATGAATCATTATTGACTCGAGTAGAGCTCGAGTTCAAGGTTCTGGCTCGAACCGAGGCCAAACTCGAACTCAAGCTCAAACCTTATATAATAGTCTCAAGCCGAACTTGAACCTCGTACTATTCAGCTTGGCTTGCCACGAATCCACCCCTGTTTATCAATGCATAAATATAATATTGTGAAACACATGCAAAAGTGAGTCTGAACAAAGAACAACAATTAAGTTAGAAAATAAATAATTTCTCAACTGCGTTTCTCTATATTTTCTCTTTCTTTTTGACTTTCTTCTAATAATAGGGGCAGGGTTCGATCAAAACATTTAACAGTAGTTTTGGTGTTTGCTTACCGAGTAGACAACCGAGATGAGTTTTACACCTGGCTCTAGACTCCAACCACTAGGATCTCTTTCTACAATCAAAGTACTGCAGTTTGGATGGTCCCAAAAAATGTATAGAAAGAGAAAGAGACAATGGTCATCCCGTCTGGGTACCCTCTAACAATCACTGCCTGTAAGGTACAAGAGGAAGAGTTATTAGGGTATGAGTCAGAACCAAGATTTTTATTTATTTATTTATTATTTTCATTTTTTTTTTCTTGTACCTGAAAAGTATTCCAAATAGAAATTGATAAAGAAGCAACTGCGAAGAATAGTCCACCAAGGATCCAATTATTTTCAATCAGGGATAGAGGAAGTGGTGGTGAAGATGGGGTGGTTCCGAATCTGATGGATGGGCCCTTGTACAGGGTAACTATCAAAACCCCTGAGATGGTCACTAAAGTCCCCACGATTTCAAGTTTATCATATCAATTTGTTGCCATCTCTTAACTTTAGTTCATAGAATATGAAAACTAATTTTCGTTTAGCTTGCAACTAGGAAACACTCACGAAATAGGTGGTTATTATTTTTATCTTTCTTTCTTTCTTTCTTTATTTATTTATTTTTTGTTTGATCAGTAGCATTATATTGGACAGGGTTGGATCATAATGTTTGCTGTAAGGTGATTGCCATTGTTTTCTTTATTCATAAAATCTTATTCTTTGAGTCGAGGCACCCGCAATAAGTTGATCTTGTCATTAAGGAAAGGAAATTCATACTGTAGTGAAATATGACCAATGTGTAAATAACTGGATGGTGGGTTAACCATTTTCTCCATCAGCAAAAGTGAGATATATTGCTTTCGATGATATATATAAAAATCTGGTATGGTTAATTTGCTAATGAACCTTTTGGTCTAGTAAGCAAGAATTGAGTGGCAAAATTCATCAAAATATAAATTACTTTTCTTTTGCTCTGTATCTTCTTGAAATCTGCATATGACTGTCTGAATACATGCATCATTTTGTTATTGGGATCTCTTAGGTAAGGGTGTCAGTTGGGATGTTTATGCACGATGTCAATGAACCGGTTTTGGATTGGACCCCGTCCAGTCCAAATCCTTCCGTACGAACTGAAGACTAGGGTGAACTGAGAGCAGAGAACGTCAATCTGCATTAACTGGCCATCCATCACCTGCAGCCGATTGAAAATTTTTAAATAAAAAACAAATAGATTATCTGTATTCAACTAGCGAGAGGTTGTCTTCCGTTGTGGCGACGGAGGGTGAGAGAGAGTAGCGTCTTCAGGTTCAAGGGATCCTCGATCATCTTCGCCACCTCCGACATCGTCGGCGTTTTCTCCGCTGCCAGCCCTACGTGCAGCATCGCCATTACATCCTCCTCTATGTTCTTGTACCTCAGAAGCTTCGGGTCGAACACCTCTGCCGTCCACTCGTCCCTCACCACCGACCTTACCCACTTGGGAAGATCCACTCCCTGCTCCTCCGCCCCCCGCGGTCGAATTGGGGAGCGATACTGCAGCGGGAGCCTCCCCACCAACACCTCCAGCAGCAAAACCCCAAAATGTATATCTCTGCCTTTTGAGACAGCCTCTTCGTCTCCCCCTGCTCCGGCGCGCTATACCCTCCCAATCTCTCCCTGGGCTCAGAAGCAGAGCCAACCCGAAATCAGAGATGAAAGCTACGCCGTTCTTGTCGAGGAGGATGCCATGCGCGTCGGTCTGAGAGCAGAACTGAAGGAGCGCGTCGTATCATTGGGGAGCGGAGCAGCAGCGGAAGCAGACGACGAGTACAGGAAAGAGACAGCAGAGAAGAGGAAGGCGAAGGCATGATCCTGCATTTTGGGCAATGGGCACCTTGAAGGTGTTCTAATCTGTCCGAAGACGAGGTCTGATAGATCCATTGCTCTTGCTTGACAGTGCCAAAACTTATTTTCCCTCTAATAGCTCCAGCGACGAAAACTAGGATTTTTGTGGGGTTTAGATTTTGTCAAATGTAAGTTGAGAAATTTCTTTTCTTTCTTTGAATCAATGTCAAGCGTACGTTAGGGTTTAGATTTTGTCATCGTCCCCACCAGTTCACTTTTCTCTGATGCTGATAATCTAGGGTTCATAATCCGGTAGTGAACCTTAAATAGTACGGTTTTATCTATTTGTTTGTAGATTCTGGTGCTCGGATCTTGAGCATTTTAGGGTTTAGTCTTCGGGTTCCCTTTCTTATGAGGTTTTGAGAGAGAAAGCTAATAGAGATTGAACTGAAACGGAGCTTTGGTTCTGGTCTTCAACCAGTCTTTAAGCCTTTATTATTTTCTCCCTTTTTTCGTTTTACTCTGAAAAACGAACAAAATGGAGGATACAGAAGAAGCTCGTAATGATATGATGCAGCGGCTTCAATCGTCATTCGGTACTTCGTCTTCTATTCCGATACAACATTCATCGACCAGTCGGCCTGATGTTCCTCAGTTAAATGCTTCGCAACTCCGTCTTACCCGCATGCATATCCCTCCCGCCTCACCAACTGAGTCTCTGGCTCTATCAGTTGGTATCTACGGGAAATTGATTTAAGGATAATATGCGAATGGGAGGGGGGCTAAACATATGTGCGTGCACTAATTTAATTTTACATGTATTCTCTGTTTGCTTTAATAACAAAGACAGAAGAAAAAAGGCAAGCCCATAAAGCAAGCACGCACTAGGGTGATGTAACAGACCTTCTTCAACCAGGGTTTGGAACCCATCATCTTATTGTGGAAGAAATCAACGGCTATGAGCTCCACAAGTCTCGATGTATATCAAAACACGTGAAGACAGAGAACCCAGGAGCCTTCAAGTATTAAGGCTTTAGGGTTGCTATCATCGTAACTAGTCATGTAGAATATCATCAGCCCCAAAACATGACTCTCCTGTAAGCCATCGTTCCCATGCTGAAGCCCGCCTGTCCATCATCATCATCACCATCGTCAAAAACAATTGATTCATCAAACAAAATCATTGTTTCAGTCCTCATTTCTGAATATCGTGATTCATTCTACCAATTTTCAACATGCTACTAGACTTGATTAAAACGTGTAATACCCTTCATCACTATCCGTTAAGTATGCACACCCAATCCAATAAAATGAGTAGCACCTAAGTTGCTCATCAAAGCACACCAAAAGGTTAATACTACAAATTAGAACCAAGTTTTGTCGTTGGCTGATATGGACCAAAAGCATATCGATCATCCGAAGTTCTTTTATTTTTTCATATGGGATTTTCTCCCAGGTCTGCCGACACCGATCCTATGTGGTAGTACCTAGGTTCTTTAATTATAAAGCAAGAAGAATAGGTCAGAGGTGGTTCTTTTCTATTTGACATATGCTTGGCTGAAAAACAATCGTCTTTACAGGTCAAGTCAGTATATTTACTTGGGGGAGAGACTTTGCAGATAGAATAGAATGAAGAAAAGAACTAGAATTGATTATTTAAACAAAACTAATGGGATTAGATGAATATTAGGAGGTGTCCATGGAATAGGTACAGTAAAGTTTTAGGAAACAATTATACAAGTACCCATGAATGGGTATTACTATTTTCTTTATCAATCTATATAAATTAGGGAAAATGCTTGATGAATATGACGACAGAAATTAAAGGACATTTTGTATGAGGTTGCTGTAAAGGCCCACTCTAGGACTGCCAGAAATTTTTGTCAATGCTTGCTTGGGGATGCCCAACTCCCCTCCCCATCCCGAGTTAGCAATGCACCGGTTAAACAGTTACTGGGCTTTATGTGTTAGTGTATGTAAGAACAACAAATTCCTAAAAAGATGCAGAAGGTAAATGGGCTTAGAAAAAACGCGGACGGAGTGAGAAGAGGGAAGAGGATAATTAATTAATTCATATGAGTCATTGTTATTAAGGGCCACTTGTTAACTCGTAACAAAAAGAAAATAAAATTTTTATTGAATTTTTGAAAGTATTGTCGAAAGACTTTAGGTATATTACAGTAGCATTTCTCCACTTATTAATATTTTCAGCTATACAAATTTTTAAAAAGTGATGACACAGAGAAAAAAAAATTGACCACTGAACCAGTAAAATATTATATAAATTGGATGGATAGTAGAGGATTCTCCTCACAGCCGCCTTCATATTTTCTCTGTGCTGACGTTCTTAACCTGCACACTTATCCCCTCGGTTGAAAGTTTTTGTGGAAATCTGAAAAGATAGGTGTAATGGCAGAGTTGGGATCTCCTGCCCATAAGAACTCTCCTCACGTCTATTCACACATAACATTACAGTCATATATGGGGAATATTTCATCCTTCCACATAATATCAAGCATTGGGAGATGTTTTGAATGCATGGAGGTAGTGTGTTATGAGTAGACATGCGCAGAGTTCTTCTGTGCAAGAGATCTAGAACCATAATGGCAATGGTTAAAAATAATTTTTGTTAATTGAATATGAATATATATTTTTTAATAAATTTAGTTTTATTAATAATTTGTAGTAATTTTAATAAATTTTATTCTTTTTAAATAAAATTTTGATTAATTTTATATAAATAAAAATAATTATAAAAGCTAACATTTTTATTAATTCCACAAATAATTAATAATTATATAGGAATGACAACGGGTTGGGTTCAAGGTAGGGCACCCCATCCCTTTCTCTGCCCCATAGTCAAGACACTTTACCCCATCCCTGCCCCATCCCCAGTGTTACATGGGTTAACGGGGGGTGTCAACAGTATTCAAAAATCCGATTTCAAATTCGATATTCGACATAATAGAATCGAATTTCGATAATTTGAATATCTAATCAGTCGAATTCGGATATTCTATTCTTACTGAATAGTTAATCGGATTCAAATTCGGATGACCTGATTCGATTCAATAAATATCCGAATTCTACCTATTATTTAATTCTTATATATAATATATAAAATATTTTATATAATAATTAAGTTATATAAATAACTTATATATTTATTAATTATCTAAAATAATTAATTAATCAAATTTGAACCGAATTGAATATTCGAATATTTAGTCATATTCGAATTCGGATATTAATTTTCAATGTCCATCGGATATCGAATCAAATTCGGATATTGGATTCTCTAACTAGATTCGAATAAGATCCATTTACACCCTAGTAACCATTCCTCAATGTCAGGCGAGTTCAGGGGCAAGGCATCCCACTCCTCATCAAGGATGGAGAATCCTCGAATTTCCATGCCCCGTCCCTAGTATTGGGCAAGTTCAAGTAAAGGTGTAAATAGGGTCATGCTGGGTCGACACAACATGACCCGCATGTGGCCCGCACAAAGTGTGAGCCGTGTCGTGCTGGCCCACGAGGTATCCCGGGTCGTGCCTCCCTCTAGGATAATTTGAGGAGTTGGTTCGGCACTGCCCACAGCCCAAGCCCGCATGGGCCCGTGCTGTGCCGTGGGTCAGGCTGGTTCATGGGCTGGGCCTTGGGCCAGACCATGCTGCACACCAAGCCAAGCTCAAGGCAAGGCACCCACTCCCTGTCCAAGGTTTTTAAAATTGGATTGGACAGGGAACCATTTTGGTGTTGAACTGTCCGATTGTTCAGTCTGAATGGATGGCCCGCTCTAACAAAAAAATAAAAAATTAGAACAACAAAAAAGGTCAAAAACTATTATCCGGATTGGCGGTTCGACCACCTAGGTCAGCGGTTTGCTAACCAAATAAGTGGTTTTTGGGAAAAAAAAAACTGTTTTGAGGAGAAATGGTGTTTGGTTCCCAATTTTTCCAGTCTAACCATCTGGTTTGATCCAATTTTGAAAACACTATCCCCGTCAACCCAATATTCAATTCGATGATAGAAATGATCAAAACGATATATTGAGTATCAACCACATGGTAAATTTCTAAAAGTATACTAAATTATTTTTAATATTAAAAAAATATAATTTTATGAAAATTTTGGAAAATTTATTGTACTTGTGTAATTTTGAAAATTTATTCAAATTTATTTAAATTTTATTAAATAATTTATTTTCTTTTTAAATGGTTTACTTACAGAATTATACTAATTTATCTTAACAATTTGTGTAATTATTTGTCCAAATTATAGTTTTCCATTTCCTAGAGTCATTTATCTTTAATAATTTTCAATGAAAATTACATAATTTTTCAATAGTTTTCCAAAATCTATCAAATGTAATAAAWTTTCTTAAATTTTCCAAAATATTCTAATAATTTTCAATAATTATTTGATGCATTTTAAATAAACTTTCAAATACTTTGTCTTTTAATTTCAAAAATGTTATTTTACAAAATTGTAGTTTTATGAAATTTTTTGAAAAAATTGTTACATTTGTGTAACTATGGGGATTTATTCAGTTTTTTAAAATTGTTATTAAATATATATTTTTATTTGGTAGTTTACTAACAAAATTACACTAATTTATCTTTTATTTTTCAATATAAATTAATTAATAATTTCATTTTCTAACATTATAATATTTTGTTCCCGCATTTGTATTTGGTTATTAATTATAATAATAACAATAACAATAACTAAAATTTTATACTTTTTGATAATTCTTAAATATAATTCTCAATTTTTTAGAAATTAGTTAAAGAGTTTTCAATTTCTATAAAATGTTGCTAATGAGTTAATTAATAAAAATATTTATTATCTTTTATAATTTACTAACCGTACTAATAAGAATATTTAATTTTTGGTAATTTACTAACTGTATTTATTAATTTTTGGTAATGACACTATTTAATACTCATTGAATATGGGTGGGATTAAATATTAACAGTATTTAACCATTTATTAATTAATATGAATATTTTAAATGAAGGGAAGTGGATATAGATTGGGGGATGAATTTTAGGAATTGATTAGGGAGGCAATATGATAATTTTCTATTGGTTTAAATGAGATACTTTAGGAGAGAGATTATGGAAATATTTTTAGGTAGTTGGGTGACATGGCTTAACTGGAGTGGTGGGAAGGGGAGAGGAGAGAAAGTCAAAGAGAATGCATGGTGGGATAATGGAGCAAGGAGAGACATGGTGATGGGGACCCATGGGGCTTTGTTAAGCGAAAGTTAAACAATAGAAATAAATAAGAGTATATAATTGTTTTATATTTTAACTTTTTATTAAACAATCCAATCATACTCAACCCGAGTTGGTCGGTTTTCTAGTATTTCATATTAGTTTTGGTTTAATAAATATATTAATATTTTATATTTTAGTTTTTAATACGAGAAAGTAGGAAGGTTTCGAGTGACAAACTACGGACTTGACTAGATCGATTTGGTTGGCGAAACAGCCTGCAATTGAACAAAACCAATCATTGAACACTCCTAATTTCAACTAAAGTTATAATCCAATCTCTAATAAATAACAATAGTTTAATATCCAATAATTATTTAAAATGTATAGAAAATGTACTCAATCATTGAAAATAAGTGTATTATGAAAATATAATAGATATAATACAAAAATATAATAAAGACTGAAAATATACTAAATTAGTCAATAAATAGTGTAATCTCAAATAATAGTTTAATCTCTAATAAGCATTAATCTATAAATAATAAAAAATATATAATTACTAAAAATAAATTTATAACAAAAATACAATAAACACAATAAATTAAATTTCAAAAGTTAAATAATAGTTGTATAATCTCCCATAGTTATTGATAATTTTCTATTAAATAACAAAATAAAAATACATTTATAAATAATTATTGAAAGCATGTTTATAAAAAAATAAATAATTACTAAAAATAAAATAAATATTAATTATAGTATATATAAATATATAATGRATATACACTATTATTKTAAAATTATTACTAATAAATATAATTTTGTTGATAGTTATTTTATATAGTTATTAATTGATATAAGTGAAATTAGTTATTTACAATATTATTTAGTTATTGAAATAATATCGTTATTTAAATTCTTAAAATATTAATTATTTATTGAATTTAACAATCCCTAAAATTGTAATTGTACTATTAATATGAATATTATGAATTCTATTGTAATTANTTATTTTAATGTTATTACGTAATATTAAATATTTTGTTATATTATTTAGCTATTTTTAATGTTTTTTATTTAAGATTTTTAGTTATTGAAATATTTAAATAATATTTTATTTTTTATTGTAAAATTTTTATTATTTGAATAACATTTAAATTGAATAATTTGAAAAAATTATAATTTATATTGTTACTACATAATTTCATGATGAATTTTGTAAAAATATTGAATTAGTAATAATATGAATATTATTAAATCTATTAATTTTTGTGTTTTGAATAAATATTTTAAATTTAGTATATAATTTTTCTATCACATTTAAATAGTTCTGAATTTTTTTAATTGAAACTTTCTTTAGATAGATATAGATAAAAAGTGGGGGAAATGATAAATAAGAATTAGAGATAGTTTAGGAGAGAAAATCTCTACTAAATTGTAGATCATTTAAGAGATAAATAGGAGTTAGAGATAATTTAGGAGATAAATAGAAATTAGAGGGGTCTTGCCCACGAGAACCCTGCCCACATCTATCGCAGCCACACATGGAGAACATCTCAACCTCTGCATAGTATTATGTAGGGGGGAGATGTTTCCGATTCACGAGGGGTAGTGTGTTGTGGGTAGATGTGGGCAGGAGATCTTGACTCGAATTAGAGATAATTTAGGAGGAAGTGGGGGAAAGTGGTGCCACTTGGCTAAATATTAGAAAAGCAAATCCCTCTTTCTTTATGGTTGTTAAAAATAGTTAAGCATATGTGATTTCTTTATTGGTTTAATGGGAAATTATGAGAGAGAGAGAGAGGGAGAGAGAGAGAGAGATTTGGAGCCCAAGTGCAGTGGTTGTTGACCATGCGCGTGTGTGGCTTCTCTGGCCAAATGTGCTTACCGATCACAATTTGTTTGGACATTATTGTTGATTTTGTTTGTAGCATAAAAGCCAAATTTTGTTAATAGCTTTGCACAATGGGAGGAATTGATGAAACAATATATAACAAGGTTTTTAAAATCGAACCCGACAACGAACCGGTCAGGGGTCCGATTCCTGGACCAAACGGTCCGACTGTTCAAACCGAACAGATAGCCTGTTCTGACAAAAATTAAAAAATAAAAAAATATATAAAAAAGTCAAACTGTTAGACGGTTCAAACGGTTCGACCACCCAAATCAACGATTTGCTGACCAAATTAACAGTTTTTTGGCAAAATAACAGTTCTGGAGTAAAACAGAGCTGGTCACTTGCAAAAACTTTTTTTTAGAAATAGGACTGCCAAATGCAGTTTTTTTTCTTGATTCTGTTTAATTGCTGATGTGGCATGCATTTCTCTTTGAATTTGTTATGCTCATGTTGTAATATGTACATACATAACACAATGGGGTACTTTAGTCTTTTTCACTTTATATATGTATCCCTAATAAAATAAAGGGAATGGGCGCTTCTAGCCACTCTTGATTCCTCTCCAACATTTTTTTTTCTTCTTCTCTTCTCCAATAGGGGGCATCTTTATCTCTCTTGGAAGAAGTATATCCTAAATCTTGTATAGGATTCTAGTAAGTTGGGAGTCACGCTAGTAGACACTCCCATTAAGCAAAACCACAAACTTGGAGACAATGACGGAAAAAAGCCCTTCCAAACATTAAGTAATATTAGAGATTGGTTGGGAGGTTACTATACCTCTTTACATGGTTTTTAAAATCGGATTGGACCATACAGTTGGATTGGAAAAATTGGGAACCAGTTAGGTGATCAGTTCTATTTTACCCTAGAACCATTATTTCACCAAAAGCCATTGATTTGGTCAGCAAACTATTGACCTGGGCAGTTGAATCATCCAACGGCTTGATCGTTTTTTTTTTTTATTATTTTTTATCAGAACGGACCATCCACTCAGTTCAAACAATTGGACCGTTCGACCCAGGAACCAAATCCCTGACCAATTCGTTGTCCAATTCTATTTTAAAAACCTTGCCTCTTTATGACTAGCTAGGCCAGATATTGCCTATGTTAGAGGTGCTCTAATCCAACACATGCAGTCTACTAAAAGGACCCACCTCTTAAAGGTTCTTGGATATTTGAAAAGACATCCATGAGGTATCTTTCTTTTAAAACATGATCAAATGAAAGTTGGATACATTGGCTGATAAGGCTGGATCTATAGATAACCAAAGGTCTGCTTCGGGTTACTAACTTATTTGTTGAGAGTAACTTGGTGATATGGAGGAATAAGAAACAGTTTGTAATGACCAAATTTAGTGTTTAAGTTTAATACCGTGTTATGATTCATGGTATAGCTTAGGTGGTGTGGAAGATGAACTTGTTGGAAGAAATGGGTTTTGATGTAGATGGTTCCATGTTTCTTTATTGTGATAACAAGGCAGCTATTACCATAGTTGTGAATTTTTATCTTTGCATGATAGTTTTTTTTTCCTTCATTTGACAAGTATTGTAACAGATGGACATGTTACACATTAGAATAGAGGGAGTGGGCGCTACTAGCCACTCTTTATTCTTCTGCAACAATTTTTTTAATTTATCTCCTCTTCACTCTCTTCTTTTCTCTTTTCTTACACATTCACAAATATATATATATATATATATTTATGTTTTTCACCTCCTTCCTTAGAATGAAATAATTAATCCCTAACATTAAAAACCAATTCCAAGTTCCGATCATTTGCTGTAAGGCTGTATTGGTACCATTGCTGTTTCTAACAGGGTTGATCAATATGAGAATCACTTCAGCCAAAAATATGAATAGTCGCATCAAGATATGAGAATCACTTCAGCTAAAAGAATGCATGTATTGGTCTGACCTTTGAGCTTTGTTTGGTTTGGCAGGTCCTTTCCCTACCCTTTCTTTCAAACCAAACAGCCTGGACAAAATAGTTGAAGTTAAGGTCAAATTGGCAATTGCATTGACACAGCAATTTGTTTTTATTTTTAAAACCATTACTTTGATGATTTTAAGAATATGTATTGTTTTAAAAACATTTTTTTTATTTATGATGTGACGAATTCAAAACAAAAACATTTATGTTGTAGAATAGCCCCTAAAAGGCAATTAGCTTTTCAATTCAGCAACTTCAGCTATTATCAAATGATTCCTTAGATTTATTGGGGCCGCCTCAAAATACTAGAGGTTGCTGCAAACCTTGACTCGATAGTTTCCTTTTTTTATTTTTTTATTTTTTTTGCGATACAATTCTTTTGTTTTGGAACAAATCGGATTTACCACTTAACTAAATCCATTAATGTCATGGAATCCAAACATTTTATGGGCTTGTTCGTTTGCTCTTAATAGCTCTCATCTCTTATCTCTTAATTACTTTAAGAGGTATTAAGAGTGTTCCATTCTCACTTTGTTTTCAGACTTAATGCAATGTACAATAGCAATAATGTTCACTTTTTCTTTGTAAAATTATCATTTAAATAGTGAATACTAATTACTTAGTCATATGAATATATAATTATTAATGAAATAATATTTAGAAATTATTATTATTTATTAATTATATATGTATTATTTAATTACCTATTTAATTATTTGATTATAATTAATTATAAGGATGATTAATAATTATAATAAATTATTAATCATTAATTATTTACTTTAATTAATAATTATGCAAGAATTTATTACTTATTAATTAATTAATAAATGATCAATTATTTAAAGATATTTAATAATTTATAATATTTATCGATTCCACTTTTATTAATTATTTTATATTCATTTAGTTAATTTATTAAATAGTTAAACAAACTTTCCATACCCAAAGTTAAAACAGTGATTTGTTACTTTTCATAATTCAATATTTTAATTTTAGAACAATATTCTTCACATTCAGATTTTAAAACCAAAAAAAAAATGTTCACTAACTCCAATGCACCTCTTAAAGTAATTATTATAAATTTAAATACATTTAAACTTTAAAATTCAATACAAACAAACAAACCCTAACTTTTTAAGAAAGTGCTTTGCGAAAAGAACAATTAACGGGTTGGATCTACCTTAAAAAGAATGGACCAATCCCAAATTATTAATCAATTCTATAATATAGATTATAGACCTAGAGCCAAATGAATTATTAATGGGGATAATAAGACCTGACCCAATTATACCTGGCATCTATAATTACTATGATAATTATAAGTTATAACATGGAAGTCCAATTGTGGTATTATGAGCTTATTAAAAATGACAGTAAGTAACAAATTGTTTATATATTAACAAAAAAGCATTTTTAACCAAAATAAAGTTTATCTTTTTTTGGACATAAAATTAAGGCACTCATGCATGAGCCCCATGTATACTGAAAAGTGGCGTGTTGACTTGTGATTGATACTTAATTGCTTATGCACAGTGGTAGGAGCAGCAGATGTGGGCTCATTTATTAAATGTATAATCAATTCGGGCATCAGGATTGGGGGTTATGGATTTGGGAGATGGGACCACCTGACGTGCAGTTTTTGAAATACACAGCAGACTATGGAACCAATAATAACTCTTCACACCAGTCCTAAAATACATGAGGCACAACTATTCAAATCCCTCACTGTGAGGCCCATGTATTTTATCACTGAACATGGGGATTGGGGAACTATCATTGATTCCACATACAAAAGCATTTAGCAAATCCGAATTCAGTTCAGTTAACCAAACTTGGGTTTCATCTTAGATGAAGCTGATCTATTGTTGGGTTGGGCTTGGGGAGTGAAGCTGTCTTTGAAGAGTCCGGAACCAAGTTTCAGCCCAACAGCCCTTCATTTTATTTATGTTCACTAGAGCAGCAGCTAGACTGAAATTCTTGCTCTTGGGCATTTTTTTCTGAACACCTAATATGTGCAACTCTTGGGTACGAGATGCCTCGACCAACAGCCAAGGTGGGACCTGCATAAGGGTAAGTTTGGAAGGAGTACAAATATATATAAAATAAAATAAAATACAAGGTTTTGCAATCTACATATTTATATTGTATTCCTTCCAAACGAAGCATAATTGATTTTTAGTGTACTCTACATATTTATATTTGTACACCTTCCGAATTGAGTTTAATTAAATTTTAGTGTGGTATGCACGAGTTGCAATAAACTGATTATTTACTCTTCAATCAGGAAAAGAAAAAAACAAAAATGTAGTTACCTTCTTCGCAACTAAAGCTGTAAGTTTTAATGACACCTCACGCCTTTTATAGCGACTCTACATCTTTCTTTCTGTACGTGGAGGAAGTTTCAGACGTTCAGTCTGAAAACTCCTTTGAGGAGTTGTACTGTAGGGAAGTGTACATGTGTCATTAGGGGTGTTAATGGACTGGTTTAGGGTTAGATTCCATTCAAATCAAAATCAATTTAAGCTGATTGGACAAATCAATAAAACATTGAATTGGATCAGTTCAGATTTAATGGTCCAAAGTATTTATTGGATTGGAATAGACACTTGGTCCATCCATAATGGATTTAATTGGATTGAACCAATATCTAATCCATTCATAAAAGATAATACTACAAATGTTAATGGACAAGGTTCGAGTTGAAACCAATCTAAATTGCAACTAATTTGAACAAATTCAACGGTCTGGACATTAAATTAGATTGGTCCAAAATTGTCCAAAGTATTCATTGGATTGAATTGAACCTGATCCATCTCTGATAGACCTATATTGGGCTACCACGAAGGGTGTCCGAGTCCAACCCACCGCTTTCAAGGTTTGGGCTACTGCTTTCGGTCTTTTAGGTTGGGTCCTGTAATAAACTTAATATATTATGGCCCATGTATCAAAACGGGTTGGGTTCAGGCTAAGGCGCTAAGCTTGTTATCCGAGTCCAAGTGCTCAAGGAACCATTGTAAGCAGGTTACACTTACAGTTAATTAGTCACCGTTTTGTTTCAGTAATTTCCAGATATTATTCGTTACCTTCTGTAATTAATTATGTAAGCTAAACATTTTCTCCACTAATAATTTGCAATTAAAAAAAAAAGGAAAATCTATGATGCGGAAAAAAAAACGGGAACTTGAGTGGGCCAGGCTGGGTCTATAATGGGATAAATTCTGGGCAAAAAGCATAACGGAATTTGGTCTCAGCTGTGGGAAAGATGAGAACAGATTTGAGTGGGCCTTGGATTGGAATTGTTGAAGATGTACGTTGCTGGATCACATCACAGCATATCCCACTAAAACTAGATATTTGTCATTCAGTTACCATGAAAAAATGCCAATCCATAACAAATCAGTGTTTTCCGCAAATTAGGTAATGCAGGGGCCCAGTATTCATATTTATCACCTCGGCCCACTGTACCAAAGCTTTAAGCTAAGGTAAAGACCACAATCAGTCAACCTCGCTCACTCTCACATGGGATAGGATGGGAGGACTATAGGAGGAAAAGTGAAGGATAAACTAGCCGTTGTATACCTACTTTCTTGTTCTATTTTTACTTTTTTGGGGGGAGTTTTGTGTGGTGGTGGGGTGTTATTTGGTCCTTGGCATTCTTTTTCGTAACGGTAAGGAACTTGCCAACCAAGTTATGTGCCTCCAACCGATTTCTCCACCAACTGAATAACACACACAGCCAACCCCACAGTTACCGGCTTCCTTATCCCTTGAACTAAAACTGCATGCCCCCGTTGCTTTGCATAATAACTTAAAATACCCCGCCTCTAAATTATTCTTCATTATGTTTACTAATGTAGTGTGATCCGGTCACTCCTAGCTGGCGGTGGCCTGGATCTTAACTAGCGAAGGATAGCATCTGAGACAGAGAAGACAGTGAAGGATTCCCGGGGAATTTGCCTGACGGGAACACTCTGACGATCAAGTTAGAATTCTGAGAGAGAATTGCAAAGAATACAAGGAGAGCTAAGAGTGCAGATAGTGCGAAATCAAATTACCTTTCCTCTCTGGGGGTTGGAGTTCTTATATAATGGTGTCCTGTCAAATCTGACATAACCGCCTCTTATTCTCTATCGCAGCCGTTACTTGCCAGGGCTGCGCAGGTCACTGTTGTAGGGTACGGCTCTGTCAAATGAGGGACACCTCTCAGGTTTGGCAGGCACGACGCCGTCTGGCGAGAGACGTGGGTGCAGGGCTCCAGGTTTGGCAAGTACGATTGTCAGGGGAGATCTTCTTGTGATACGCCAAGTTGCCTTCCTGCGAGCTACCTTGCACCAAGCTACTTTGTGCCGAGCTGGAGGTGCCATGCTGAGGTTATTCTACCCGAGGCGGCCTACTTAGGCTTGTTGGAACAAATTTATTAGGAGGCTCCCGAGCTCACCCCGAAGTGCCTTGAGCTCGGGAGATCCCTGTCTTGCAGTACCCTGGTTTGGGATACCTGTGGAAGAATCTTAGCTCGGGGTGTTCCCTTGAGGAGGAGCTCGCGGCTCCTTACTGTGGAGGAGCTCGGGGGCTCCTTTACTTGGGAGGAGCTCGGGATCTCCTTTATGTGGGAGGAACTCAATTGGGGGCTCCTTTACTTGGGAGGAGCTCGGGATAATCGGAGTGTCACCTGGTGTTGAGCTGCCACGTTGGACCTTGACGGATTGATCGCGCTGAGCTGTCACTTATGCTGAGTCACGCCCACGTATCCCACTATGATGAGGTCGGGGCAAATCACCCTCCATCATTTACCGTTGAAAGCATTTAAAATGTAGCATTGGATACAAAAAGGACTAAACTTCAATGTGGTTTGCATGATCTTTCGATGGTTAAAAATGGTACAAAGAAGAGTTTAGGTTCTGTTTGGTTCGAGGGAATAGGAGTATGTTTGGTTAAATGGAATAGAATTCTCATTCCCATTTTAGACGGAATGAGATTCTCCTATATGGGGGAATGCCCATTCCTGACCCCACTCCAAGAAATGCCATTCCCATGTTGTGTTTCACTTCCGCATGGGAAAATGGAAACCTCCAGTCCAGAAGGTTAGTTTGGAAATTTCAATTGAATACGAATGGTATTGTCGGTATTTCGTCGATGTTCCAACCGTTCAAAACAGTGGTCAGAAAAGGTTCTACCGACACGGGAGCAGTGTGACTGGCTATCATCGGTCGCTATTTGGATGGTGGTTTCCTCTGTTTAAACCTCCAAAACCCGTCCGTTTTTTCGTCGTTTTCCGGCTCTGTGGTCTCTCCTCCCGCCCTCCTGTTCATTTCTGTGCATTCTCTAAAGCCTAAGCCCCCCTAAATCTTTACACATTTTATTTGTGTTTACTGCAGATTTTTAGGGTTTCTTCTCTACTTTAATTTTAAGGCACCGGATATGTACCCGGTTCCTCTCTGAGCACCGAAATCGAGAGCCAAAACTTGTCGCAGAGCTTTCTCAGAGGGTACATTAATGGAAAGTTAGCTACTTTGCTTGTCGTTGGATCTTACGTCGGGCGGAAAAGGCTTAGACTTGAAGAAAGAGAGTTTTAGCAATGTCTGTGGCTACTGAACTTCAATCATCAACCGAACAGGAGACTGAAGGCAGACCTGTTCTGGGACCAGCTGGAAACAGAGTTAGGGTTTCAGAATCAAAAGATGCGAAACGGAAAAAGGATGGTCTTAAGAAACCACAAGAAACGAGAAGGTTGCCGGAGTCTGTTATCCAGCGTAATGTTTCGGTCGACAGTTCATGCTCCTCGGATTCTTCTTGCAGCAGCTCTTCCTTGAAAACAGCGAGCATCATGAGAGTCAAACAGAATGGCTTGAAGTCTGAGAAGGTTGTTACTGAAGGAGCCAAGGCCCTGACGGGCTTGAGGATCAAAAAGAATGGCTCAAAGCCTACGAAGGTTGTTCCGGATGGAGTTGAGGTCCCTTCCCCGACGCCACCAGTTCTAGCAAAGCGGTGCGATTGGATTACACAAAATTCTGGTAAGAGATATGTGCTCTTCACACGTTTCCTTCTTTTGATATATATATATATATATATATATATATATATATTTTGTTTGGATTCTTTCTTCTTCGTTGTTTGAGACTTTGAGGAGCTTATTTATTTATCATTATTATTTTTCGGTGAGAGTATTTGCTATGCTTCGTTCCATTTGGAATTCAAACTTTAATGCGTTTATCTTTAACTCCATTTTCTTAAATAAAAACATGGAACTGTTGTAAGAAACTACATAGGCAATAATTATCAAAAAAAAAAAATGCTACATAGGCAGTCCTGTTTTTTAGGAATTTGAATTCGTGTATCTAAGTCCGTGGAAATTCTGGTAATTTCTAAAAATAATGAAACTTAAGAGAGCTCCCATCTTAATCTCCCATATGCGGAAACTTAAGAAACTAATTAAACATCAAAACATAGTTTTCTCCAGCGATGTTATACTCCACAATTTATGACATTCAATACCAAGTAAAGGTATACATGGTGGGTATCCAGGTCATAAGTGCGGAACAGTTCTTACATATTATGAGAAATGATGATCCGTGTGACATATTAGTTACATAGGTGATACAAGTATCTCTTAATTCAGATGAATCTTGTTTAAAACCATACTTCTAATGGTCCATAAACTGAAGTTCTTCGTGATCAATAACCCATTTTTCCGATGCAGGGACTTCTTTGTTCTCCTTTTTCACCTGGTTTTCTTACTAGTCCAGAGCTTTGCAGCATGTTGCTATTGCTGCAATATCAGCAGATGTCACATCTCTGACTCAGTCAGACTAGGTCATGGGCATGCCACATGTGGCATTAGCTTTGAGCATATGATTGATCCATGCACCTAGATTTACCCAGGTTTCCCCTTTACATCAAAGTTAAACGGGAAGGACTCACAAAGGTGAATCCTTCATCTTAAGAGGTGAGACAAAACAGTATGTAACCTTGATGATCCAAAAAGAAAAGCAAAATGTAACATTTATTTTTCACTCCTCTCACACTTTTAGCATTCAACATTATCTATAGAAAACACACGCAGACAATTACATGAATCGAAGGACTTGTTTGGGTGGACAAAGAAGAAGACTGAAATATCGTATTTGATCAATTCATTAAAAAACTTAGCGGTTGATGTTTCTTACTGATTGTCCTCTGTTACATGTCAGTAAGGACACATTAAGGTTTCTCTTGGTTTCCGGCAATGTGAATTACCAAAAAAGTTGCTTGTACTGGAACCATATTGATTTAAAATTTAGAATAATGTATTGCTTAGGATTTAAGAACATTTCGAACAATGACTCATCAAAAAGCAAATAGGAGTGTTTTGAGCACATGTAGGATTTTGAAGTTTGACAAAAATTATATGATATCTCAGGGTGTAAATCAGTTGGACTTTTAGGGCTGACTTTTGTTGCAAATGAAATTTGTACAAATTTTATTGCTTGCATTAGCATTATTTTGAAAAGATGCTTAATTTATAGAAAGCCAAGAACACACAGCTAAATTGACCTTAGGAATTAGGCAATGATCAGATGGCAGAAAACCACAAGTGCTCCATTAGGGGTGAAATTTTCTTATATGTTTGTTGTATACATTTCTGAAGGAGTTAAGGTATGAATTTGGATCCTTGAGGCAAAGTTTGGATGCATATTTACAAGGAGATCTTGAACTCTGACATGTTGCTAGTTTGGGGATTAGCCTTGAGGATATACATTTTTCTTGCAAGATTTCAGTGAATGGCCATAAAAGTTGCACTTTTAATTGAGATATATCAGTCTTAGGCATATTTCAAAGAAATGTCTATTGTTTCATTGGTTTGAATTTGTGATCCATGGGCTCAATCATTCCTATATGTATGGTTAAGACAATGCTCCTATGCCTTTAACTTATTTTGGTCTTTGCATCATAGATCCACTTTATATTTCTTTCCACGATGAAGAATGGGGTGTCCCAGTCCATGATGATAGGAAGCTGTTTGAGCTGCTTGTCTTATCAGAAGCATTAGCTGAACTCAGCTGGCCAACTATTCTTAACAAGAGAGACATATTCAGGTATATGACTCTAGTGCCTCCATTTAAATTCAAGCCTTTATTGGGTGTATGTTGTCTGACATTTATTGGATCTTTTGCCAGGACGCTTTTTGACAATTTTGATCCTGCAACTATTGCACAATTTACTGAAAAGAAGGTGCTATCACTTAAAACAAGTAGCAGCACCTTGCTATCTGAGCCAAAGCTTCGCGCTGTTGTAGAGAACGCCAGGCAGATAATAAAGGTAATAAACACTTGTGAAAAGGCTCCATCCTCTGCTCACACTCATTTTTCAACTGCATCATGTGGATCATATATGTGTGGTAAAAAATGGGACGTTGCCTTAAAAGATTTTGATTGAATGAAGAGGTTAAAAACTTGAAGCAAAACTTCAAATTTAATACACTTCAGATTGTCTCTTCAACTTAGCAATTGTGTGTTTTTTGTTTACACGCATAGAATTTATTTCGGACTCAAATATTGTATCACACTAAACACAACCAAAGGATGTTTTTGATCTTATAATTTGCTCCTCTTCTGCAGGTTCAGCAGGAGTTCGGTTCATTTGCCAACTATTGCTGGAGCTTTGTGAATCACAAACCTTTGAGAAATGGATTTCGTTATGCACGGCAAGTACCAGTTAAGACACCAAAGGCCGAGACCATGAGCAAGGATATGATGAGGAAAGGCTTCCGTTGTGTGGGACCCACTGTTATTTATTCATTCATGCAGGTAGCAGGGATTGTAAATGATCACCTTGTCACCTGCTTCAGATACCAAGAGTGCAACTCAAACATCCAGAAGGATTTAAAAGCCAAGACTGAGAATATGGAAGTAATGGCTAAGGCTTTGGAGAAAACATGTTTATCTAACAACTGAATTTCCGTGTTGCCTATTTCCTGCAATCAAACAATCTGTAGTATGGAATTCATCAAAAAAAAAAAACAATCTGTAGTATGGAAGATGTAAAAGATGTGATGGGAGTGTTTTTTTTTTCTTCTTTTTCCAGTCTCAGGGGACTGGGGAGTGTATCTTTTGATGTTCTGTTACTGTTAGCACGTTTCTTCATCTGTTGTGTATAACTTGAACCACCCAAAATAATAGTTTTCAAGGGGAAATTTGTATTTAATCCATGTAGTTGAGGAGGTTATGCTTTTCAACGATCCATCAAAACCGCTGTTGCTTTGAAATCAAATATTAAACCATGGTCCTATTACTGCAAACCCTTGTAGATAGTCTTTATATTTTGTTTTGAGAAATAAATGGGCTGCAATAAGCAGAGCACGTTCGGTCAAACTGAACCCTTCAATTTTGTATGTCTCGTGAACCTGAGAATGTTGAGAATCATCAACTGGTCTTAATGCCAGGCAAATTCTCCTCCTGCTCCTGCATTTCCAGAGGGGATGCCATTGCGAAACCCAAGACATTTGTATCATGATCTCAGCCGTTGGATCCTGATCCCATCCATATTAGCACATGCTAAAGAGCTATTTTATTACAGCAGATAAGCAGAACGAATACAGTGGTTGTGGTTCAATTGTCATTTACATTTGCAGTTCTGTGACTTCTGTCCTAACAATCAAGCTCTTCTTTACTTGGATTAGCTTACCCAAGATACAGAGTTGCGATTGTTGTTACAGTAGTAGAGCGATCGATCTCTCAAGTTGAATTTTTCATGGCTATTCACCATTGTTTAGCGACAGAAAAATCCCCAACAGGCCTACAGCAAGAGAAGGGGAAGGGACTGTACCATGTACATTAAAAACAAATAAGCGTGGTAGAGGTCTCTCGCACAGTCTCTCACATGCTTCCATGAAAAAAGAAAACATATGTCACATAGGGAAGGGACCGCAGTTTTTTCTGTTCTGAAATGCCCGTTTGACCAAAAGACCAAGTGTAAGGGCAATTTAATAGAAGGCTCTGCCGCTCTGTATTGCAGATGGATAGATAGGAGCCATTTGGTACTCAAAGGCTGTATTGTATTGTATTAGTACTCAAAGGCTGTATTGTATTAGGAGCCATTTGGTAAGTCTTTTCATTTAAAAAAAAAAAAATGGTAAGTCTTTTTGGGAAGATCTTCTGGTAGTTCTGACAGTCAAAAGACACATTGAGCTTTGGAATGAAGATCTGAGCAGTCCGAAGCTAGTTTGGCTATCACACATCTTTCCATGCCTTTTCGCATGAGAATAAAGCAAGAAATACATGAAAAGTTCCACTTAAAGCTTCTCGAAATCAACCCAAAATGAATTTCTCACATCTTTTTTGTGCACCAACTTTTGGCGGCTAAATCTATTATGAATCAAATGAAAAAAGACCACGGTGCGATCTGCGACACTCATATGCCCGACTTGTAAACAGTGGAAAGACCATACAGAAAGACGTGCAAAACGGGGCCTTAGTCTGTCTGCTTCTGCATCTATGTTCGTGTCTATGGCTGTGTGGCTATGGTGGGTATGTAATAAAATGCCAGTCATGCTCGTATATCATATGGACCACCCCAATGCCTCGTGGGTGAGCTGCACCCCCAGTCACAGTGGAGTCGACTCTGGAAGTGTGTGGAGTGGTTAAATTGGAGAATCACAGGCATGAACTCGTAGTAGTCTCGTACTGACCTCTTAACTGCCCAGATGAAATGTAACGATGGATGAATACATAGGACCAGTAACTTTTGTTCTTTTCTTTTTCTTTTTTTTTGGTTGATTTTTTGGGGTAAAAGGGGACCAGTTAGGTCCATGATTAGACACTGAATAATGGCTCATTACAACAGTTAGTCCGCTGATTGGACACTGAATAATGGCAGTGGTTACCATTTGCCAAACTACTAATTTTGCATGGAGCTCGTGGACATGACATTGCAACAAATAAGCAATGGTGAGTGGATCCATGAGAGTTTTTGTTCCGCTTGGAATAGTTCTGAGTTTTCAGCTACTTCCTCTCCTCATCAGTCAGTCTGCAAAGAACCGCCACCATTTTTGACCAACTACATGAGCTTTAAGGATTTGAATTCCTTACTTTCCTCAAAACCCTTTTTCTCATCAATGGGTCACTTAAAATATTTGAATGAAAAGGGCTACCACTACAAGTCTGTTTACATTGTTTTTCTGGGTTGAAGTGTCAAGCGTTTATTATCTTTTCCTAAGTCCGTTTACGTTGTTTTTTTGGGTTTAAGTGTCAAGCGTTTATTATCTTTTCCTCTCTTGCATCGTCGTCCAAGGAGTAAGGATCATATATTATATAAGGGCATAAGTTCCTAGGAGGGTTTTTTTATGTTCATTCTGTAAACAGTTCCCTAGGAGGTTGGGCATGATATTTGATTTGATGCAATGTATCTTTGACTAATTTGGAACCCTAAGCAGAAATTGTTATTTTAACCAAAAATATAAATGTTAGCCCACAGGTTTTGCTTTCAGACTTGCGGGGTTTTTTTGGTAAGAATGATCATTCATTCAGCAAACAAACTTAGGATTGAAGTTTGTGTTTCTTACACAAGCATCCACACGATGGAAATAAGGACTCTGTTTATTTATTTTTTTCTCTACAAGTACAAATGTAAATCAACGGTTGCAGGGGGGAAATACGTCTATCATCAACGTCTCTCAACCTTCCATAAAGGCTTCTGACTGTGTTTTCTGGGTTTATTTGAGGCGCAATGGGGAAATGGAAAACTGCCGTGAAACCACAACACATGAACACATCCCTTTTATCAAACTAGTGTTATGTTTCTTTTCTCCAACTGCGTTGTCCAGCGTCCAGAAAGCAAACAAAACAAGAAGTCCTCGCTTTCAACGCAAAGACTGTGTTTCTTTGTGGATAGAAAGGAAATAACTCAAAAAGCGACTGAGATTGTATTCCTACAGATTTGAGTCGTTACGCAAAGAGAGTAGAAACAAAAGAAGTAGCAACTCTATAACTTTTTGAAGTAAAATAGTTCATTTCTACATTTAAGCTTTCAACCTAGTTGGATCGTCTGATCACTTCTAGTTCAAAGGAAGAGAAGAACACAAGAAACCTATGAAGAATAGAAGAAAATGAAGCTCTAGCATCCCACCTCACTCCCCTTGTTCCTTGCCATTGAGAAAGCCGTCAGCACTTCCCTGAAACATCGACCTGACACAGAGATGGAGTCCATCTGCTCGGTAACCAGGACTGTTGATTATCCTCCAATAGGCCATGAATCTGGGTTCTGGCGCTGGCATTGTGATTTGGCCCAGAACACAGTGAGTGAGAACAAGATGCATTTGGGCACCAAAGCATAAAAACCACCACGCCGCTTGCCAACACCTGGCCGAATGAAACCAACATCCAATTGCATTGGGTGGTGAAAATGGCTACCAATGGGAACAAGCTCTTCTTTTCCTTTTTAACATCTTCAGTATCCCCCACTGAGTTGCTTAACTCCGAGTTTTTCCACTCCCAAGCGTGAGTTCTAGATCATCCACTCCTATTTCGTGAATCCTCTCTCCCTCCCAAGGTTTCACCCTTTCACTTTCGAACTCAAACTCTGCTGCCCGTCCCCTGTCTGCTGCTCCCCAGCTCATCCCTCCGGGACCTACAACAGCATCCTTGCTAGAGTTTTGCTCGGTCACAGACTTCACAAGGTTAAATGTAGGCGAAGATGGAGAAGCGACAGGACCAACTGTTTGAAAACTGACCCATCGACCAGAATCAACTGTGGAGGCATCAGACTCATCACACTCGGGTATGGTGGCAGGTGGCTGATGGTGACGGCGAGTAGGGCTTGCAGGAGCAGAGGCAGCAAAAAATGGGCGACGGAAAGAGCCCAAGGAGCCGTTGGAAAGAGATTCCCAGTCAGGGTTCAGTTTAGGAGCTCTTGAAGTTGGAGAAGACAGAGGAGGAGTGACAGGAGCACTGTTAGAGATTCGGAGTGGGGGGAGAGATGAGGGAATGGCAGCCAGGTTGCGGAGGAAGGGCAGAATGTAGGAAGATGGGTTGGCATCCATTCTCGATGGGCTCGGGAAGGAGGAGGAAGTGGGACTGGCATGGTAGGAAGGAACAGGGCTCGGGAATGAGGAGGATGCTGGACTGGGTTGATAGGATGAGCATGGACTGATGTTAGTTGAAGTGCCTGCAGCTGCATCACTCGGCGGAGGCTTGCATCCCTGCGCAAGAGACAACAACGTAGAGGTTAGGTGGAAGAAAACTAAAAGAGGCAATGTTGTTACATTGGAGGGAGTTTTGAGGATCTAAATTGATAAAGCTGCAATTTTTTTTACAGAAGGTTTTCCTTTCTTTCTGAAACTCATTACCCGTAAAAGTTTAGATTTTCATGAGACCATAAGTGTTTTCATAAGTACTAAATCAAGACAATTACAAAACTTGTCAGTGAATCTCATGCATGCCAGAAGGAGAAATTGAAAGAAACCAGAAGAGGAAATCATCAACAACCAAAATGGGATTATAGTATTTTACATAGAAAACCCATAAAATGTTTTCCAGACATCTATAATCGGTAATATGATGATTTCTACGACTTAATTAAACACAAACCAATTAATAAAAAAACAAACACAAACCCTTAAAACAAATAACCCATTTAGCAGAAGTGATTTTTAAAGGGAATCCTAATTTAGAAAAGAGAATAGTGGACAAAAACATCAAAAAGGTGTTCCATTTCAACAAATCTATACAAATACCTCGGCATCAGAAAAGAAATGCATCCGTCATAGCTAGATGCAGCTCATTCACCCAAAAAAAAGAGGAAAAGGACCAAAACCCACATTAGTACCACTGATATCCTAGAAAAAAGACAGAGAAAGCAAGAAAAATACATGAGCGTAGAAATCAAGATCAAAGCAACCCCATTTTCATAGCTAAATTGAAAAAAAAAAGGATAAATACATGTCTTAAGAAGAACAAACAAAGACCTCGGAGAACACATTAACAACCCCTGACGGCCTAGATCCTTTAGATCTCAAAAGCAACGAGAACAGAAATATGAGCGAGCCCATCAGCTGCAAACAAATCAATAGAAACCAATCCCCAAAAAAATAAAAAGAAACATAGAAAAATAAGAAGAAAAAAATTTAAAAAAAAAATGGAAATACAACCTTGCGATAAGTGGTTCCATCTTCTTCGACGATCCAACCAGCTTCTGCGCAGAGAGCTTTTAGGACTTCGTTGTTATCGCAGTGCTTGGGAAGCTTGTAATTCCCATAGGCCCTCAGGCCGGAATATATCTTAGCCGCGATCGCTCTCCTCCTCCTTTCCCTCCTCTTGTTGTTCTCTCTCTCCTTCCACGTCGGCAGCCTTCCCGACGATCTAGTCGTCATCTTTCCGACCACTACTACTACCTCCAACCCCTGAGAAAATCCTACTCACAACCGCTCTCTCCCTCGCACCCACACAGGACACGCGCACAAGCAGGAGAACCTCGCCTCCTCTTATGTCCTCTTTCTCCTTCTTCTATTATTTCATCTCTTTAGAAAAAAGAGATAAGTCACGAGGAATACGCTTTCTTTACAATTAATAATTGCAGCAGTAAGAGAAAATACCCACTTGTATTCTCCTCCCATCCTCACCGTCACCACTTCTTCCCTATGCTTTCTAGAAGGCAAAAGGGTAATTTCGGAACTTCATTTCCACTTACTCCTCTTTTTTTTTTTCTAATGGGACCATCTCTCCTTAACGTGGGACCCCTCCATTGGGGTTTCGTGAATTGCAAATTTTCATCATCATTGATGATCAGAAAAACAATTCAATTATTATCATTACCGTAAATTTTGGTAAAGGAATATCTCTACTTCTCTAGGTTCATTAGGGTTAAAATTACGACACCTGTGAGTTTTTCATTACGAAAATACCCCTAGAGATTCTACCTCAGCCAATCACGACCGTCAATAAATCCGTACTCGAATATTGCCTATTTGTGGTCAATGGTAAATTATGGAAAATCATTTGAAACGTACGTTTTAACGTATATTGGACAGTCAGGATGTTCGACACGTGTAAAATAATTTTTTTCGTGGCACTCATGACCTTGGCATCGACGAATAAATGACAATCTAAGTGGCTAACATGCTTGCCACGTGTAGTGTTAAGGAGCATCAATGCCAGAATGAGTGAGACCATGGAGGCACCAGGCCCCAGATGAGTGAATAGTGAATACATGACCTCAGTCAGTACTGAAAAAATGAATCTTTAGGAGTCAGGACTCAGGCCTCCGGACTAGAGACCTTGGCATCCCAAATTACCAAATTGTCCCGGTACTTGTTATCTTTATATGGCTTCGCTAATCGCTAACACGAGTTTCGATAACAAAAAACAATCAGATTACAAACTAATTCGGAGCGTCAGATTAGACTCACCAAGGGGATTCAGCGTTCTAGATTTTCGTTACCTGAAACATTGTGGAATGACGCCTAGGAACCAGCGGTTAATGCGGACGAGGGTATATTGGTCAATTCAAACCGAACATTATCATCGATTTATGATTATATAATTTTCTTATTAAACTTTGTACTTTTAATTGTTGATTAAAATAATAATAGGATGGGAATGGGATTATAAGGAAAACATGGTATGATTGCAGATTGCAACAAAAGTAAAAAAGCTCAACCGTATATTGCCAACTATGAAGCCGAGTCGTTTGCCGATGGATATAAATAAGGTGAACCGATGCTGTGTAAACCTAAGATAGGATAAAACGCTAGGTTCGGAGAGGAAGATCATCTGAACCGTCGGACGTTGACATAAACTAGGGCGAGATGGAGCAAGAGCGGGGCCTTTCTGCGAACTTTTCCTTTGAAAGGTGAGGCAATAATGATAGAATAGAAAGAGGGCCACTTGGTACTGTGGGACACAGAGGTTTTGTTCAGTTTGAACGGGTAGAGATATGGACAAACAACGAGCTCAGATGGTGGAGCCCACAAACCTTGCGTCGCCTGGCCTATCAAACCTTGTGATATTTTCGGGTACTTTTCTTTTTTTTTTGGTGCAGAGAGTCAGTCGGCTCCACACGTGCGACACAGAAACCTAGTGGGTGTCAATAAACAAAGAGTGAATCAGTGAAACACTCGACACACTCCCCCAAAAAACCTGCTCGGGAACAACACCTCTTTGACGTGTCGATTGCAGCAACGCCCACAGCACGTGCCCGTGGTCCCCTCCATCCCCCAAAAGCAACAGAAGAAGAATCGCACGGCTTGGCTCAGCCATCGATTCTCTTCATCCCTTGTTTGTACGGATTTAGGGCAATTTGGGACTCCCCGTTTTTCTACTGGGTCTAATTCACATGAATAAATTGTCATTGGATTGCCCTAATTAACCGCTGCTTGATCACTTGGGCTATATTTGGTTTCAAGGAAAAAGTAAGGAAAGGAATGAAAAGAATGATAATTTATACAAAGTTTTTTTCTAATTTTTCTTTCTTTTTCTTATTTTTTCCTTTAAATCAAATACAACCTTAAGTTTTGGGTGAGTATGTTTAAAACCGAAATATCAAACTGAAATTTTTGGTTTTGATTTTTTTTTAGTTTTTGAATAATTTGGTTTGGTTATTTTAATTTTTAGAAATTTTAGTTTTGGTCGTCAGAGTCAAAAATTCAGTTAATAAAAAAAATGAATTAATCAAAATTTATTATATAATATATAATATACTATATATTTAATATTTATATATTAATATATTATAATAGAATTCAATTTCATAATATATATTATAGATTATAATATTATATATTATATATATATTAAAATTCGGTTTTTAATCGAAAACCAAATCAAAATTTTCGATTTCGATTATTTCAATTTTTTTATAATCCAATGCTGACTCAATTTTCATCTTTTATTTTAGTTTTTAAAATTTCAATTTATTCAATTCAATTTTTAATCGAATAGATCGAATGCTCATCCTTAAGTGTAATGTAAAAATTATTTGGACAAATTGCAGTGTTAGTGTTTGTTGACGTTTCAATTCAATTTATTCTGATAAAGACGGTGGTAGAAGATTTTAACATTTTCTATGGATAATTTATCCATCCCAGGAAAGTATTTATTACTCAACATGGCGGCAAACAAACGAGCCCTTAATTGACTACAAAACGGTGGTATATCCGGGAAGGCAGAAGTGGATAGCCCTCCCACGAACCGAAAATAGTAAAATACCCGGTATCCCGGTGAAATCGGGGCTCCATCTCACAACAAACCGGCCACGGCCAAGAAGAAGATAGAAGCTGACAATTAAAGAACTATCAGAACCACAGGGATTGCTTTGACCATTGACCAACGGAGTGCGTTGTTATTTTTGGTGAGATGCAACAGGGTCGTGGGCCCATGAACAGTGGAATTCATCGAACTGTATCAAGTTTCAACACTAGTTATATACTTGTATACAAAACAAAGCCACTAATCAGAGTTAAACTCGTCTACGGTTCCACTCCCACAACTTGATCAATCACACGATCCACCGTGTCATCTCCGTATACGTGGGTTCCACTCGCAGAGAATGCATCAAAAATTAGTAAGCTTTTACGGGTCCGGCGCGTACAGATGTGACATTTGTAATCGTGAAGAGGCCAGTATTACAAATGCAACTGTAGACGATTTGAACTACCCATGAGATCCCAGGTCTCCGTCATGTCACCTTTTTCTTCCTGGTCGATTGATAGCAAATTTGTTTGATTGCTTTTTGGTAAAGTAGGTTACAAGTTCGAAGCTCATTCATCCACACAAAGGCAAAAATACCATGACCATGAATAATCTTGAAGTTCTATGCTCCTATTAGGACTAATTGCCAATCCTCCCTGTTTTCACATTACATTTTTTAGACGAGTTCAAATAAACCCCCACAACGTCCCATATCACATCCCTGCCGTATATTGTGAATATCTCTCGATGATAACATATTGTTTTTAAAATTACCATCGAGAGATGTTCTCAATATAAGGCGGGGATGTACCGTGGGACGTTGTGGGGGGAAAATCTTCTAAGGGGTTGATTTGGTTTCTTTTTAGACATGTTTTTTGGGGGTATTGAAATGCACACCTTTTGCCTTCAAAGTGTCTTAATTCTTTTTTTTCGAATAGTACAATACTTTTTTCAGTAATAATCTAATAATCCTTCTCCAAAGGTGGTGGGAACTGATAGTGGGGCTTGAAACCGATTTCTTTAGAGATTACCCAGTTTACGTACCAATTGTATTATCACTCGATTTTCTTAAACATTTTGGATAGAAGTATATGAGTTCAGATCTACACCCCAGAACGTCCCACAGAACATTCCTGCCATGTATTCGAAACATCTCCTAATGATAATACCAGAGTCGATACACAACGGGGAAGTGTTATGGGACGTTGTAGGGTGCTGATGTGAGCTCGAAGTATATATTGATTAGGCATTAAAATCATTTCTTCTTCTTTTTTATTTTTCTAACTCTTTTTTATTACATATTACACAATACTGGGGATTAAAGGGTGGACAGAGTAATTTATGCATTAAGTCCACTTATCTTATCATAGAGAATCTGCAATTATTTGAATTTGATCCTAGGCCTTAATATTGGAAGAGATGCCAAGTGACTATCACAAATGCCAAAGTTATCAATGTATCATTTTTACCAAAAACTTCTTGCTCTAAGAATAAAGCAAAAAAAAAAAATGTAAACTATTTTTCATTTCCCCTCAATGAGCAGCTTCCTCCCTCCCTTTCTTCCACTAAGGCTACATTTGGCATTTCTTATTTCAAGGACTTGTCCCCTTTCTGTAGTTAAAAACTCAATGTTCATAGGAACATTTTAACTACAAATTTGAGATAAATCCTTAAAATTAAGGAATGCCAAATGCAGCCTAAATGGCCACAAAACATCAATTTCACAATTCTACAATTGGCTCCTTTGACAAAACTCTAAAGTATGGTTAAAGGCTGACCACTGACCATAAGCACAATGAAACAATTAAGAGGTATTCTGTAGTGTGAAGAGAAATTGGTGGGTGTGGACACACCACAGTCCACAGTTGTTCTGAAATGTGGACAAACTATGTGGACTGTTCTAGTCCACACCCACAGTGGCATTCTGTAGGCGTGGTATGAACTTTGATTCCATGTATCTCATATACATTTTTTGAATGATGTACACAGTTAATCATAAATATCTAATTTTTGTATTTATATGATAAATATATTGAAAAATGCATCAATGAATTAATATTAACCAATAAATATTAATTTTTTGTAAAAACAATAGTAAAATAATTAAAATTTTAAATATATATTTAAATATTTAAAAATATTATTTTATTGAAAAAAACATTAAAATTTAAAAAATAATAATAAATTAAGTTAAATAATTAATACTTTATTGACAAAAATATTAAAATGTGAAACAGACAATAGGGTTTCAGCCTTTCAGGGAGAGTGTGAAGCAAGAGATCAAAAATAGATTGTGGTTGGGCCCTGACCACGAGTTTTTGCCATAGATGAAAAATTGAAGTGTGGACGTATACTGGTTCCATCCACAAGATGAACACGATGCTAAACACCGCCTTAATTTGACAAAAAATGCAAATGCAGCAACACCACAATACAAAAATTCCTATAAAGTCTTCCATTTTATGGGCAATGTTCATCTAGTAAATGCTTACCCTTGTTTTAATTGATTTGCCCCACCGTGTGATGAATTCCAAGTGAGCCAAAATGTGTTCACTCATATATGGACACCATGAAAATTATTGATGGTATTGGTATAATACTTTAAGTTTTGGACATTAATCTTAATAATTTAATGTAATGAGTACCACAATATATTCAAAGCAAATTAAAATTTGTTATGTAATTAAAGATTTCTGATTTCATTAATATCATTAGAATGACGGGTCATGATCGAGTATTTGAATCAGAATTTCCCCACCCAATCACCCTATGAGACATGAATTTCTACTTTCAAACATTCAATAATGCTTTCTGTGAAAAGGGGAAAGGCTAATTCAACCTCAATAATGTCTCATCTTCTTATTATTGGTTGAAGGGCCCCGCCACAACGGTTGAATTGCTCCATTGCAATGAGGACGATCAGGATACAAACCTTGGAAACAATTGGCTCCATTGTTCCATTGTCATTTGTTATACAATCTAATGAATTAATTTTTGGTGAAGTATTAAATTTTTGTGGTAAGTATCTCGTTATTCCGTATGTTTTCAAGTGGCCGATGAATCAGATGCCGAAGTGAAGAATTTAATAGGTGACGAGTTGACCAGAGGACCGAGTTGCCTATTAGCTACCGAGCTGACCAGAGGGTCGAGCTGCACATTAGGTGACGAGCTGACCAGAGTGCCGAGCTACCTATTAGGTGATGAGCTGACCAGAGGGCCGAGCTGCCTATTAGGTGCCGAGCTGACCAGAGGGCTGCTCAAGTGCCGAGCTGGATTGATTGTTGAGGTTCGTAGTTCTTTAGAGACCTGCAAAGAATCAATGTCAGAGGACCTGGGGTGGCTAACCCAGCGAGGTTGCTCCGATGCTTAAGTCAGTACTCTCATGGTAGACTGCGAGCTAAAAATCATAGAGTATGAGAGCTAGAATATGCTTACTTGCTTCCCTATGCCATTGGGGTTGGTGCCTTTATATAGGCATAGTTTGGCGTGGGCTTCACGCATCGTATCTGAGAATTCTGAAAGGTCGCCTAAGTGGTATGAGATTCTCGGAGGCAACCGCCATGCACGTTGACCACCCTCCGGATCGTTCGTTACGTGGGCCAACTTTCAAGGATCGTGGGAGTGTTGGGATATGCATGCCGAATTTGTCGGCGAACACGTCTCGCAACTCACCAGTTCGGCGCCTATGCCAAGCCGCCAGTTCGGTGCCTGTGCCAGGTTGCCAGGTCGGCGCCTGTGCTAGGCTGCCAGGTCGCCAGTTTGGCGTCTGTGCCAAGCCGCCAATTCGGCGCCTGTGCCAAGTCGCTAGGTCGGCACCTGTGCCAGGTCGCCAGTTTAGCGCATGTGCCAAGCTGCCAGTTAGGACACCATCATCTTGGCTAAGACAAGTTGTTGCCTAAGTGGTTCCGGATGTCACCAAATTGTTCCGAGATGCCATGTGTCACAATGTCATTGGAGGGCCAAATCCGCCCTCATCAATTGCCCCCCACTCCCAAGCTGAAAGTAACTCGGTGAAGGGAGTAAATTGCTCCTTTTGGCCTGGAATGACAAATTCGATGAGCTCGTAAGCGTCGATCCAATTCGCTTCTCAGGTCGGAAGAGTCCAAGCGTTTGCAGCCTTGTGTAGGACCTCACCATCTTTATTTTCGGGGCCTGAGAACGAATTCATCTACTCGAGGAGAGGTGGAGCAGGTACCCCGAGGACATCAACCTTATTAGGGATGTGACCATCAAGAGGTTCTGCGATTTGGCTAAGTACCTCAAGAGTGAAGCTCACCATGCCGTCCTTAAGAGGGGGCTTTGTGTGATTGCTTTATCTGGTCGCTCCACCTAAGTAGACTTCGACGCAGCGTTCTTCAAACTGGCCCTAGCCAATGAGTTTGATGCGGAGCTTGCAACCGAGGTGGAGGTCGGCTATGAAGAAATCAAGTTTGCATCCATCATGGTGCTGAGAGCGAACTAGTCTTTCTTTTGTTTTCTCGTGCTGAATACGAACTGCTTTAGCCCTTAGGCTCTGGGAGCGACTCGTAGTCCACTCTCCTTACCCTTGGTTTTGCCCATGCCGAAGAGGCGACTGGGTCTTATGTGGTGCCGAGATCTTTTATCAGCTCGGTACTTTAGCCCATGGGCTCTAAGAGCGACTCACAGTCCACTCTCCTTACCCTTTATTTTGCCCATGCCGAAGAGACGACTGGGTCTTATGTGGTGCTGAGATCTTTTATCAACTCAGTACTTTAGCCCTTGGGCTCTGGGAGCGACTCGCAGTCCACTCTCCTTACCGTTGATTTTGCCCATGCCGAAGAGGCGACTGGGTCTTATGTGGTGCCGAGATCTTTTATCAGCTCGACACTTTTAGAGCTATGGCTGCGCTGCATCTGCCTCGTTATTGACGTCAGACACTCACTCCTACAAGAAGCTACTAGGAGCTCGACCTAAGGGGGCAGCACTACTGACTTTAGGTCACCAGCTCACACGGGAGCCTTGGAAGGCTCGACCGGCAAGGGGCGTCCATGCAGTCCGTTGGCCGCCAACTCCCGCGGAAGCCACGAAAAGCTCATCTTGTAGAGGATACCTCGCGAAGAGGACTGATGAGGCTTTATCCGAGTTGAAATAAAGTCGGTAGAGCTGCTTAGTCTGTTGGCCATCAACTTCCTGCATAGTCTTTGAGTTCATAAAAAATGGAAACTAGAAAGTGAGAGCTTTAGTTTCTAAAAGGTGAGAACTTAGCTTTCTGGAAGAAGAGGACTTCGTCGTTCAGAAGATGAGAACTTAGCTTTTTGTGGCGTTTCCCATAGACGGTGCCAATTGATGAATCAATTTTTTGTGCTAAGTACCTCGTCATTCGGTTTGCTTCCAAGTGGCTGATGACTCTGAGGCCGAAGTGGAGAATTTTGCTGGGTGAGGACCAGGAAGCCGAGCGGACCAGAAGGCCAAGCTGACCAGAGGGTCGAGCTGCACATTAGGTGACGAGTTGACCAGAGTGCCTAGCCGCCTATTAGGTGATGAGCTAACTAGAGGACCGAGCTGCCTATTAGGTGCCAAGTTGACTAGAGGGCCAAGCTGCACATTAGGTGACGAGCTGACCAGAGTGTCGAGCTGCCTATTAGGTGCCGAGCTGACCAGAGGGCCGATCAGGTGCCGAGCTGGATTGATTGTTGAGCTTCGTAGTTCTTTATAGACTTGCAAGGAATCAATGTCAGAGGACCCGGGGTGGCTAACCCGGCGAGGTCGCTCCGATGCTTAAGTCAGTACTCTCATGGTAGACTGTGAGCTAAAAATCACAGTTGGCTCCATTGCTCCATTGCTCCATTGTCATTTGTTATACAATCCACTAGATCTACTACACAACTTTATCATTTTCTATCCCACCCTATATGAATTGATCTTTTGTGCATAGCTAACCAGTTGGCTGCTTGATTTATACCATGGTGTTGCAACTTTCATTGAATAATGTGATTATGTTCTAAAGGGTATACACTCCCGCAACACTCAGATCCCTTTTCTAGGGAGTCGTTCTCACGTATTCTTTAAACTATATTCAACTTCTGCTGAAGATGTTCTAGACTTTTAGGTTCATTCTAAAAAAAGAAAAAAATAAAAAGCATCTTAACCAAAGAATGACCTCTTATGAAAAATCCAAGACGAAAAGAAAATGAAAATACTTGTAGATTGCCAATAGGCTAAAAGATCAACTTTCCTGTGATAAGCAATTAAGGGGGTGTTCTGTAGTGTAGATGAGAAATTGGTGAGTGTGGATTAATGCATATCACACCCTATGGCAGTAACCAATCTACACAACACCACAGTCCATAGCTATTCTAAACTGTGGATAGATTGTGTGGACCGGACCATTCCACACCCATGATGGCGTTCAGTCCACACCATACTTTTTTATTCCATGTATCTCATATACATTTTATGTGAGATCTATACAGTCGATCATAGGTGTCTAATTTTTGCATTTTATATGATAATAAATTGAAAAAAGACATCAATATGCATACAACAATTGCATTTTTAAATAATTAAAAAATATTAAAAAATAAAAAAATATATATATTTTGAAGATTATTTTATTGATACAAATTAAAAAATTAATATTTAAATAATGAAAAAAGAGTTGAGAAGGAGAACCGTCGGATTTATGCTATAATTAACATTAAAAATTATTATTTTATTGATAAAATATTAAAAATTATTAAAATATTAAATAAAATGAGAGTAATTGGACCATTGTAACACAAGTGTGTTACATTAAAACTTTCCCACAAACTGTCCACACCATAGGGTGAATCATCCATCAGAAAATACTTTGGACGATAAATTGAAATGTGGTTCATCCCTATTTACACTATTTTATGATCAGGAATGTCCACACAGAGCAGAATATCATATCTTACTGTGGATATGACTAAAATGGTCCCATCCACGATATTTACACACTTCCGAACGCCACCTAAATTAGAATGTTCAATAAATAATCAATAAATAATCGTACTCACACATATCCAAATAGAAGTTTAATTACTAATTAGCCCTCCAGGTGCAATGTACCTCATGTAAGGCCATAGGTCTCATTTAAACATCAAGCCATAGTTATTTCCTATAAGGAGGTGGAACAAAGTGGAGTTCAAATTTTGAAAATAAGAATATTAAAAAAACCATGTTATAAACAATAGCATTAAATGTGATATTCACTCTTATATGATGACGTTCAATTATTATGCTAGTAAATAAGGTTTTATTTAATGTACTATTTTCTTAATGTGGCTTTGGTTTGTTGGTGGGTTAATAAATTTTAAGAGTCCGTTTGGTTTATAGTTAGAATTGGAATTGAATTTCTTTAAAATTAAAAATGGGAATTAAAATTGGAGTCAATTGAATTGGGATTTCATTCTTATGGAAGGGGGAGAATAGCAATTCCCTCAAATGGGGAATGTCATTCCACCAAGAATAAGAATAAGATTTCAATTCTATTTCATTCCTATTCCAATTCTAGACCCCTATCCTGCAAATCAAACAGGGGTTCATAGTCGGAATCAAAATCAGAATCCAAATCCAAATAATCTATTCATCTGTTTGGTTCAAACAGGAATCAGAATGGAAACAAACGTGTCTTAAGTATTGAAACGAGGAAAATTTTCACTATATCCCTCTCATGCATATGTATCGTGTGTGTGTGTGTCTATTTGTACATGTTAGTTAATATTCAATCGTTACAAACCGATACTCGACTATCTACACCAAACACAAATTTAATTTCTACAAATCATTGCAAATTCATACCATGTTAATATAAATCCATACTCAACTAGTAGAAACTGTTAAGTTAGTGGGTAAAAAAATAGTACAAACCATTAATATAAAATTCATACCATATTAATGTAAATATCGAGCTAGTAGAAATCATTCAGTTAATGGATAAAAAATAGTATAAAACTATTATAAACATACTAAGGGGTGTTCTATTGTTTGGATAAGAAATTGGATGGTATATTCTTATCCACACCACACCTATGGCAAGCAGTGGCCATGAGTCGAGTTTTTTATGAGCTATTCGAGTTTGTTTTGGCTTAATTTAAACTGAGTTTTGAGCCGAGTTTGAGCCTAATTTACATGCTCATTTGCTAATTGAGCTGAATTCGAACTTAATAAAACTCAACTTGTGAGCCTCGCGAGCCTAATCAAGCCCATACATACATACATACATGTAAAAATAATAAATATAAAAATATTAGACATATAGAAAATAATATATATAATAAAAATATTATATATAAAATATTTTTATTTATATATATAATAATAATAACTAATTGTTATAATTCTTAATTTTTTAAATATCAAACAAAGAATAATTTTTATATATATTTTTTAATTTTATAAAACATTTGACTCATAGTCAAGATCGAGTTTATGAGCTTTTGAGTCGAGCCAAACTCTAACTCAAGTCTCTAGCTTGAACCGAGCTCGAGCCTCATACTTTCTTGATGAGCAAAGTTTTAATAGCTAGCTATTCGGCTCAACTGAGCTTAAATCCACCCTACCTATGGAATGGACGCATAACATCCACACCATGTCACAATAGGATAGTTGTTTTACATCATGAACAAAAATAGGTGGATTGAACCACACCACACCCTCATAGCCATTCTACAAACAGTGATGCAGTTTAGTCCACACTATGTTTCGACTTCATTCATCTCACTACAATGTGTGAGATGATCCCAAATTCCCAATATTCTATTATGGGTCCACGGTGGTCAATTCCAAATTGATGATTCCCTACTTCGGAGACTGCATTTTACCCAAACTCGATAATTTCTATTATATGTACAAAAGTTATCAATTTTTATAAAATTATTTGATTTTATAGAAAATATTTCTCTTGGCAATTTACTAGTTTTAATATATATTTGAATTATTTTTATAATATTTTATTAATTTTTGTGATTTACTATTGTATTTTAATAAATGGTTTTCTCTAATTATCTTAATTATTCATGTTATATATAAATGCATTAATTTGTATTTTCATGGTTAAATTATATTACTTTATTGATAATGTATCTAATATATTGTTTATAACCTTTTTCAATATCATTATCCGGAGGGGGGCATACATTATTTTGGAAGGCATAATAGTTCCTGTTTTTTCTTTTTTTCTAGATTTGCCATTGTAAAATCATGGCTGTGTTTTCAAGAAGAAACCGTTTAGTATGGGATATTATTTTCAATTTGTACCATCAATTTGGAATCTTCAATTTATCAATATGCACGAAAAAGAGAGGGCCCATAATAGTAAATCTGGTAAAATTGGTTTGATTCAAATGGATTACATTGTGAAGTAATAAGGTTAAAGTTAATTTTGATACATCGATCGAAAAAAGGGTGATGACTTTTGCTCCATTGGAATTATAGGGAGACAATAAGTAGAAAACAATTATCATTTAGAAGCGAAAATAGTGGCCTATTCACTCGATACAGCAAAGGCATGAAATAACAACCACTTATAAGATAAAACTATAAAGCATTTGAATGAAATAACAATCAAAAGAATCTAATATTAATAAAATAAAATAAAATCCGAATAAAGACAAAAGAGTAATGTAATGGGCACCACCAAGAACACACATGAGTACATGACTTCTGTGGTTAAATTTTATTGCTTATGTCCATGAATTACATTATAACAGAAATAAAAACCATCCGTCATTATTAAGTATAAATGAAAATGAGAAACAATACATGATAATTTGGTTTTTCTCTAATTGTAAAAATAAAAATATAATTTGAACAATCATTTTTCTCTCCATTCAAATTCCTCTCATTAGGTCTTATATTTAAAGTATTAATTCCTATTCATTGAATCTTATTCTTGACTACAATACCCTTATTTTTTAATTTCCTCTGTAACTTTGAGGACACAAAATGTAATTTAATCTACTACATTTTTTCTCATTTAATTCCCTCTCATTAAGTCTTATATTTAGGGTATTAATTCTCATTATTTTATTGAATTCTATATTAATTAACCATATTAAAGAAAAAATTGTGATAAAGAATAATTATTTTTTATTGAAGATATAATTAAGATACAAATTCAACTACTACTGCTAGTAATAATACAGAATTATAAAAAAATATATAAAAAATTAATAAAAATTTGGATACATCTCTAACATTGTATATCTATTATGTTAAACAAAAAATAATGTGACAAATAAGAATAATTTTTATAAACATAGAAATACAAAAATTATTAAAAATTTTAAAAATATATAATATTTACTATCATTATCATTATCTAAAATTATCACGTACAAATTCTGTACACACTAATACACCAAAAAGAACAAACTTCATCGGGCATTACATAAGAAACCTTTTATGTAACCTTCCTTCATATAAAAGAAAGAGCACATCAATGGTTAAATTACAATATATTCCAAACTGTAGAAAAACAAAACACAACCCCAAAAACCTAGGACGCCCTTGATGTAAGGTTTTCGAATCGCCGTTGATTCGAATAGTCGGACCATTCGACCCAGGAACCGTTCAAACAATTGGTTCCGTTTAACCCCAAACCTGGTCTTTGGCAAAAAACTATTGAAAAAGTCAACAACCCGTTGACGCGGGCTATTGAACCATCAACATATTCAATGGTTTTTGGCCGCTTTTTATTTTTTTAATTTATTTATCAAAATGAGCCATTCATTCAAATCGAACGATCAAACTGTCAATCCGAAAACCAATGGCCAAAACAATTTCATTTCCAGATCGTCTTTTAAAACGTTGCGTTGATGCCTCTAAAACTGCCACTAATTTTCGAGGGAAGAATTGTACCATTGAAGAAAATTCTAGCATCATCATCAATGGTCTGAGAGAAGATTCAAGAGCCATATTGGTGCATCAAGACGCTGAGTGAGGAGTACTATATTAACCCTTCTTAACACAAATGATAATTACTTGGCCCACAATCAATGTAGATATCGCAGTAGTAGAGAAGGGTTTTAAGGGACCTGATTATTGATTACTAGGGATGCTAATGCAGCATACGGATTGTCCAAATTAGGTCATAGGGTTAATGGTATAGGGAAATTAAGGATCGTTTTCATTTTATCAAAAAAGATTTTAAGGATCGTCCATATATTTACTAAAAATACCCTTTCTGAGCGTTTTTGTCGCCTCTGATTGGCTGTTTGTTATCCTTGGGATTTCTCGTGCGGCAGAGAGGATGGGTCGGGTCGGTGGCTTGGCTTAGCGAACGAAAGTCGAAGTCCAATAAGAAACCGGTAGAGCTAGATCTGATCATAGCCGGAGTCCGGAGACCCACCTGAATGTTGGGCGGTGATTTTGACGAAATCGAAACAGATGAGCAATGTCGATTGTCCTCCTCGAGCGATGCAAAGTGGCGGTCAGGGACGACTGTGCATCCAGCTAAGCTGGAGAGCGACGTAGATGAGCTGGATTTAGGCGAAGAAAGCTACGTGACCAACCACACGTGCATCTGCACGAGGACAGCCTTGGTCGTGTGGGGACCATCCGCCGTTCTCTCTGTCCTCGAAACTCTAAACCCGCTTCCAAACACTCTCTCTCATATCTCAGAACTCATTTGATAAAGCAAACCAACCACGTGAGGACTTGAGGACTTCATAATTCAAAGCACCTTCATTTCATTTACTTTTGTTTTGTTTTCTTTCTTTTATTCTTTATTTTTTAATTTATTAATTAACATTTCTTTTTGGAAGGGAGAAAATACTAAGGTGGTCTGAGGAGCACAACATCACGTACATATATGTATACCCACTTCCTAGAGTAGAGACATGATCTGATCTGATGGTAGAGTGAGTCGTCCTCGTTCATGGTGGCGTTTCACGTGATACCTTGAATTAAAGTTGTCTGGAATCACGTTCCTTTTGGGTACGAATACCAAAGCGAAATCCCTCCCTATTCACGATACGTTACTACAAAGCACGCTTTGTCCTCCAAGGCTCCAACCCTCTTCCAAGGCAAAGTTTGATATCTTCGAGGCCTTTATCTATCTATTCCGGAACGCTAGGCAACACGACCAGGGAACATGGACTGAGGGACCCCCCTTCACTTTACATCCAAGGAAAAAAACAGTAAATAAGCCACGTGGCAAGTTATAATGCCAGATGGTTCACGTTCAACTTCCAGTCAGTCGTGCACACCTAGCTGTTGCCGACCAGTTCAGCTGGTTGAGTGTTGACTGTTGACCCATGATTTTGTAGTTTACCCTAATCACAATTTCCGGGGGCATTTTAGGTAATAATATTTTATATGGTTGGTAGGGACGCATCTTTCATCTTTGGCGACTAGCGTCTGTCTGACCCTAAGACTTCAGTCATCCGACAACGACGTCAAACAGTCCTCAAGCGGCTCCCCCTTTTTTTATTAGCCGAACCTGAGAACGATATCCATTTCATTCACATTCACACTAGATTGAATTAAGACCTGTTTTTTTTTTTTGTTGCAGAATAAACATATTATTGAGTTAATGGTCGGAGGAGGATTGAAAGTTTGAAATGTCTACCAGAAGACCGGTTTTTAAAAAACGACCCGCGAACGGAATCAGCTACCGATTTCAGGGTCGACGGTTTGACCGTTCAATTTGAACGAACAGTTTATTTTGATAAAAAAATAATTAAAAATAAAAAACAGCCAAAATTATTAAACGGGTCAATGGATCGACCACCTGGGTCAATAGGTCATTGATTGATTTAACAATGTTTGACTAGGGACCAGATTTGGGGTAAAACGGAATTGGTTGCTTGAATGGTTTCTGTAGGGGTGTAAACAGATCGAATTCGAATCGGACCAAGCAATATCCGACTTCAAATCCGATTAGAAAATCTGATATCCGAATTCGATTCGATATCTAACGGATATTGAAAATTAATATTTGAATTCGAATCCGATTAAATATTCAAATATTCGACTCAATTCGAATTTGATTAATTAATTATTTTAGATAATTAATAAATATAAAAATAAATATTTTAGTGATATAAAGTATATAAATATATAAATTATATAAAATATTTTATATAGTGTATATAAGAATTAAATAATCGGTCGAATTCGAAAAATTTATCGAATCGAATCAGGTCATATCCGAATTTGAATCCGATTAACTATTCGGTAAGAACAGGATATCCGAATTTGACTGATTATATATTCGAATTATCCGAATTCGATTCAATTATGTCGAATATCGAATTCAAAATCGGGTTTTTGAATACTGTTGACACCCCCAGGCCAAACAGCCTGACCGTCCAAGTCAACGGCAATTCAAAAATCATGTCAGAAGAAACAAATGGGAATTAGTACAAAATTTATCTATCGAATCTTATTGATCAGATTAAGATCAAGTTGGAATCAGATAAGATGGTAATGGGTCATTGCCTAATGATGGTTCCAGACTAAAAAGTTTCAATAAAGTGACCACTAGAAACACTGGCCATCATTTTCATTCACACTTGTTAGAGTTCAGCTTCAGTCAGGGCAAAGCCCAGTCAAGCAGCTTTTATTGACTTGCATTGAGAATATCTCTATACTTATGTTCTTTATTTCATGAAGAGATATTCCTAATGCAAGATTGGAAAAGGATGTTAGAACAATGTGGGCACAGGTTTGCCCTCATAGAAGCCAATCTCCACTTCATAATACAAGATTTTGCCCATTCAGAATTGATTTAGAGCTTCCCATTAATAAATTGAATTAAAACCATTAAAATACTATAAATAATTAACAAAATGACTTCAAATTGATTTTATATCATGAACAAAGTAATTTTAAAATAATCACTTCAACTTATGATTTTTTTTGTTTCCATTTATTTGCAAATTGCAATGCAATTATATATATATAATGTAAATTAAAATGGTGTAAAGTGTAAATTTTGGTTTAAATTTAGGTCCTCTTTGTTAGGTTTTTTTTTTTTTTTGGGGGGGGGGNTGGTCAATGGATGGAAAAGTTGATCAACCTTTACATATTCTTTTACTAATGAAATTTGAGTCTTATGAAAACAAAATTTTCCCATATAGGTCTCGTGGAAGCAAAACTTTCTCTTTCTCTTAGATAAGTTTTTAGCAACTTAATTGAGAAAGTTTTACCCACCAGGAGGTAGATAAATGATTCATAAAGGCTTAGTTTGAAAGGAGTATAAATGCAAATATATAGAGTGCAAAACCTTATATTTTGTATATATTTATACTATACATATTTGTATTTGTACTATTTTCAAAACTGTTTAAGACAAAAATTAAAGGTCTTTTACTTACCCATCTAACAAAAAACATAAATAAATGTATTTAACTGAGTTTTTCCACACAACATTTATCCAAAGAAGTGCATATAACTAAATAAATAACTTGTCACAAAATGAACAGGATCTTAGTTTTGAATTTTATTTAACTTTAAGCTTTCTATTATTTCATTTACACTACAAATAAACAAAACATAGTAAAATTTATAAGAAAAATAAATCATAAATTACATTCAACTCATTTATATTCCCGTACCTTTGTACCGGTGTAAATAAAATTCTAAACAGATATAACAATACCCGATGACAATGCCATTTGATCATCGACTGTCACTGTAAGAAGAAACAAATTAATCTACGACTTGCTTATTTATACTATGATATTGCACAAGTGGTGGTTCATTCAGTATCATTACAACTGTTCCTTGGATACTAAAAATTTTCAAAAAGCTCTCGGTCATGTGGCAAAACAGTAATTTTGATTTGAGAAATAAGAAAATTAAAATCAAGGGCTATTGCTAATAGCGCATTACCCGTAGAGAGTATTGAGTGGAGAGGATCATTTTCATTTGTCACGCGGGCCATTACCTTCAATAGCAGCAGCAGTATAGAATCTATAGATCCTCCCTAGTCCTACTGACTTGAATGCTCACAGTGACGGAATAGAAGAAGTCAAACTAGACGGTTCAATTCATTCAATTATCCTGTTAAAGCAAGGCGTGGTTCTATTTTTGCCAATAAGGCTTAAGAATGAAAGCTTTGTGAATTCTCTCTCTCCCTACTAAGTCTGTATTTAGTTGTAATTATGGTTGAAAGTATTGATACGATACATCTTGTATCGGGTATATTGTATCATATCTTTTGGTTTGGATACACTTATTTACAGGTGTTTTTGAAACTCTTGCTTATTTCAATAAAAAAACATCTTTAAAAATCAAAATTTGAAAAAAAACTAAAAAAAACCATTGAATGGGTATTTTTTAGTATCGATATGCCCTTGCCGATACATGGGCGTATCAATACTTTGAACCATGATTGTAATCTGAATTTATATGTACCGATGCAAAATCATGACAGTGTAAATGATTTTAGTATAAATTATGATTTATTTTTATTTCAAAATTTATCTTATTTTGTTTGATTGTAGTACAAATCAATTAAAATAGGACTTGAAGTAAAATAAAGTTAACACCCAAAACAAAATTAAATCAGAATTTGCATTATTTTCATTTGCATTCCTATATATTTATACTAGTACAAATAAAATTGCACTGCAATCAAATATAGCCTTACCGTTTCTAACAACTTGTTAATTTATATTTTCTGTTTTTACCAAAAACTTTTTGGTTGATAAATATAAATTCATGATAGAGATTGGCGCTTCAACTATAAACGTCATTGATCAGTCCAATACATACATTTTTTCTAGCTGAGGTGACTCATATGCCGTGTGATATCAATTCAAAATGTACCAAATACAACCATTATAACCACGGCTTGAAGATTGGAAAACACCCAGGTTAAGATTAGACCTTTGTTTATTAGAAAAGGAACACAAGTGAGCTTGAAGGTAGATTCAACGGGCCAATGAGAGACACTTAATGGCCTAAAGTATTTTATTGGATTGTCCATCTGTAATGGATTTATATTGGAATAGATGGGATTGAACCAATACTCAATCCATTGATAGAAGATAAGAATGCGGGTGTCAATCGGTCAAGTTCAGGTTGGAGCCAATCTAATTTAAAACCAATTTAGAGAGAATGGAGGGTCTAGACTTTGAGTTAGATTAGTTCAAAATAGTCCAAAGTATTAGGGGTGAGCAAGAAAAACCGAATCGGTCAGTTTAGTTTCAGTTCGGTATTTTAAAAAAATGAAGGTACTGGTTCAGTTTCGGTTAACAAAAATAGAATACCGGTGGTTAATCGGACCAATCGATATACATATATTTATATATATTTTATGTATATTATATATATATATTGTATATTTTCTATACATTATATATTTATAATATATAATATATTGGTTATTATTTAAAATATAATATTATATATATTTCTAGTATTTTATTATATATTTATATTTTTTTTAAATATATATTATAAATAATAAAAAACCGACAAACCGAACCAATGGTTAACCGATCTGCTTTGATTCCTTTGATTCGGTTTCAAAAATAAGCCCACAGTTCAGTTCAGTTAACTTAACAGTGAGCATCCCTACAAAATATTCATTGGATTGGATTGAACTGATCCATTTGTAATGGACTCATATAGGACTGGGTTGGGTTAAACCAATATCCAGCCCATTGACAGCCTTACTTGGCCTAGATGGTAAAACCTCAACCGTTTGTCAGTCAATGTCTCAATGATAATCAAGAAGCATTAATTACACTAAGGCTTAGTTAGTACATATACATACAAAATAATATAAAATACAAGGTTTTACACTCTATATATCAGATTTGTATTTGTATTCCTTTCAAATTGAGCCTAATGTTGTGTTTGGCTGCAATGCAAATTTATTTGCACTGATACAAAATTATGGCAGTGCAAATGTTTTAGGTGTAAATTTTGATTTATTTTTATTTCAAGTTTTAACTTACTTTGTTTGGTTGCAGACTTGCAGTACAAATGAAGTCAAATAAGACCTGAAGCAGAATAAAGTAAAATCTAAAACAAAATTAAACCAAATTTTGCATTTGTTTCATTTGCTCTCCCATATATTTGTACTAGTACAAATAAAATTGCACTACAACCAAACACAGCCTAAAGTGTCAAATTAGCCTGGTCCAAATTTGACCTGAGAACCTAATGTATGGTGAGATTTGGGTCGAAGATAATAGTGCCTGTTAGAGAATTTGCAAAAAAAAAAAAAGTGCTTTCAAAATTATAGGAACGAAACAGGAGCAATTACAAGAGATAATGCATTGAAAGTAGGGCAAAAGCAACGCTTAAAATATAAGAAGCGCCAAGTGTATTGGAAAGACAAATTTAAGAGACGTATCAAGATACGTTTTAGATACGCATGGATACAAACAAAAAATTAAGATACGCATGTAAACGCATAAAAACACTATAAGCACTCCAATAAATCATAAATATACATCAATAACATTAAATATAGGGCCTAAATGAACTATATATACATAAAAATCACATCCTTTATAGATTTTTTATGAAAAAAATGCCATAATCAACATATGGAAACTTAAGGGTATTCTCTAATAATGTTATAACTACAAAATATAAGCTGAATAATTATTTAATGAAACATTTTCTATAATTTTTAAACAATTATTTATTTCTTATTCAAACAATTATTTTATTTTTTATTATAAAAATTATAACAAAAATTAAAAAATAAAATATAACAGAAAAATAATTTTATGGATGTGGTAGATCATCCATAGATTTACTACATAGTAAATATTATGGTTAGATCACACAAAAAATAGAAAAAACAAATATTACAAAAATAGAAAATATATATTTTACAATAAATTTCAATAGATCTATGAATTAAAAATTGGAAAATTTTATTTTAAAATTACAAAAAGTATAAAAATTAAATATTTTTAGTTTTACAAAAAATACTAAAATTAAAAAAATAAATATTTTTGTTTAAAATATTACAAAAAATTAAAAATGAATATTTTAGAATTTTCAATAGATCTATGGATATGGTACATCACCCATAGATCTATGACACAATTATTCTTAATGGGCACATTGCACCAAAAATATAAAATTTTGTGAGCATATATATATATATATATATATACTATCGAATAAATTGAAAAAAGTATTTATTTTTGAATTTTTTGTAAAAGAAAAAACCCTAAAAAATCTTGAGTTTTAGAGGTTATTTTTGGGATTTTCTTTTAAAGATTTTACAATCCAAGAATGTATCCATATATTTCCATATTTTTTGTTTGTATCCATGCGTTTCCAAAACGTATCCGTGTCTGCATCTGTATCCAAGTTGTTTGACATGATACCCAATACCGATACTTTAAAATTTGCTTATGCTCTTTGTTTTTTCTCTTTATAAAATTATTTTAATTTGAATTGGGTAAGATTAAAAACACAAATGTATACAGTGCAACTACAAGGTTTAGAAATACAACATACAAGATTTTACACATATACATTTGCATTTGCACTTTTCTTAAAATGAGCCTTCAGACTTGGGCTGAGTTTGGAAGGAGTACAAATGCAACTATGTAAAGGGCAAAACCTAATATTTTGTATTATTTTGTATGTATTTACGCTGCACATATTTGCATTTGTACTCCTTCCAAACTGAGCCTTAGTTTGGAAGGAGTACAAATACAAATATATAGAGCGCAAAACTTTGTATTTTGTATATATTTGTACTGTACATATTTGTATTTGTAGTGTTTCCAAACATATGGACTCCATTTAGAAAGAGTGAAAATACAAATATGTATATGGTATTTCTAAACCTTGTATTTTCACTCTTCCCAAACTGAGCCTATAAATAATTTCATAAAAATTGTTAGGCTGCGTTTATTTGTGATAGAAACATTGAACCAGAGTAAATATGTACCTCAGTTCAACTTTTGCGGCTGTTTGCTTGAGATGAAAAAATGTACTGAAAATCAATGCAAAAATGTAATTAAGTTTGCATTTCCATCAACAATTAATACAAAGCTTACTTTGATAAAACCGAAACAAACTTTGCTTGCATTGATCATCAAGAAAAACAAGTTAGGTGGTCAAATGGGCAGGTAAGGGGCTGATCCTAGTAATGGATGACTCAAATAGGGATGTTCCTTAGTTTACCGTGGGAGCTTGTTTGCACTCCACGTAATTATAGGTTATGGAAAGAGAAAAGTGGGAGAAGAGAAAAGGAGAAAGGCAGAAGGAATTGCCGGCATTGATTGGTTAGAGAGTGATGCAGTAACTGTTATTTGTTTAGTGGGTGTTTGGTGTTGATGTTGTTTTTTGAGAAAACAGTACCATGTAACTACTACATCAGAGAAAGTGTGATCTGGAGCAATGTCAAATTCTATGTTTTTTGAGAAAATGGTGCAATGTAAGCGGTGCATGATATGGCATCAATGTGACATCATCCTGGACGTTGGATAATATAAATTAATGTTGAAAACGTTGATGCCAGCACTGGTACTAAACAAAACCAATATTATTTTCTCATAAAATGTTTATGTGACAGCACCAATTCCAAACAAAAAAATTAACACTTACAACTCCACATATCCATTACCGTTTTTATAAGAAAACGATATGATATTCCCAGCACCAATGCCAAAGACTTACTAATCTGTTCCTCCGAACTGGGGACAGGAAGGGATCGGAGGTGAGTTATAGTTCAATTTCGGGGGCTGGGGGCGATGAACATTGAACAGTGATTTGGGAGAAGTTTCGATTTAAACAACCATTCATATTTTTCATTCTCTTTGTTATTGTTCATATCCAAATTGGATGGGTGCAATTGAATTTCAAAATCTGGTCCTAGTTCGTACATAACTGAACCTCCATATATTATAAATGTACTGTTCTGTTTTGCGTTTGCATCACAAATAGATGCAATCTTACATCGAAACAAATTAAAACAAGAAAAACACAAGGACCAATCAGGACAAAGGAGTATGATTATCTCTCTGGTTTTATGCCAGGTTTGTTCTAGCATATCTAGGCCAACTCGGGCCTGAGTTTGACATTTTTCACCCATTTTCATTCTGGGCCAGACAGTCCATTAGTCCAAGATGCATAGGCTCTCCGGCCATTGGACTGGGTCAAAGAAACGACGCCAATCTAATTTGGTGTCCAATAATTATTGGGCCTTGGTAGGGATCTTGTATTTGCTAAACTCCTTTTTGATAGTTATAGAGTAGAAGCAAATCTGAACAAGCCTCTCAGGTGTGGGTTACCGGGATGCCAATTGCCCGGGTCAATCCAAACAGACAAAACCCTCTTGTCCTGCTACATAAGGTTTAAGTCTATATTTTGAGTCATAATTATTAATAATCACATTAGTTTTGGGTTTATACTTTTTTCAAATTATTAAAAATGTTTTTGCTTCGTGGGGCCACACAACGGGGTAGCCCATCCCTCATCCCCTTAACCTTTGTCGCAGCAGGTTTTGATCCAAGATCTCTGCTACAATGAATCAGAGATTCTATCAACCGAGCCACCACCAGTGTTTAATATCTTAAAAATGTTGATTTATTCAATTTTATTTCAAATCATAGTTCTGAAAATTAAGGGTATTCATGAAAAACCAAAAAATCGAAAAATTGAATCAAATTGAGAAAATCAAACTAGAAAATGCGGTTAATCGAATCGGTTGGTTCGGTTTCAATTTGGTATTTTTGAAAAACCAAAGGATCAGTTCGGTTTTTTGTTAACCTATAAAAAATAGTGGTTAACCAAATTGACCGGTATATATATTTATATGTATATTATATATATATTCTTAATATATGTCACATATTTTTTATATATTATATATAAATATATATTCATTGTATATATAAATATACATATATATTATATTTATAATAATCTATTTATAAATATATTATATATTTGTATAATATTTATAATATATTATATATCATTTATTATTTATAATATAATATTATACATACATTTATATATTATATATTATAAATATAAAAACCAAAAAACTGAAGACCCGAACCGGTCAAAACCAAAACTGATGGACCACTTAACTGGTGGTACCGATTCGGTTTGCAAAAATTGCCTATGATTCAGTTAACCAAACTGTGAACACCCCTATTAAAACCAGATTGAAAATGAAACCATTTTGACCACCAATCCTCAAATCAAATGGTTTAGGATTCAAAAACTGGACCTGGACCTATGACCAGGTCTTGGGTTAACTGGTCCAACTACCCAGTCTGGTCCAGTTTTCAAAACCATGCTTCAGATACATGTATTATGCTAGTAAATAGGGTTTTATCATGATAGTGGAAATATATGATATTATAAAAACTTATAACCAATCAACTATGAGAGAAATAGTAACCAATCAGATGGTATTTATCAAAATTCGCAAGTGGTTTTAATTGATCAAAGCTCTTTTAATATCACGTCTTTATAGCACTATAGCAGCATAGTTTTTTCCTAGTAAAATTTGTAACTTATAATGTTTAAAATATAATTAATAATTATTTTCTATTTTTTTTTCATCTTTTTGTTTCTGTTTTGCACTATGAGATCAAACTGGACCATTGGCAAATGACCCAATACCAAAATGATTCTACAGCCAATCTGACTGAGTCGAACGTTACTGATTCCAATGGTAATGGGGCCAATATTGGGTTTACCTGTTCCAGCCTAATCAAGACCCTGACGATTATGTATGTACATTGGTAGGATCTTATGGAGTAAGACCTGATAAGGCTGGTTAATTGGATAAGTTCTGGCCCTTGTACGATTTGGTTTTGGAATTGGGTCTGGTCCGTCTATTATGGTCAGCCGATACCCGAACCAGTTATAGTCATATCTCTGGTTGGGTGAAGAACTGAAGATGATCATGACCGACCACTGACTAACTGTATTATGTAAGGAGTACAACCTACGGGTCGGGCTGGGTTAGGTTAGGTTGAGGTTAATTATAGTCCAATCCAAGGTTTTGAAACCTCAACCTTAACCTTAATCTATCCTGACCAACAATCTTTTAACTCTAACCGAACCTAAAATCTCTCAACCCTTTGGTTTGGGTTCGATCATCATCTCTAACTCTGGTTTTAATATAAATTTCCATCCCCAACCCCCACCCTATCAGGGATATATATATAGTTGATATTTGATTGTTTAATGTTTTTATTGGCTTTTTAGTAGGATTGTTAATGAATCAGGTTGAACTTGATGAACCCAAACCAATTGAGCCAATTTTAATTCCTAATATATTATACCGATTCATATTGGTTTGGAACCGGTTCCATCCAGTCCTGAATTGATTCAGACCCAACATATATATATATATATAGACACATTAAATGTATAATATATTAAATAAATTAATATTATATAATATTTTCAATAGATTTATTATAATCGAGTCCATCGGGTAAGACCTAATTATTTATAGAACTGATTGGTTTAGTTCTAGGTTTAAAATTACAGATCTTATTGAGTCTAATTTGATTCCAGATCTTTGATATTTTCAAAAAAGTACTAATAGACCCAATATAGATTTCTGATTTTCACCGCAGAGCTATAAACATTCAAAATAGTAACAACCCACATTTTATGCATCCATACCCACATGTGAATTAACATCACTTCCGAACTAACACCTGGCCCAATAGTACTTTGGACCTGGATGAATCATCATTCTCCCTAATATTTTTTATTGGGTCAGACTCCCTTTCTACCCGGACTCAATCCGTTTGCATCCCTACTTTTAAGTACAAAAGTGAAAAATGACAACTTATTATTGAGGTTGGTTTAAAATGGTTTATTATAATTCAGTCGATCCGATCAGACACAATTGTTTCTATAACCGATCGATTTGATTATGGTTCTAAAATTAAGGTAAGATTCTATTCCGGATACTTAATATTTATTATTGAGTTGGTCTCTCCAGTTGTAGATAGGCCCGACCCGTTGACATTTTAATACAAAAGTGAAAAGGGCAACTTTATTACTAAGATCGGTTTTAATAGAGATCGGCTTAAGTCAGTGCAAGGCCCGTTCGAACAGCCATCGGAAACATCTCCGCACAGGGCTTTCAGCTGTGCAATGACTGAATCCGGTTTCGGTTTTTAATAGTTAAGACAAATGGATATAGCAACAGTAGAGGTGGGTTCCCCAATCCAAAGTGGAGTTGGGTTAAAACAAAACATAACCCTCCAGGCTAACCCGGCCCAAGGACGAAATGGCAATTCTTATTATCTGCATTGATCTCCACTTGCCACTTGGACACTTGCAACTCCTTTGGTTGGAACTTGGAAGGAGAGACTCGTGGCGCGCACATTTGAAAGATTGGAATTACTAAAATGGCCTTGGTTAGAAGTACAAGTACTCACATCACTGCTTTTACACGTGCTTGGTTAGAACATAATTACGAAAATGACCCTTTATAAAAAGACTTAAATGCTCTTAAAGTGGACACGTGTCAAAAGGACATTGTAGAATACACTTTTAATCCTACTTCCGACAGTGTGATTGGCATCCTTCTTCAAAAAAAAAAAAAACATAAAACCGCTGATCCCAACGTCTTGTTTGACTTTGACAATCCAATCCAAGCCGGAGAGATTTCTGTGCTGCGTCTTCGTTTTCTTTGTTTATTCCATCCATCTTAACATCACAATCGGTCTATGCATGCTTTATCTTTTGAATATTCTTTACCCGAATTTCCGGATGTGCCCCCTTGGTCTCAGATTCTTATACACCTCAAATTCGCCGCCCAAGATCCGCCATAGATGCAGGTGATCTATTTCGAGTCTATAGGCTTCCCTTCTTATAAGTTATAGCTATAATGAACCAGAGGACCCGTGCATCGCGTCCTGTCCGTCGATCTAAAGAGTTACTACCTTCAAGGCACCCAATAGAGATGAAGTAAGTTGAATGTTTTTTTTTTTCGGTTCAACTAATATCTGTTTATTATTCTCTTCCCTTTTTTGACCGGTTGTTTGTTTTGTTTCTAATCCCTGAGTTTCTGTATCCTGTTATATGTTTTTCTTTGTCGACTGTTTTGAGTTTCCCCACTTTTCGTCATGTTTGTGTGCTTGTTTTTACTGTTCAATCCATGATGGTTGGAAAATGGATCCAATTGTAGTGTTTCTGTTTTTTTTTTTTTTTTTGTCTTTATGGTTGTAATAAATAAGTGCCAGGTAGAATGATTTTCAGACTCATATATGTTAACATTTGTTGATTAAAATACGAGAATTCCCGCGAAATTTTGCAAGAGGTTGTTTTGGTTACTCTATTTCAGTATTTCTCCACGTAATATTTTGTGCTGAAAAAAGGAGAGGTCTTTCAATAGGATTTTGCAGATAGAGTGATATGATATCTCAGAGCCATGCGCCTTACTGGTCCCTCATGAGCTTTGCTTTTGTTCCTTCTTGCTAATTAATTAAATATGCGTCTAATGTTTTGTAAGCCCTCGCACATAACCTCATTCTTCGAGGAAGGTAGTTGCTTTATTATCAGCACAGGTTTTCTGATTGGTGTTTTGCCCATGAAACTGACTATCTTCAAGATGCATTGGCCTGGTCAATGTTGCATGGGCACGAGCACAGAGTCGGAATCCGACGTGTGTTCAAGAGTCTGACTCCACAATATGAGCAAACATGGATTTACAGACATGTCTATGGACAAGTATATACTATTAAAATGATTCATATTTTTGGAACTCTAACATTATATGCCTGCAAAAAAAATGTTGCCTTTGTTACTAAGCAGCATTTGATACAAAAATTCGCATTCATTTTGTACATTAGATATTCATTCATGACAAATAACTTAGGACATAAAAAAAGGGAAATTGTTACATTTATAAAAAAAACAAGGGAATTGTTACGTAGAAATATCTTCAATAATCTTGGACTGTCGGGATTCAATGCTTGCCCATTTAGCAGAGACTAGGCAACACTGGGCCTGGTACTATTTCAGTATAATGCCTCTATTTCTTGTTCCCAATGGTTAAGGTATCGGCGGACAAGGTAGGGTGACAGTGATTTCTGGAAACAACATCATATCTGTGGATTTTTATCATTCATATCATTATTTCCTTCATCAAAGCAAATGAAAGAAACAGAAGCATTACACATGGAAAGAAAAACAAACAATTTACTTTCACATGTTTCTGACCATTTTCCTTTTATAGAAGTGATAAACTTGGCACACTATACTCTACCAAGCATAGATAGATTGTTTTTCTATCATCTGTTCAATATCTTGGCCAGCCTTTTAAGGCACTAGGATGCGAAGGCTTCCACTGGTCAATATGGGAGATGGGCCCCTTCAAAATTTGCTGCCTTCCTCACAAGAAGGCACACTCAAGGTTATTATGTTGCAACTTTGATCAAATGCATCCGTTTTTCCTTTTAGAAACTGGAAAATTCCCTAGTTGATTTTTTTTCACAATTAACCAACCTTCTCTTGCAAAAGTTGCTGCCCACATAGATGAACAAAAGCTTTAGAATGTGAGGTACTCACTCTTGACGACTAAACAAATGCAAACTTTGATTTATTCAATATTCCGATATAGGAGATGACTGTAGGATATCTAGGGTCTTTTGAAAAACTAGCTATTATAGCTATGATGCCCAGATACAGATAGGCACAAATTTGAAAAATGGATATGCAACTCTTTTTCCTAAAAATTCAGATATAGATACAGGTCTGGGCATTCCATCTGATGTGCTTATATCTAATTCTATATGTAGATTTTGAAGCCAAGTGTCATTTCTTAAAATTTATATATTTCTAAATCTAATTGAACTTCGAATATTTACATACTTTTTATACTCTTATTTGTTAGAGCATACCATTTTACATATTCAAAAGTGTTAATGTTATACTGTTATGTACTCTAGAAGTGTCTGTACAGTATCCAGCATCATATGAGATATGTATCAATTCCACATGCTGGCATGTATAGCTATTTAGGTATCATACCAGAGCATTGTGGTAAGAAAGCACTCTTAACAGATCGAAATTAAGAATATTTCCTTTATAGATCCTTCTTTCTTTCACAAGAAAATTTAGAAATTCATAGATGCAGGGAAGAGAGTTAACTTATATAGAATGGTATCTGTTTTCATCATATGGCTGGTCTGTTTATGCCTATATACCTTCAATAATATGTTTCTGGACTTTCTCACTGCTGAACTATATGCCATGCTTTTTTTTTTCTATGTTCCAGGAAGTATTTTGAAAATCTTATTGTGTTTGTGCATTGTCTTCCATATGCTGATATGTATACTTTTATTGGTTTCTCACAGAACAAAGAAGATATTTGGAATTTCCCTCTCACTTATTCTTATTAACATGGCTGCAATAATGGAACGTGCTGATGAGAATCTTCTCCCAGCTGTTTACAAAGAAGTTAGTGAAACTTTTGGTGTTGGACCTACTGATCTGGGATACCTCACATTTATCCGGAATTTTGTTCAGGCGATGTCATCACCCTTGGCCGGGATATTGGTTCTTCATTATGACCGCCCCACAATTCTTGCAATGGGCACTGTATGCTGGGCATTATCAACAGCCGCAGTAGGTGTCAGCCAGCTTTTCATGCAGGTTGCATTCTGGAGAGCAATAAATGGCCTTGGACTGGCCATCGTTATACCAGCACTTCAGTCTTTCATAGCTGATAGTTACCTTGATGGTGTGCGAGGGACTGGATTTGGGGTGCTGAACTTTGTTGGTTCTGTGGGTGGAATAGGAGGTGGTGTCCTGGCAACAGTTATGGCTGGTCAGGATTTTTTTGGAATGCCTGGATGGCGCTGTGCCTTTGTTATGATGGCATTATTGAGTTCACTAATTGGGTTCCTTGTCTTTATTTTTGTTGTTGATCCAAGAACGCGTAACATTAGTCATGGATCAAGTGAGAGCTCTGAGAGGTACCAACTATTTTCTTGAGCTTCCTGAAAGTTGAGATCTGATTAACCATTGCAATCTATTTGCATTAGTGCTAAGTAATTTGGATACTCAATGCAACTAACCCCAACTCCAACTATTTGGATAAGCTACAAGAATCTTGCTCCACAATTCTGTCTCTTCTTACTGCTTCCATCCATGTCCTTTCTTTGGGTTTCCCCATATTCAATATATTCATTTCTAATTTTGTTCTCCCAAGTGTTGCCATTCATTTCTCGGTGAGATGTGAGAATGTGGATTCAAGTCATTGGCCAGCCACTTCATGCTAAAATGCTCAAGGTTAGGTCTGAATCCAGTCCACCCCTCCCAAGATCCTAGATAGCCAAGAATAACATTGGGTAATGGCCTTTGTTCAAGTCTTGCCATGCATCCATCTTAACACCCCCATCTTTGGTACCCTTTTGCTATGTAGACATAGTTGTCAAGGTGATGCCTAGGCAGGCGCCCTTGGAGTCTCACCTTTGCATAATTGCCAAGCAGTTTTCTATAGCGCGTTATAACAAACTTTTATATTCTAAATTTTTTGAGGTTATAATTATAAAATAGACATTTTTAAACTAAAATATTCATTTGTATGTTTATATACTAATTTCTTTTTGTTATTTTCTTATTTGTTAGGATTTAATCAACACAAACATTGCTAAATGCTGTATTGAACCCTCAAAGACTTCAAAACCTGAACCAATAAGTAAGAAAGAACATAAAATATTGTCCAATCAACACATTTTCTTCTTTTTCTTCTTTTCTTCTTTTCCTATAGCAGAAATAGGGGTTCAGCCCCTATATTTTCGGATTTTCTTTTCTTTCTTCTTTTTATTCTCATGAATATGTTGAAATATGTTGATTTTCTATACTTTAACATGAAGTTTATACTTTTCTTATGAAAATTATGGATATTTATTAAGGAAATATGATTATGGAACCTAGGGAACTACCCTAGGATACATGTTTTTACTTAAAAAAAAAATCCATCACCTAGGAGACTAGGCAACTAGGCGCCCCCCTGTCGCCTAGCCTCGCCTTGGCGCCTTGAAAACTATGTATGTAGGTATTCTTAACATTTTGATTGTATAGCATGCAGATTACTATAGTATTCTTTTAAGATTTTTTAACCAGTGTAATTTGTCACATAACATTGCAAAAGTACACATTCACTTCATTCATGTTTCTTTAATCCTATGGCAGCACTCTTATCCTTGCTCACTTCGTGGGTTAATTGAACCTAGCATTGAAAATCATCATGTTGGGGTATTTGTTGAGCCGAGTGTAAGTATGGAGGTGAGGCTAGGTAGGGTGGTCTCTTTGAAGGACGAAGAAGGATCAGGACTATGGCCGCAAAGGGGAGATGATGGGTATGCTTTCGCCTGTTGAGAGTTTCAATAGAGTCGGGGGTGTGAGAGCAGTAAGAGAATGTGTTCCAATTATACTTTATTCCCCTCCTTTTATAAGGGGGATCCCAAGACTTTATGGATAAGTATTCCAAAAAAGGTTTGATTCCCATTAGGAAAGGGGATCCTCCTCTTTATGTCGGTTATCAAAGAGATGCCACTAGGGTTTTGCCATGTGTCTAACGAGATCCTCTAAGGACAAAGTTTCCTTTCCCCTGGCCCCTGAGGATTCTCGTCTGGCACGTGCAGGCTACACCCCATCATGGGTTTCCTCATGGCCACATGGCAAAGGCGGGACTTGGGGTCTAACTAGCGTGTTTGGTTGTGTGCTCAATTGCCCTTGAGGCACTGCGTCACAACTTCCTCGAGCCTTAGGTTTAGGGAAGCTCTTTGGGCTCATAGCAAGCTCAAGATAGCTTATTGAGCTTATTGCAGACTCGGGATGGCTTTCCGAGCTCACTGCAGGTGTATATGTGGTTCTGTTTCAATGCTTTCATCATGATTACGGCAATGGAGGATTACATGTACTTACACTGAGCACCAAGTCTTATCATTTACTCATTCATACTAATTGTTTACTAAAGGGTGCACTCTTTATGTTTTTTAGCTTATCTTGAAAATTTTTTGTTCTAAAGCACCTTCCTGTGGACTGACCCAGGTTAAGGGGTCAGCCAAAGTCTAGATCATCGAACAAGTTTTGGTTTTAAGTTGGGCCAGGGTCCAAACCAAGCTGAATCTGTTGAACCTGTATCCAGCCCTATCTAATAAGATGGACCTTAGGCCATGGTAATTCTTCAAGGGATGGACCTAATGGCAGTATTACAAGGATTCAAGCTGGCAAAATCATTCGACTTTAGAATTATGTTAGTTAAAGGAGATTCAAAAGTGGTGGGGATCTGGCTTAAAAATTATGTCCTAGTCCCATAGCAGTACAAAAATTATGTGCGACAGAAAGGGATATGGTTATCAATATTAATTGGATACATAGATCAGCCAATAGGCTAGATGGCATTATGGCAAAATATTGGGTTAATAGAGAACATCTGTTTTGGGGGTTGATGGGGAATATGTAATGTAAAAGGATTTGTATAGTAAATAGAAAAAGAAGGGTGAGGTGGTAATGCCTAGCTTAAGATGGGGGGTGCCTAGCATCTTTGTATATATCTCATTCTGTACTTTCATAAAATTTTAGTTGCCAATTAGAAAAAAAGAAAAAGAAATATGGGCCTTAAGCTGGACCTAGCTCTCAGAACATCCCTATCTCGACTTCCTAGGATGAACTATATGAATCCTATTTTGCAATTCCACTCTATCAAGATCTATATTCTCTGTTGAATTAAGGTCCCACAAAATATTTCTCACTGCATTAACTTGTGTCCTTTCCGCCTCCCTCTTGCTCTTCTAGAACCATCAACTTGCATAAGACCACTTATTTTTGGTGTATTAGGTACTCTTCTATGCACATATCCAGACTATCTTAGTCTACTTTCATAGATACCCTCATATTCTCAAAAATATGCTCATTTCTAATCCTATGATCCTATTCATTCTAGACTTTTGGGTTTTGCACTTATCCACCTCAACATCCACATCTCTGCTCTTAATACCTTTATTTAATTTTTTCTATATGTGATACATCTACCTATATACATATAGATGTCAATGTACAGTCTGTATGTATCCCACATAAGATATACTAAAAACTACATACGCGTGCTTATGTAGGTTGTCTCAAGGTCAGCCAAGATCAGCAGGGGCCTAGCCAAACCAAAATATAGTCTATGCAAGTTAGGCTTTGGCCTAGCCTGGCCTAATTTATATCTTGCTTCTACCTTGTGTATTTAGCCCTCTAATTTATATAATATGTATCACGTACTCACTACTATTCTTTAGAGAAGTCTAAACAATGGCTTGGCTAGTAATGGGTGAGATTTGAAAGAGCTTCAGATCTCTTATGGCTGTGGACTGTGGAAAGGCATATACAAATCCAATGGGGGAGAGAACCAGTTTCAGGAAAGACTCTGTGTGCTGATTTCCCCCTGAAGGACTTGTTTCATTCTCTGTTGCAGGCTGGCAGCAGTAAGGATATCTCTGTGGCTGATTCATACAGCTTTTAATGGGGGTAGACTGGTGTGGAACCCCTTATTCAGAAGCCATTTCAACGATTGGGAGTTAGGGCAGGTCGCATCACAGAGATGTTTTTTCAGTAAGCTCCTACAAGATAAATCTATCTAGAAGAGGTTAGACTTGGTATCCTATGCCCTCTGAATGATCAGCAGGCTGAGACATCTAGCCTTTTATTTTTGCATTGTGGTTTCACTTGCAGGGTGTGGTAGCATTACTTTCAATGTATTTATCTTGTGGGTTGCCATCCAAAATCAATGCCGAACACTATAGAATGGTGGGATATAAAGGGTATATGTAGAAGGGGTAAAATTTGCTGGGCTGCAATTCCTATGGCTGTTATTTGGGCTGTGTAGATAGAGAGGAACAAGGGGGTGTTTCAGGAAAAGGCAAACTCTGTAGAGGCTGTAATTAATTCATCCTTTGATTTACTAAGAGACTGGTTGAAATCACAATTTCTTTGTTGATATTACGAGCCACAGTTTCATGGCTTTGGATTTAGTCTCCTTAGTTGCCCTATGACTCTGTACAGATCCTGATTGTACAAAGGGCTTTAATTACTTTATTTTTGTGAATAATATAATGAATCAAGAATTTTCTTATTACATTAATACAGTTTGACCCATACATTCCCATGAAAATTCATTGTCCTTGCGACAAGTTTTAGCACACTAAAGGGTTGTAACATTAAGCACTTTTTTCCTAGGAACAGTTTTGCAACTAGGTCATTTAGCAGTTCATGTGGCTACATTGGTTGAGGGCCTAAAAGGGCCTTGCATGTTCCTTTGACCATCTCCTACTCGTATAAGTTTCAGGGCTTTTGCCGATACATACAGAATTAACATTGTGTTTTTTTTTTACCAAGTGGCTGCTCCCATACCTGTTTTCTGACACATATCAGTCTGAAGTTTTATCATTAGACCAAGCAGTGGACCCTAGACATCCTCTTTCAGGGCATGTTTTGAATTCAAAATTGGAAATTCTGACAGTTAATTTCGTTTGGGAGGTCTCTCCAGTACAAGTTAGGGTCTCGGCTCTAGGGTTCACATGGAATGTTGGAACGAACACATTATCAATTCAAAGGGGTCCCTTGTATCATCTGGGTGTTCTGGATTGGTAACATCATTCTTCCATGAGGCAGAAACAGAGGTGGGTCTTGTAAGCAAAGGCTATTTGATCCGACTTATGCTACTAACTTTTCCATGTATAGACATGTCTAGATAAATATTATTGATCAGGTAGATCTTTAACCTTCTAAAATTATCTAATATGGCACTGGTATTGGTGCAATGAGTATGATAAGTCACTGTTCCATTTGCAGGGATGATTTGGTAGAGAAGGGCGGTGCTAGTACATCATCAATTTGGGCTGATTCCTGGATGGCCATGAAATCTGTTATGAAGGTTCAGACATTTCGGATCATTGTATTGCAGGGAATTGTTGGTTCACTGCCATGGACAGCCATGGTGTTCTTCACAATGTGGTTTGAACTAATTGGTGAGCATGGCAATATCTGGCAAATGGCATTACTAGATGTATCAAGTGCAATAAAAATTGAAATTGGAGATGATATCTTGCTACAAATACACAACAATCCAGATTACCTCAATTAGAGTAAAATACTATAACAACTATAGTAGAGTTAAAAAAAAAATTATACTAGAGTTAAAATAATGTGATGAAAATTATACAATTCTTGAGATAATAATCCTTCTAATTACTAAATGAGAAGCATTATGAGAATTTTTCCTAGTGTACTGATTTCATCCCCAGAATCCAAGTTTTGGAATGGCAGATCCTGCTCAAGATACTTGATCAATTATAAGAAGAATACGTTAGATCCTTTGGACATGCTACATTATCTGCTGTTGCATACAAGAAACAAAAAAGAAATGCTATCTGCCCTTCTAAAAAGATTACAGGATTAAGAGATCCTTGATTATTCAATCAGCAACATAACTAGGATTGTCCAATTGATCCATTTTGACCAAATGCATGTACATTGCAGAAGATGAATGTGCAAAATTCAGTTGTATGCACATTTTGCATAAATAATCTTGCATCAACTATACTGTACATATAAGATATTTGCTTAACATATGATTTCATTGGATTCTTTTTTGCAGGTTTTGATCATAACAAGTCAGCTGCTCTCCTCAGCCTTTTTGCTATTGGATGTGCTATAGGGTCCCTGCTTGGTGGATTAGTAGCTGATCGGATGTCAAGTATCTATCCACATTCAGGTCGTATCATGTGTGCCCAGTTCAGTGCTTTCATGAGTATACCATTCTCATGGTTCCTCCTTACAGTGATCCCACAGACGGTAGATAGCTGGTTCACCTTTGCCACCACTCTTTTCCTGATGGGACTCACCATCAGCTGGTGTGGCACTTGTGCAAATAATCCTATATTTGCTGAAGTGGTCCCTCCAAAACATCGTACCATGATATATGCATTTGACCGTGCCTTTGAAGGCTCCTTCTCTTCATTTGCAGCTCCAATTGTTGGAATCCTTGCAGAGAAGACATATGGGTATGATCCCCAATCTGTGAATCTAGTGTCAGGGTCCAGCAAAGAGGCATTTGCACTCTCAAGAGGGCTTTGCTCGATGATGGCAGTTCCATTCGCTTTGTGCTGCCTTTTTTATAGCCCCTTGTATCTCACTTACAGGCGGGACCGTGAAAATGCTAGAAATATAAGCTTGAAGGAGCAAGAAATGACATGAGAAGCTTTACCCGCATTCCACGGGTATCGGTATTGATTATCTTGTTGTAAAATGAGTAAATGACTGGCGTTAGATGTGGATATGCTCTAACTTTTTCGACTTCAGACTGTCGTCTCGGAGGTGGTGGAATTGCAAGTATCCCGTACATCTGCGGAACTTTTGCATTATTTGCTGAGATCCAGTAGCGGATTTGTGATTTTATGTTTTACATTTGATGGGAAAAGCGAGTGCTGTAGGTGATAATGTAAATTCAGAGGCAACTGTCTTCTGATCGTTGAAATCACTGTTTTATTCCAGGATCTCGGATTCTCAGGTAACAATGATGTTTCAAATTCTCCCTTGTACATACAGCAACAAATAAAGCATTGATTTCAACTCCCCCCCCCCGGGGTTTTCCATCAACCCCTTCCAAGTGTAACACTATAGGGTCCACAGTAAGTGATTACCCGCTTGCGTGAACCCAATAATGTAGCTCAATCACAAAGGAAATTCTAGAGATGTAATTACAGGAAGGGAATCTGAAGCTGAAGTGTATAATTTTATTTGCCTCCACTCAATAAATTAAATTTGTTTTTAGATTATAAGCAAATTTGTTCTTAGCATACAATAGCCTCAAAGAAGCCTCAAGCAAGGCTGCTAATAGGTGTAGAATAAAAGAGCAACGAACCAAGTTCGGTTGAACTGAAACGGCAACTATACGTTTGTAGCATGAAAGGCATACAAGCCTCCTCTTCTGTTGTCTCAAGCCCAAATTTTCCCCATGCTCCACTTCCACATGATGTAAACAAAGAAAAAGGAAAAAATGTCTTTCCCACTTTCCCAAAACCAAATAATTGATAAATCGTTTATTGATATAACTTTTATTTATTTAATAAAAGTTTGTACTTAATTTGTCTTCAAAACCAAATACTTGATAAATCGTTTATTGACAACTAGACACCACATCAATAGTTGAATGAATAAATGCTTAACAATTGGGATAAGTGTTAAAATGAAGTTTCTCCCAACAGTTTGGTGCATACATAAATTAAAACCCACTTTTGTGAATATAATAAGTATGTATAAATATGATAAGAAAATGCTGATTTGGTGATGCCATGGCGACGTTTTGATAAACGCTTATCATGAAACATCTGTGGAACAAAACACATGCATTATCACAAACGTTTAATGAAGTTACATCAGGGCATTCAAACACGTTTCTGTGAGTTTCAGTTGTGGGGGCTTCCAAGAAGTTGATATGCCTTACTTTCATACAGGAAGAAAATTGGCCATAGTGGAGATGCTTTTCGACCAAATTTACAGCCTCTGGAGCTTGAAGCATTGAAACTATTATTTCAACTGAGGCTCGATGTCACCCACTCACCACTGCTACATGCACCTATGGAAAAACGTCTGACCCACATATCCACCAGCCATTGCCCTTCTCACATTGGATTCAAACATCTTAGGATTGTCCCTCAAGACTGCAGCTGCATCATGATTCAGGGGGTCCTCATGATTGGGTTGCTGAAAACAGAAACGCAATCAATAGGTTAGTGTGATCACAACCAGAAAGACCAGCCCGGATGAGCTGGAGACAAAATCATGCACACTGGGTTGGGCTACCTATCACGATTGAACACACCAGCTACCTATCATCTACTGAACACTGGCATGATTGGGTCCAATCGTGATAAGTAACCCAGCCCGGTTTGCATGATTGTCTCCAGCCAACCCAGGCTCCATAAAGACCAACGTCTACAAGAATCGCATACCGTGAAAAGGTGATTTAATCCATAGATTATAGTATTTATATTCAGAACTGGTTTCCAATCTTCACGAAGAATGTTGAGACAGACATTTCCCTCCAAGTCAATGTTAGGATGGTAGACCTGTAATGCGGATGCCATAGAATACCATATCATAACAATGAAGTAACATTGAGACAACACAGAATTTATTGGAAGGACCATGCATCCCACCTTTGTCTTGCACTTGACCTTTGGTGCCTCATGAGGGTATACAGGGGAGACTTGGAAAGTGAAAACAAATATACCACCTCTGTGTCAACAACAAATATTTTCAATTATTATATGAAAATAATACAAAAAAAAGTTTCATATAACATCAAAAAAGGCTACCTTGCACTGAATTATTTAAAAAAAAAAAAACTATGCCAAATAATTAAAAGGCACAAAGGTGCCTGCAAAAAATTAAACTCACAAATAATATCCTTCATCTGGCCGAATGGTTATCTCAAAGTTCATCAGGTCATCCTTTCCGTTGGGGAATGATATGGTAGTTGTTTTTGGTAGGTTCAGCTCACTGATATCTATGACATGAGAAATGCTAAACCCAAGTAAGAAACGTCAATACGTTACAATCTGATATTAGGAATTAGAAAGGTAAGATAATAAGATGATTTTGACAACATCAAGGACATGTATGAGGTGATAATAACTAGCTACTATAATAACCTAATAACACTTATTGATATATAATATGAATGCTCTCATATTATAAATGTATATGTTTCTATGGGAATAAGGCAACCGACTCGAGAGTTTGGCCTCCAAGAACCAATTTGTACATTGTGATAGTTTTCATTATCAGCTTCAAGTTAAAAAAGATTTGAGAATGGACAATAGGAGGAAGAAAGGACATGGATTAAGGTATTAAAAATATCAAAAACCACAAGGGGAATCTTCATTTACCCCCACCTCATAAATTTTTACTTCGCTGTGCAATTGGGAAACAGTGACACTAGGAGTAGTGATGCCAATACAGGGGTAGGGTGCCATAAGGGGGGTATTGGAAGTTTTAAATTGTTGTGTATGGTGAAGTAAAAATTTGTGGGGTGAGTTTCAGTGAGATTTTTCTGAAGCACAATTTCTTAGAAGAGATGGTCCTAGATCAACTATGAGAATGAAGGAGAATTCATGCATCCCACCATCCCAAATACTTAAATAATAATGGTGACAATGATATTTCCAAGTATGCAACCCAATTTTGGCAATGGAATTTCAGAAAAATAGGTAGGCCTAGTTGATCAAGAGATGATAGTTTCAGAGAGCATTACCACTAAACAAAGACCGAATATAATGTTTGCAATCAAAAAAAGGGGACAGAATTGAATGTTTCTCATAGCCAAACTGCTCTAGCATGTGGAAAACTGCCTAAGCTCCGTTTAGTTGTGCAAGAAAAGAAAATATTAGATTATTTTTATCCCTAGCCACTAAGCCACTAATCTGATATTTTTATTTTTCTGGCTTGATAACTTCCCTGCACTACATAGACTTCCCAATTATTGAGCCAAAAAACAACTTAATTGGAAAATATGAGTTATATACATAAGTAGATTACACCATACAAATCTCCTTTTCTTTGAAAAAAAAAAAAAAAGATAATTCAATGCACCAAAGAAGTGTTTTCTTGCATGTCCCAGACAACCAAATGAAAACAAAAAATAGAAAATTCAAGTTACAAGCTCTTGACGATATAAATGCAAGAAAGACAATACTATACTAACCACTATATATGGTAATTATACTTTTCCGTATATGCTTTGTAAAGAGTAAACAAAATGGTCAGCTATACCTTTCTAGGTGTTTTTTGTCCAATGGAATTTCCTTCATTTAAAAAATTAAACTACATAACATTACCTTTATCTAACAAAAGAAAGGAAAAAAAGAAACTACAAGTGGCACCAAACTAATGTCCACTAGAATGAAATCAAGCTAATAAAAGTTAAATAATTAACTACCAGAAGATTTTCAAAGCAAAAGCAACATATGAGAGGAACCATAGCTTGAAGGGTAAGGGTTCAGTCACCAACTCCTTTTCGCAATTATGCCATAGCAAGCAAATAAGGTTCTTGGAAAAAAAACTCTGACATAAAAGCTTTTCAGTTACTGATAAAAAAGAATCTTGAAAATATCCTTATTATGGTTGGCTAAGAAAGCAACTTTCTAATATGGGCAGGTCCTAGACAACAACACAGACCCTGAGGGGCCATCTCCCCCCCCCCCAACAACAACAAGGAGGCCCCCCTACAAATCCCCAAAAATTTTTAGATTTCAGCAGCACAACCAGGTCTTGGTGCTGGAAATCCTTTACAACCAAAACCCAGGAGACAAGTTTAGCAAACGACAAAGTTATTAGCTCATAAACTGCAGGAATTGAATGCCAAACACATTTTCCTTTCTTATTCAGGCCCAGAAGGGTCCAGATCCATGACAGCTCCTTGATGGACCTTGGCATAGTCCAGCACACCCCTACAGCTTTTAGGAAATGCCACCAGAGTTGGGAAAGAAAAGGACAATGAAGAAAGAGATTATCACAATCTTTTTTTTTTTTTGATAAATGAGTAAGGTTTTATTAAACCAGCAAATAAGTAGAGATTATCACAATCTTCGGTAACAAGATCACAAAAATTACAATTCACATCCTGAATCTGTACCCCCTCCCCCTCATTACCAAACTATCCTTTGTCACTTGTTAGGCACCTATTCAGCACAGCAGCCCAGACCAAGACATTGATCTTTGTGGGGGAAAAGGTTCCAGGCCCTATTTGATGGAAAGGTTACAAGATTGTTCTCACTTCTCAGACAGCTTGTGGGCAAGAGACTTCACAGAGAACATACCATCAGAACTCCAACTCCATCTCCAATCATCTCCCTCGCTAAGGTTTACAGATTGACTAGAAAGCTGAGTAAGCATCTCAGCAAAGAACTCCACCTCCCAATCTTGAAATCTTCTTCTAAACTTTGGAGACCAAATAATATTATTACCTAGGGATTCCACACAGTCAGCAACCATGGCTCTTGGTCTTCAGCAATTTCAAACAAAGTGGGGAAGGTTTCAGCCAAAGGGGTATCTGAACACCAGGGATCTTTCCAAAACTTATTCTAGTTCCACTATCCACCTTATAATTAATACCCCTGCAGAAGCTAGGGAAACTTTGATAATACCTTTCCAGATATAACAGCCCAACATTGGCAAAGAGGATGCTGTGGCCTTTTCAGCAATCAAACTTCTCCACCAGCTATCACTTTCCACTCCGAACCTCCACAACCATTTACTAATAAGGGCTTACTAAACACTTCAATTCTCCTGATACCCAGACCTCCCTTATTTAAAGGAAAGCAAACCCAGTTCCAGTTAAATAGGTGGATTTTCTTCTCTCCCCAACCCGTCCAAAGAAAGTCTCTTTGCAACATTTCTATTCTTTTAGCTACTTTCACAGGAATTGGGAAGAGAGAAAGAAAATAGGTTGACAGATATGCCTATGTGCTCTTAAGGAGAATGATTCTTCCACTAAGTGATAAGTACTTGGCCTTCCAAGAGGTGAGTTTCTTTTTCAAACAGTCTAATACCTGGCTCCCAAATAGCAGTGGATGTACATTTTGCACCCAAAGGAAGGCCCAAATACTTAGTTGGAGAGTGCCCACTTAACAAGCCAGAGTATCAGTCAACTCCACATTCTCAACATTCCACTCTTAGACCTGAATCTTCACCCTCCTCACAGACCTTCTTGTCAAGCTGGCACATAGCCACCATGAGTTCCTATAACTCTTTCCTTCTCTCCAGCAACCCCCTGACACCTCACTCTCTTCCTCTTCCACTAATATCACCATTGTTTTGCTGGTCTCCGGTCCCAACCCCACAACTTGGCCCCTTGTCTTCCACCCCATCTTCTTCAAGCAAACTCTTCCTTGCTTCCACATAGGGTTTTCTCTCCTGCCAAATCCAGACACAAAAGGAAGCCTCTCCTACCACAATCTCTACTTTCTCTAGAATTACTCCTCCCCCCCTTCATCTTAATGTGTACCCCATTCACAAGCTTTTAACTCCTCGGGGGAATCATTGGTCCCCAGGAAACCACCACAAAGATCCCCTAAAGCTCTCATGACACTCAAGCACAAAAGTAATAAAGGTAGACCAAACACTTTGATCTAGATGTATTTTGATTCATAAATTTCCTCCATCTCTAGGAAAAAACAACCTGCACTTGCCGCTCACTAGTATATCATAGGAGGGTTAGTACCCATCCTCCAAGGACCATTTCTCAGCACCCAATCTGCAACTTCCCTCGAAGGGAAAATGAAAAGAAGCAGCCCCTCAATCAATTTCTTCACTCTTACTCTTGCCTCCTTCCCCCACACTCTAAAGGCCCGATTCTCCACTTCTTCAACTTTTACTTCTTAATTCACCATACAATTTATCAGAAATTCTCTCCTCGCATTTACTCCCTTTTCCTCCATCTCCAAGAAGGCGCAACCATTCACCTTTTTCAACAAAGTTCCCCGAAAGCTCAACCAAGCTCCCATTGTCCCCTCACATTCCTGTAGGAGAAGTTTCATTAAATTCCGACTCCATTTCTCCTGGAGTTGTACAATGAGTCTACCCCCATCTTCTATCTCCATTTCTATAACCCCGAAAACCTCCTCTGAATGCCATGAAAATTAATTGAAATCAGAGCGAAGTTAAATTCTGAACGCCGAAAAGATAATCATCACAGTTGGAAAGAAATGAAACAAGAATTTTTAGTAACAACGCAAATCAATATTGTGTGGAGATAATCAACCTAACATGGGTTTTCTATGGAACAGAAGGTAGAAATGTAGCAGAAGAGAAAGCTTCGCTTAGTCAAACAAAAACATGTTTGCATTCTAAGCATCTAGGGGCTTCGGCTTTCCAAGAATGAGTAACACGAATAAAGTCCTTTGGAGAAAAACAGTTATGGAGATTCCAAGAATTGGCAATTTGTATTTTGGAGAAGGGTGGTTGCTGCTAAATATAGGGAATCATCTAATGGTTGGGCAACCACATTAGTGTCTTTTATAATTCAACTTATGGTGTTAATTTTTGGAAAGGTATCATGAAGATCTATGATGATTAAACTCACCAAACAGAGTTTAAGATGGAGAAATATGGGACCAAAATCAGATACGAGGAAGATGATTGATGTGATACAACTAATCATTGTTTTCTTTGTCCCAGACTACATAATTTCTCATGCTTAAAGTCCTTAGAGATGAAACATCTTGGAAAAAAGATCCCAAAGGAAGCTTTCTGTCCATTCCTACTATGTTGCTAGGATAGGGGTTTAAACAGAGAACAGATTTAGGATGCATTGGGGGGGAGGGCATGTGGGCGGTTTTTATTGATAAGGAGCTTATGATTGATTTTTATACTAAAAAATTACATCAAGAGAGAGAACTCAAAACTGATCGTCTAAACAAAACAATAGGGGTTTGCAGATCCATAACTGTTGTGCAATGTGCAAAGCAGCTGAAGAATTGGTCAATCATCTCTGTTGTTTGTCCAGCTACTTTATTCCTATGTGAGCTTTTCAGCTAAATATTTTAGGTTTCTTAGGCTTGGTTCAATTAAAGGAAGCGATTCAGGTCTAGCCTTTAGTTGCAATTGGTAGTTGTTGGGGGTGGGGGGGTTCAATTGACCGGTTTTGGTTTGGATCCAATCCGATCCAAACCTTATCAAATCGGATTTGGACAGTTCATTATAATTATTGGATTGGACCAATCCAAAATAAATTGGTCCATACTCTTATTGGTTTGAATTGGACTTAAACCAAATTTCCAATAATCCAATCATAAGGCCAAAATCCTCGTCCAATTTGAAATCAATCAAAACTAAAGCCAGCATAAAATCACTGTTATGAAAGTACTTTTGTGAAAACACTTTTACGAAAATAAAAGTACTTTTACATGAAAGCACTTTTATGAAATCACTTTTATGGAAGTACTTTTACGAAAGAACCTTAGGGAAGCACTTCTACAAAAGTACTTTTACAAAAGCACTTCTACAAAAGTACTTTTATAAAAGCACTTCTATGGAAGTACCTTTCTAAAAGTGCTTTTACAAAAGCATTTTTACAAAGTACTTTCAATAAAGTGCAAACACTTCTATGAAAGTACTTTTAACAAAGCACTTTCAATAAAGTGCAAACACTTCTATGAAAGTACTTTTATCAAAGCACTTCTACAAAAGTGCTTTTTCAATGCCAAAAGTGCTTTTATATAATTTTTGATATTTCATTCGGTTTAGATTGGATCCAATCCAATCCAATCCATTTACATTTTAATGGATTGGATTGGATTTGGACTGGATTGGGTCCAGTCCATTTGTAAGTTGACTCACATTGGACTGGATAGGGTTGGACCAAATCAAGTCCAATTGACACCTCTAGGGGGGACCATAGATATCTGCTGTTTTATATGGAAGAAGTGCAAAGGAATCTTTTTGAAAGGATTTTAGGGCCATGGACATTAGCAATTTTTTTTTGAAGATAAATAAAAAATAAACTTTATAGATAAAGAACGGAAAAGAGAATACAACAGGGTGATAAGGAATCACCCAGCAAATTTATCATGTACGGGGATCGTGTCCTTAGTAACTTCGTCTTTCAGGGATAAAGATTTTGCTTATAATTGGTTAAATCTTCTAGTGTAGGAGCAGCATACTACACTATCCATTGGTTAAATTCCGCAATTAAGTTGGGATGTTCATCCATTTCTAATGGATTTGGCTGCCCTGTCCATTGGTTAATTTTTACATTTCAATATTAAATTTGTATTTGTAAATCCAAGGGAAGAGGGTATTCAAAACCAACCTCAATTTTTTTACCCAAATAACCAATAGAACAATCCTAAAGAAATAAATACAACTCACCACTCACCATTCACCAACCAGAACTTCCTTAGCTCCATAACTAAAACAAAAACCCATCCAAAATTAATTTCTTTTGTTAAGTTCTATTGCCATTTTAATATCAACAATCGCTGCATCAACAATAAAAATGAACTTCCAAAAATAGAACAGTATGATTTAATACCATGGTTTCAAATATCGCTAATGTCGCCCGACATATGTCGATGTCGAGGCTCACTGATATGAAAGTGGATGGTAATATAAAAATTACATTATGTTGGTCGACATTTCCAAAATATAGGAAATGTCGACCAAATCGGTCCAAATAACCAAAAAAATACAGTTTTTCCTATTATGTGGACAAGATGTCGACTAATGTCAATAGGATGTCGACTAATGTACATTAAAAATATAATATATTAGTATATTATATTAATATAATACAGTATATTAATATAGATTACTCCATTAATAATTTCTATTTAATATTTCAAATAAAATATTTATAAAAAGAATTAACAAAATATAAAAACAAAATAATAAATTAATTACTTCATAATATAAAACATAAAATATTTTTTAAGTAATAAAAAATTAACTAGTTAGTATTTTTTAAAATATTTATAAAAATCAGAAAATGTTTCTTAAATTTTATAAAAAAACCATATTCTACATTTAATATAAAAAAATCAGAATAAGTTTAATAAATTTTATATAAATCATAATTTATTATAAATTTAGTATTAAAAATCATAATAAATTCATTAAGTTTTATAAGAAATCAGAACTTATCATAATCTTAATACTACAAAAGGGAAAATCAGTTTATTAAATTTATAATAAAACATAATGTATTATAACTTTAATATTTAAAAAATCAGAATAAATGATGTATTTCTATTTACTAGTGTGAAATAAATATATTAGAATTTATAATAAATCAGAATTAAAAATAAGAAAAGAAAATATCAGATAATCTTGTAAAAACATCAAAATGCATAATAAATCAGTAAATCGTCATTTACTAATTTGTTATTGATCTTAGTTTCTTAGCTTTATATAATGGTTGGGAATAAGATAATAGTCTAGAAATATGTATTAATGCTTCTTTTTATCATTTTACAAAATATCTTTGCATATTTCCACAATGTCCCTAATTTTTACAATATTTCCCCTCGACATTTCCGACATTTCCAACATATGTCCTATATTTTGGTAAGCGACATTTCCATCGACATCGACATTTTAAACCTTGTTTAATACTGCTAAGAGTAAATAGAATATCAGCTAATTTATTATACAATTTTTCTAAAGATAAATAAAAAGGTAAAGTTTATAAAAGAAGACCTTTATGAAGACGCAATTCCCCTGCACTTTGCTTCTTGACAGGTGCCCTTCCATTGGCATTTTCAGACATTTCCCTTTGCTTTTCCTTGACTTTAAAGAGCTTAATCATTGTGTCTACAACTAAAAGAACAAAAATTAGTCCCTAAAATATCCCAGATACTTCCGCAAGATAGTGCACTTGTGCAGTTTATAAACTTTGATTTTCTTTCACTTTGGGAAGTTTCTTTTTTTTTTTACTTTTAAGAACAAATTACCTCTATAAATAAATGGAGTAGAATAAAGGGAACCACAATTCTTGTACAAAACAAACAACAAGCACAGTACAATTCAGAGAGTTCTAATTAGGACTCAAAAGAACAGAAGCAAAGGAAAACATCATATTCAAATTCTTATCATCATTTCTACAACTGACAGATTTAAAAATAACAAGTACATGACAATGCCTCTCTCCAAGAAAAGTGCAATGTACCAGAAGCAAGTTTAACATACATGCTCAAATGAGCAAAAAAAGTACATCCATGCCACAAAAGATTTTTATAACTTCAGCAGAGACCCTTTCAAGCAAAAATATAAAAGAGTGGATTAATCAATAAATTAATTAGAATAGGTTCAAAGCAGAAGGTGCAAATTGCTATCATGAACAACACTAATAATATCATGTCAATAAGACTTCTTAGCACAGACATTATTTAAGCACAGGACATTACACCAATCATAGCAATATAGGGCTCCTAGTGGCCCATATAACTGCAGGTAGCCAAATATTTTGGTTCCTGAATCAACTAACTAGTTCTTGTTCCTTTCTTTTGCTGTGTCTTATCATTTTGGTTGTTTGGTTTTGATTTTCATGAAAATTGGCACACCAAGACAAGTTAATGATTGAATCTTGCAAAGGCATGAGGATATTAGGAGAGCCTATGCTACCCGTATAAGACCTGTGTACTGAAATCTAAAAAAAATGCATGACAATGCTATACCTGCAGAAAGCCAATTTTAATAATTCAAGAATGAGAGACATACGGACTTCTATAAAGCAGTCCTCAATTGGACAACTAATGATTATGCCACCTATGCCCTAGATATTAGCATTTTCAGAATTTTTAGATTCTGTCCAAGCAATGTTAGTCATTACACAGCTGATGGCAACTTGGCGTTGACTTTCCTGACAGATGAGATAAAAGCCAATATTAAATATTTAATTTCCCCCTCCTTTCTTTATAAGAAAGGTAATAAATTCTAATAAATGAGGCAGGGAAAACCAGTGTCAAACAAAATGTAGCCACAAGTGGTGTCCATATGTAGTGACGTATATTTGTCATCCCACCCAAACAAAGAGATGCTCTCAAATTTAATCTTTCAGTCTTTCATAGAACTAAGCATGAACTTTCTGATGCCATCAACCACTTACAAAATATTATGTTTAATTATAGGAACCCTAGCATTCTTCTCTTTCCAAATGCCATAAGCAGATAATTTCTTATCATAATTTTTTTTGAGAAAAAAATATCATAAATTGCAGCAACCCCTAAATGATCATTCCCCTCAGATTAAAGCATGGGCTTTACATCTTAAAACGAGCTCCGTCATGCTTCTTAGTAAAACCCAAGTCATGACAAATAAGTTGACAGACATAAAGAACATCAGATGGTCTCTGAAGAACACCATGGAGGAATAAATGCTCCACTGACTCAGAAACCATGTTGCACATAAAACATATATGGATATGAGCATCTATTTCCTTGAGATGAGGTTATCTAAATCAAGATCTGGTCAAGCAAAAAAGTCCACATAATCAAAGCCCCATTAGAAAAGAGTTCCATACAAACCCAGATGGATAATACTAGTGACCTGTTTCAAAACAACAGGTCCTTTAGAGCCTAAATCCAATTAATTCAGATCATCTACATAGATCCTGTTTCACAATTCCACTCTATGCAACCTTGCAGCAATTTAGCCTTTCTCACCATTACCAGACAAAATGCATGTCTGCACCACTCATCTAATTCACTGTTGGATGCACTAAATTACACAACAAAGCCGAAAGAAGGCACCAAATATATACTTGACACTTATTAAAAACAGTCAATGAAGATACTTAATTGACTTTCTAGTGTTGTTTACTTTCCTTTTCATGCTGCTTGAATTTCAGGCTTTGTAATCTGACTATCTGAGGCATTTATGGATGAATGAAATTTGCCTAGCAGGATTCAATAATAATAATAACAACAACAAAGATACTGAATTGACTCTTCATACAGAATTCTTTAAGTTGAACACTCCAAAATTGTGGAATATACCGTAAATCAAATACAATAACCTCTGAAACTATATATCACCATCATCCAAGCCTTATCCCAACCATATGAGGCCGGCTACATGAATCCTGTTTCGCTATTTCATTCTGTTTAATGCCATATCCATTGTTAAATTACGGGTGCAACCTCTGAAGCCATATATAAATATTATTCAAACCATTAGTCAAACATAAAACCCATCTAAACGAGTAGGAAATATTTCCTATTATCGATCAACCTCACCACAAATAAACGGTATAAACAGATCATCCAACCAAATCTATCTTCTAATTTTATCATTTGAAGAACTAAGAACACATAAAGCAATTAAACGAATAATGCTAACTATCATAACAACTTCCATCATAAAACCTCCAAAACAATAAATAAATAAATAAATAAAACAATAAAGATATGAACAAGATCAAACTACACAAACAAGAACTCGATAGAGTGTATTATGGAACGTAATGAAAACCCTAAGGAGCCCATGAAACATAGCTCCAGAGGAAATATAATAATAATTAAAATGAACTTGTGAACCTGAATCGTTTTGGCGGCAGAGCGTTGTCAACATTTAGGGTTCCGAACAAGCATACACAAGAAATACCCAATTGGAAGCAGTGAAGCAGTAATCGAATAAAAATATATGAGAGGTCCCAAAGATAATGAATAGGAGGTGGCGCTAATTACCTGGTTGAGGAAAAACCGCAGATAAACAAGGGAGAAAGGACAGAATCTAGAACGCGGACGACGAGAAAAAGGTGGAAGTTTTGGGAAGCACTCTTGAAAGAAGTCCGTCTGTGTGTGTTTAAATAAAAAGATTTCTTCTTCTTCCTTCTTTCTCCCTCTTGCCTTCTTCTCTTTCTATTCCCCTCTTTTTTTTTTCTTCGGTATTTTATTTTTTCTCTCCTCGTCAATAATCGACTGGTCATGTCATCCACCAGAGCAATTTTTGTTTCACCAGGATCGCCCTAACATTTTGGTGCAATGACAAGAGTGCCCCCTCCCAGTACTCACTTCTCAGGTGAGCATTCCGTTTATTCGATTAAAAATCGAATCGAATAAATTAAAATTTTTAAAACCGAAATAAAATAATGAAAACGAAATTAAAATCGAATTATAAGAAAATCGAAATAATCAAAATTAAAATTTTCAGTTTCATTTTTAATTAAAATCGAATTTAATTAATATATTATATAATATAATATATATTATGAAACTGAATTTCATTATAATATAATATTATATATTAAAATTCGGTTTTTTTATTAAACGAATTTTTAATTCATCAAAACTGAATTAGAATTTTTAAAAATTGAATTAACTAAAAAAAAAACAAAACCAAAACTTTCTATTTAATTTTTCAATTTTAACGGAATAATGCTTACCCCTTGTTCCCACTTCCACAGTTTCACTGTTGCGCTGGTCCTGGTCTGAGAACAATTAATGGTTCAGAGTTCAGTCGATATTTGGTTTGATAGAAAACAAGAGATACCGAAAATTGTTTAGTTTCTCTGTTCGATAATAACTTTCCCTCAATGTTCTGTTTCTTTGGTATTTTCTATCAAACCAAACACAGTCCCAAGAAAAGAAAGGAAACATGATTAATGTATTTTGGGAGCATCTCACAACGCTTCTACAACATATCTCCACCGTGTATTGTGAACATTTCTCGATGATATATCTGCCGTGCACTGTGAATATCTCATCGGGAGGAGGCGTTGTGGCGAGCAATCTTATGGGGGCTGATTTGAACTGACGGATTGGAACTTTAGAAGGGGCCCACATTAATATACAGTCCAATCAAGACGTCTCATGATCTGATGTCAGGACGGTGTCGGAGTCACGTGACGCCATTTCCATTCGGATGGAATCCTCCTCCAATAATTGAAAGTTTGAACAACGTCGTAACTCGTAAGGTAACTTCATGCTGGAGCCGTTAGATTGGAATATTTTCTTACGAGAGTTGATACAGTAAACCATGATAAAAAGGAAAAACAATACTGTAGATCGCATCTCAGTTTCTTCACTAGGCAGTAGGCACTGTGCACTAGCTGCCGTGAAGAAGTGTAGAAGCCCATCCAAGCACATGATCCTCGTTCACTGGCCCTAGTCATCTAGTCAATGGTATTATGCATCTCAAACGGATTTCTGATTCAATCATCTACCATGATACTATCTTTCATGATCATCTGATACCTTTATTTTACATGACATGATGCTGAGTTGGCATTTCCAATGTTTTAAAAATCGGCCCGGAACCGAAATTGCTTTATTCACCGGTTTAAGTTAATCGTCCGATCTAAAAATAACAAAATAATTAAAATAAAAATAGCAAAAAACTGAGTTAATGATTCCACCACCTGATCGAATGAATAAATAAATGACAAATCAACAATTTTTGACAAAAAAATAGTTTATAGGTGAATAGAAATCGATTGTTTAAATGAATTTTAAATGATTCAAAAATCATCAATATTTCATCCGAAGCCCATCCAATCATTCATCTATAGCCACCTCTCCCCTAGTAAATACATAATAGGGGGTGGTACTTAAAATGAGAATGCTGAGGGCATAAAGATGAAATCCCCCAAACACAAACAAACAATTGATGAAATTGATGTTTCTGGGATCATCCTTGTATTTTTGGACTGGAGTAGTAGACTTCTCCCACATGATTCTTTTGGACAGCTGTGCTTAACTTTTTTAATATCTGTTTCTCCACCATTGTAGATTTTCCAATGTTGTGGTGCATGGAACAGTGATATTTTGATTTTAGTTTATTAATATTGTATACTCATCAATATAATTAGATAAGCTTCTGTTTGAATAATAATGACACTAAATGGAGCAGAATGGTCATACAAAATTCTGATAACCGACTCATATAATTGGGATTCCGAGTCATCAAGTAGATATTCTAAGAAAATGGCATCTATCGGCAATCAAAAATATCTCTTTTATATACATACATGGAATATTATCATGTGCCGCTTTCGATGTATTCATATTTATAGAATTTTTACTTTTCAGGAGATCTTATCTTTGTAGTTGAGATAAGGATTAGATGATGATTTTATGTTGAAATGGATATAAGCTTAAATATTAATGATTTCATTTTTCTTTTTCTGCCTCAACAAAAAGTGCTTCAAGCAATTAAATGGCAGCTCAAATACCATTGCATCGAAGAAGGAAAGAGGATTCTGTCTAGGCATATGGTGACATGAAGATTCTAGGGCATTACTAAACTTCTAGTGACGGTGGATTTTGGAATTTTTGTACTTTAGAATAAAGTATTTCATTACTGCTAAAAAGAAGAAAGAAAGAAAAAGAATAAAGCATTTCATGCTTTTCACAATAGGTGGCAAATTCTTATCTTTCCTTTGTGGTGGGAGGTCTTCACTCCTGGAGCTGTCTTGTGTCCTACCTTTGAGAAAATCTATGATGGTAGAAAGATATTATATTCTAAGGCCTTGTTCGTTTTTCGGTAAGTTGTTTACCCAGGTAAATGGATTATTTGGGTAATTTTTTTCTAGAAAACACTTATCCGAGTAAGTGCATTTACCCGTGTTTTTTTATTTCTCATGTAAATAAGGCAATGACCATTTTAGCCATAAAAATTCATTATTAGAAGGGGCATTTTTGTCCCATTTAAGTGTTGGCAACTTTCCCCCTATGTGGGAAACTTATTGCCCACCTAGGAGATGGGTATTACTTACCCAAGTAAGTGATACCCAGGAAAATAAACTTTCCCTAATCCCCACAAAAATCTAAAAAAAAAAAAAACATGGGATTCTTGGTCAATGGGAACCAAAATCCCATTGACCAACTTTCCCCCCTCTCAAAATCCGAAAAAAGAACTCCCCCTAAAGGCTTTGACCAATTACAACCCTCATAAATTTTCCAAAAAATTCGCTTGATTGTTTCCTATTTTTATAATCCAAATCGCGGCCAAGGGAGAAAAATGGGTCATATTAGGATCATTGATGAAGGAAATAGCCTGTAACGAGTCTAATTCAATGATTACCCTCGAAATGTTGTATCTACGAATCTTCTCCCAAACCGGCCTAATTTTAGAGTTCATGCACACAAAGCAGAGTCGCAGGACAATCTTTTCCTATATGTCCAGAGGATCAAACCTGTATTTGATCATGCCATCGATGAATGGGATGGAAACTAGCATCACAATTAATCTATATCTACTATAGTGGAGATGCATCCCAATGGTGGAGCCAATTAGATGCCTGCCTCGAGGGGGGAGTTCCCGTCACCAAAGACTTCTAAACATTTTGCTATGAGTGCATTAGTTTGTCAACAGGTTTGGATTGGACATGGGTGGCAATTCTTAAAAACAAAGTTGTTCCTTGCAATCCAATTTTTCCAACAAAGAATAGCCACCTAGAGTAACCAAACTTTTGGGTTAATGGACGCACCTCTATTTACTTGAACCATCCAAAGTAGCCACTCATTGAAGTTTCTAGTATAGGAGTTTTGAGATTTGATGTTTACCGTGGAGGCAATCCAAACTGCTTTGGCAAAATCACACTGCATCAAGCAATGCAAAACATCTTCTTCAACATTTTGGCAAATTTGACAAAGACCACATTCTTTAATTTTCTTTTGATGAAGAGAGTTGTTAACAACCAAGGCATTTAGACATGCACATGATGATGCGCGATTTGGTCGCTCCCTGCTAGAAGACAGTTCGGACGACAGACTGCTATGTGGCTGGGTCGAATTGCAAGGCAAGAAGATTAAAGTTCCTAGGGTGCTTTATCCGGTGTGAGCACTTCGATGCTTAAGTTAGCGAAAGAGATTGTAGAGAGTTGATTGCTTTAAGAGTACTAGATTGCAAGAGATAAATCACGCATACCTTGTGAGGATAGAGGCGATGCCTTTATATAGGTGAGCTACCATAGGCCTCATGATGCGTGTCCGAGCACCAACCCGTTTAACCCAGAGTCAGTTCCGCACCCAAAGATGAACTTTGAGTAAGCTGATAAGGCTTATCCAGGTTTGTCCAATTTAGGCATGATGAAGATAAGATTCGTTGGCGTGCAGCATGATCTCGAGGAGATTTGAGACAATTGGTTCGCTTCTAGAAGGAGGCTACGTGGTAGTGGCACCTCAGCAAGTCGATGAGTGTGTCAAGTTGCTCGGGCCCCAGTCTTGGCTAAGTGACCTGTGGTGCCCGAGGTGATTAGGACTGCTGAAGTGTCGCCAAGTCATTGCGTCGCTCCAAGTGTCATCGTGTCATTGGACAGGCCAAATTATCCCTCATCACACGCCATATGAAGTTTTTGATTTTCATTTGGGGCTTTCAACTTTCATAGGTGCTTCCACATCTTGATTTGATCGATGTGATCATTACTAGCCGCCAGGTGTTGTCTATTTGGAATTATTTCTTCATCTGAATTCCATGCTAAGTGATAATCAAACCTTACAATATACTTTTCATCGGAAGTAAACCTCCATATGAGTTTATCTTCTGATTCAATCCTAGAGGAATATTAATGAAATTCTAGCACTCCCTTCTATTGAACAAAGATCTGATTAGTTGGGTATTCCAATGTCTGGACCCGTCTAAAATAAAATACTTAAAGATGTTGACATTACAATTTGGAGGCTTTATGGAAGTACTTTTATAGTCTAGTAAGTTGGGAACTCAAGGATCGGTCCATGAGTCCATAAAGCAAACTCGTCCATCCCCAGGAGGGGGAACTCCCACGTTTAACCTATAGGAGGGAATTGTGGGGATAGTATATGCATTTGATCATAGTAGCCCGAGCTAAGGATTCTCCCTGCAGTAAATGCCAAGCTGATTTGGCCAGCAGTGCCTAGTTAAAGAGGTCTAACCATCTGAAACCCAAGCCTCCTCTAGATTTTGCAGCACAAAGAGGGTCCCAACTCAACCAATGGATGTGACTCTTCTCCAGCCTCTAGCCTGAGAAGAAACTTGCCAATCGAAAATTTAATTTATGGCAGATCTTAAGGGGGACTTTGAAGTGGTTCATTGTGAAGAAAGGAGTCAGCGAAGCCACTGCTTTAATTAAAGTTTCATGACTTGCCTGCGAGAGCGAAGCCTACTTCCAACCCTTGACTTTACCACATGTCTGGTCCACTATATTAGCAAATACAGTTGTTTTATTTCTCTCGATCTGAGTTGGGAAACCTAGGTATTTTTAAACACTTGAGCAAACTTTCATACCTAGAATTCTTGCAATGATATGTCTGAATCTATGAGGGGTATTTCAACTGAAAATTAACTCCAATTTGTTTAAGTTGATGATCTAACTTGAGGCTTTACTATATATGCCGATGATCTCTTTCAAATTTACTGCATTTGAAATATCTGCTTAAAAAAAATAAAATAGTCATCTGCATAATGGAGTTGAGAAATGGGCACGGTAGATCTTTTGATCTTCATGGGAGTGAGGGGACCCTCCTCGATTGCTTCTGAAATAGCTGAGGAAAGAGCCTAGGCAGCAAGGATGAAAATATAGGGGAGCAAGGGGTCTCCTTGTCTAATTCCCCTCATAAGAGTCACTCTAACTCATTGGGTTCCATTAACATTGAAAGTGAATTCAACTAAAGACAAGCAATTGTGAATTAGGTCCCTCCCATGCTGATTCATGCTTAACTTTCCTAGGACTTCCCCAATGAATTGCCATTCAAGGCGATCATATGCCTTGTTTAGGTCCATTTTAATTCACATAAAAAAATGCTTACCTTGTTGTTCTAGCATGAAGGGAATGAAATGCCTCGTGTACCAACAATATGTTATCAGTGATAAGACGGTTCTTAACAAAGTCGCACTAGCTTTAGTCAATAATACGAGGAAAACAATCTCACAGCCTATTCACAAGGCATTTGGCAAACACCCGATAAGCCACATTTGTGAGGCTTATAGGCATGTATTGAGACATATCCTTCGAGCAAGGACATTTGGGAATCAGAGTGATGCTTATAAAATGAACTAATTTTGGAATCTTCTTTTCCTGAAACCAATTTTTGCATTCATGGATCAAATCTTCACCAATAAGTGCCCAGTAGTGCTGAAAAAAAATAGTGGGGTAGCCATCAGGTCCAAGGGCCTTGTGGGCCCCAATAGTGAACAAAGTTGATCTGATTTCACTCGAGGTCAATGACTTTTCTAACTCCCGATTCATTTCATTAGAGAAAACGGGTTATGGACCCCAATAGTGAACAAAGCTGATATGATTTCTCTTGAGGTCAACGACTTTTCTAACTCCCGATTCATTTCATCAGAGAAGATTGAGAATGCCATTGCCAAGATTTGGGTTAGCCGAATTAAACAAATCAGTAAAGTAGTCAACAATTACCTTTTAAATTTCTCCCTCCGAGTAAACCCATTACTAATCTTGGTTCTTAATGCAATGAATTATGTTCTTCTGCCTTTTGATAATTGTAATTTTGTAAAAAAAAATTTGGTGTTGTTGTCACCGTCTCTCAACCACTGAATTCTTGACTTTTGTTGCCATAATTGATGTAGCGCAATCTGACTGCTCCCTGCTGGAGGATGATCTGGCTTCTAGTCGGACGGCGAGATAGGTGAATATGCAAGACAAGATCAGAGAACTCGGGGTGGCTAACCCAGCGAGGTCGCTCCGGTGCTTAAGTTAGTAATCTGATGCGAGCTGAATAGCTTTGAGAGCTTAGAGAGTTAGAGAGCATAAAAATCACGCATACCTTGAGCCATTGGGGTTGGTGCCTTTATATACTGGAGTAGGTGTGGGGCACACGAAAGAGCTCTGGGATATCCGGGGTGTGGAGATAGAGTTCGCTCCGCTTCCGAAGAAGTAGTATACAGGTAAGGCTTATCTCGTTCCACTTCCGATTCCGACGGAGTCAGGATAAGTCCTTATCGTGATCTTGGAAAAGTTGGGATCTGTTAACTCATCGTGATCTCGAGAGATTCGGGATCCGTTGGAGAGACCTCTAGAGTTGGTTACACGGGAGTCAGTTACGTGGCGATTCGAGTTGTTGGTTCCAAACTAGTACTTCGGTCTTTTAGTTCCGAACTGACTTGAATACCGAGGTGAGACTTGCGCCGAAGTGGCCTTGCACTGAGGTGAGTCTTAAGCCGAGGCGGCTTTTGTGCCGAGGTGAATGAATACCCGAGCTCAATTATTACAAACTAAACTTGTCAGGCTGAGTTGTCATCCCTTGTCAAGTCGTATCCACGTGTCCCCCTTTTACTAGGTCGGGCCAAATCACCCTTCATCAATAATGTTTATTCTCTTTTCAACTCTTTTTTGAGTTGAGCATGAAGCATATTCTCTATGTCGTTGTTGTACATGTTTTGAGATTGGAGATTCCTAATTTCTTGTTTAATGGTCATGATCCTATCCTTGATGTAGCCAAAAGTGGTTCTCTTGAGCTTTTCTCTACAAATAATTAGCTTTTTACCAACGTAAGTTTCCCTGGATAGGTCTTCTACAAGGGTTGTTGTTCCACGCTTCAAAGACTATCTTTTTCGTAATCAGGGTGGTCTAACCACATGGCTTGGAAATGAAAAGGACAATATCCTTGCCACAATTTGGGGGAGGTGTGCAAAATGATAGACCCGTGATCTGAGCCATGCGTAATTTCATTGAAAACGAATGCTTTTGGGTACTTTTGACGCCATTGAATTGAGGTCATCATTTTATCTATTCGTTTTCTTACCAAATGCCCTACACCTCACCTATTGGATTAAGTAAGGGAGAACCAGCTGCCCCCAAATCCACTAGTGCATATTCATCTATCAAGGCATTGAAATCCTTTATTTCACGAGAGTAAGAGGTGGACCCGCCATCCTTCTCGGAGAGGCTGGAAATGGCATTGAAATCGCCACATATGAGCCAGGGTGGTTAGCATTTTGGGAAATTTGACGGATGGTATCCCAAACCAACCTTCTATTTCTGTAGTCACACTCAGCATAAAGAAAGGTACACCTCCAAGTATCATTTAAGCTGGGAATAACTATGATGGTATCAATGATTCTCTTAGAGGATGATATAATTTGGACCACAATTCCACTTTCCCACACAATAAACCTCCTTTTTGTTATGACTGGACCTAGGTCCATCGTGCAGTTGGTAATAGACCATTAGAGCAAAAATATTTATAGTGGCCTGAGAGTTATTTCGGATTTGGGATGAAATTTCCCGCATTTGCGAGACTAGTGGGCCTAGAGTTGTGACAAAGATGTTGGATAGGTGTTCAATGGCAATGGATTGGAAAGCTGTCGTTGGTAACAGTTCTGAGTTTCATACCTGTTCATTTCTAAGTTTCCCATTATAACATCAGACTTCGACCTCTGTTTATCAGCCGAGCTGGTTTCGTGTACCCCATCTCCTTTTTCTCGAGCCGCAGTTATTCTTGGCTCCACATGGGGCATATCTGCTGACATCTCAGATATATCACTCGCACCCTTTCTGCTAGTGCCATCTGTCTAAGTCGAAACTGTCATTTGCAGGTTTTGTCTGCTAACCTCTCTGTCCCTACAAATCTACTCCGGTCTACTTCTCCGGCACCAATGTGGTTTCTTGGTTGGTTCCTCCTCTGTGCTCCGATTCATTCTGTTTTCAATGTCCGCAATAGCCTAGAGATATTTGGGTCGATTCCCAGCGTTGTCATGAAACTCCGCTCCAACCCACGAGCCGAAGGATCCTAAGGTGAATTTAGATCACTTGCCAATAAATACGTTTCAATACTCTACGGACACAATTGGATACCATCTCATACATGGCTGGTTCTAGTTTTATGGTGGGTCCCAATCTCGTGGTGAGATGTGCGTTGCATGTACGAGCCAATTTCATTATTAATTTTATCATTCGTGCCATGGTATCATAAAGTTCAAAAGGATTATTTTTTTAACAAAAAGAAGGTCAAAAGGTATTTATGCTTGTACTGAGATGATGAGTCAAAACTGACCACTTTATTCTCTTGTATGCGTCGTCTCCTTTTATTTGCATTCTCACTGCAACTTGCAGTTAACCTGGGCAGATGAACTCGAGTTGTTAGCTAAAAAGAAAAAAAAAAAAAAGGCTTTAGCTACCAGAGTCGTTTCTGCAAAGCATTTGTTCCACACTTCCATATAAGCATCTTGTTTTCTCTCTCTTGTTGGATTGAGCATTTTATATATGTTTCATATTTTGTAAATCACTTTTGAAGAAAACATCATTTTAACATTTCTTGCAATGAGAATAAGGTTTTAGCCTTTTACCCAACTTATATAGCACCTAATGATACATTGACACCTATCTAGCATCAAATAACTATATAAACTATAAATAAAACCCAAAATTACTTTATTAAATTCAAAAGCATGAATATTGTCGGAAAAATGACAATAATATCAAATACCACCTTCAACTATTTTGCACTTTTCTATACTTACTATTATGCACTTAAATTAAATTCTATCAGATATCCCAACACATAGAAGCGCATGTGGTATTTTAGTGCTATAAGCATAGACAAGGTGCGAATTTTGCATTCAGTTCGATTTTGCGCCAGTTTGTGGTTGTGAAAATCTCATGTGACCCATCTCATCAAAATTATATTATTGAGCTAATTACTACCCACCACATCATTTAAGCTATGAAAGCTACTGACACAAATGGTAGTGCTGTATGAAATAAAATTTCACATGGTGTGTCCGGACTCTCGCTATTATGATAAGAACGTTAGACAATTGCAACTCCAATCAACCCAAAGTTCCAATGTCTTATCGCCATCACATCTAAAAGTATTGACAATACCTTTATTAAAATTAAATAGTCATTTTTAGTCCATCGATATAACTAGTTTTATTCCTTTTTTTATAAGCAAGCACCTAAATAAAAGTAGATGAGTCGGACCAGGTTACAATGGTAGAACTATATTCTTACAATTAAAGGGTGTTTGGTTCATGATTGTGGTATTCCATTTGATTCACAAATACAATCAGCATTTTATATCAGGGGTGAATAAGAAAAATTGAAAAACCGAATCAAACTGAAAAGCTAGTCAAAATCTATTTTTATATTATATATTATAATCGAATCAGTTGGTTCAATTTTGGTTTGCTATTTTTAAAAAATCGAAGGTATTAATTCAGTTTCAGTTAACTAATTTAAAAAATCGACAATTAACTAAATCGATCAGTATACATATATTTTTATATATTTTATGTATATTATATATATATATATATATTCTATATTATAAATTAATAAGTATGCATTATATACAAATATATATATATAATATTTTTTATATTATATATTATAAATATAAAAAACCGATGATCCGAATCGATGGTTAATTAAACCGATTGGCTTTAATTCAATTTCTATTACTGACTTTCCAAAAACCGATAATATCGGTTAGGTTTCAAAAGTACCCGTTTTATATGCTATTTGTATGCTATTACTCATTTTAGCTAGAACCAGAAAAATGACATTTTTTAGCACAATTTTTATAACTTTCTTGTGGGAACAGCATTATGACTCCAGTCATAATGTCGTCTCTATTAGATGATGCCCATGTGATAAAATAGAATGATACTCAACTTAAACTCATTGTTTAATTAGTGCAAGTACAGGTACATATGAATCACGCAATAATACTCAACTTAAAACTCTTTTGTTTTCTTTGTTGTAATGCAATACGCACAAAATTTTTCAAATGTCAATGATGTAAAATGCAACCGATATTTCAAATGTGCGACTTGATGAATGTGCAGATCAGATGATTCAGATATCGAATGCAAGACCTGTTCATGTCTGGGCTCGACCTTAGTTCTTTGCAAAATCTAAGTGTGGCTGGCCCGAAGTCCAAAGAGCCCGGCCCATAAACAGGTCTAGTGGATACAAGTGACAACCACCAATCTAAAGGTAGTTTGACTGCAATGTAATTTTTGTTTCAATGCAAGAAGCAACACTTTTATAGCAGCCACATAACGAATAAGCAATAACCCTATGTTTGGTTTGAAAGAAAAGGTACAAGTCACTAACTTCTTTTTATTTTATTTTACGGTTACCTTTCGAAATTGTTTGGACCATAAAGACCTTGACTTGTTTTATTTTACAAAAGTAGTGTTTGTTAATTACATAAAGTCCATTTGTGAGCACGCTTGGTTATTATTGTCTATGCATATAATTTTGTTTGTTTTTTAATTTTAAATTTGTTAACTTAAAAAAAAAAAAAGAATTGTGGGACAAGCACTGCGATCTTCAACTCTTATTATCATAATTAATAGTAATGTAGCTTTCAGATGGTTTTGATTTTTGAGTGAATATCTATGATCAGACGGCAAGTCTTCCATGGATTTCTCTTCCTTTTTTAGTTATGTTTATTGACTTATTAGATGGATCAGCATGTGAGAACTAAGGGTGTCAATGGACCGGTTTTCGATCGGATCCCGTTCAGTCTAAAATCAATTTGGATGGATTGGACAGACCAACAGGACATATTGGATTAGACCAATCCGGTCCAAAATATTTGTTAGATTAGAGTGGACCTGGTCCGTCCGTAACAAATTTATATTAGATTGGATTGGATTAAGCCAATATCTAGTCCATTGATATAAGATAAAAATATATGTGTCAATGGAAAGTATTTGGGTTGAAATTAATCTAAAGCAAAATGAATTTGAACATATTGGACTGTCCAAACATTGAATTAAACCGATACAAATTGGTTCAAAACATTCACTGGATTGGATTGTACCTGGTCCATTTATAATGAACTCACATTATACTAGATCAAAATGGATCAATCCAGTCCAATTGACACCCCAGTGAGAACAGCCCACCTTCAATTGGGATTCACAGACGCGATTCCCTTTTGACTAATATATTTGGATGATCTCACCGCCCTCTTATAACTTCCTTTTTGTAATTTCTTTGTTTTTTTTTTCTACCAAAACAAAGGGATTCACACAGCCTAATTTTCTACTTTGTCTCTTCCTTACCATTCATTAGTAAGCCTTTGTACTTGACAGGAGAAAGGAGAAAGTTTACTTAACAAAAGAAGCATTAACATTGACTTTCACTGAATTTAAACTCCGACAATAGAAAAGCAAAAAAAAACAAATAAACAAACAAAGTTTTGAAGATTGTTTTTGTTTTTTATGTTTATCTATGAAATAATTTTCTTATTTGTTTTTTGATCTCTAGATATAATGAAACTGTTCCATGTCTATTTTTCTTTCTTTTTTTGGGGGTGGGGGGAGTTCAAAAATCTGAATCTTTTAATCTTATAGTATTTCTTTTACAGTTTTACCCTTTTAAATAGATTTCAGCACTTTGACCCCTACTCCATTAATGGGGTTGACATTATGACAATGAAGGTAAAATTACTAAATCGTGCATTTGAAATTCCATGGGCTTAGAGAGAAAACAAATATATATATATATATATATATGAAAAATGACAAATAAAGTATAATATTTTATTCTTCAACAATGGTTTAAAAGAAATATTGTCCTTGAACATGCTCATTTTAGCCATTTTGATAGCTTTCTCTTCTTAGCTGAATGCTCAACCCTGTGGAGCGGGCTAGGGGAAGAATTAAAGTGTTCCACATTATATTTACACATAAGGCTGTGTTTGGTTGCAATACAAATAAATTTGCACTGATGCAAAATTATAGCAGTGTAAATGATTTGAGTGTAAATTCTGATTTCTGACCTATTTTTGTTTTAAATTTTAGCTTTTATTTTGTTTGATTGCACTACAAATGAAGTAAATTAAGACAAAGAAGAATAAAGTAAAATCCAAAATAAAATTAAACAAGAATGTGCATTTTTTATATTTGTATTCTCAAGCATTTATATTGGTGCAAATAAATTTGCATTGCAACAAAACACAGCCTAAGGCTCAGTTTGAAAGGAGTAAAAATGCAAATATCAAATATGTAGACTACAAAATCTTGTATACCGCATTGTTTTGTATGTATTTATATTATACATATATGTATTTGTACTCTTTCCAAACGGAGCCTAAATATCATTTTGACATGTATGACAGTGTGATTCTGGCTAACAAGAGAGAGATCTCCGACAGAAGTCCCCCATTGGACCCACTGCTCACCCTTGCAGCACTACCACTGCAAATCCAGCCACCTCCATCATTGCATTGGTTTGGAGTTCACATCTGCACCCTACTGGGCACATCCTACCAGTGTCCCACAAAACATCCCAACTGTGTATTGGAAATATCTCCCAATGACAATTTTGGGAGAGGTTCCCAATACATGCTGAGATGTGCATGTAAGGCATCTGTGGGGCACAGATGTTAACTCTTAGGTTTGCTATTAGAAATATTTTTTTTCTTTTTTCTTTTTTTTTCATGTTACTACTAACATTGCGAGTGTAAAAAAAGTTCCAAGATTCAGAAAACACATAAAAAAAACATTGAGAAAAAAATCAGAGCTTCAAATGAATTGAGTATTTAAGTGAGAGAAACATAATGGGAAAGCATATTTTCTTAAAGAAATTCGAATGGATTAAGGATTCAGGTGCCTAAATTCTATATGGGATAGTTCTATATTAGTATCGTGCATGAGCTTAGTGATTGCCACAAGCATTGAATCCTTTAGATATATTCTTATGTCTTCTACAACTCTACATCAACAAATATAATCATTGTGAGCCATCTCTCTATATATAATAAAAATGGATGGTCCATGTTGGTATGTCTCTCTTTTGAGACAAGCTATTTATTTATTTTCTCTATTCTTTGCATTTTTTATTTTCTTTTGTTTTAAAAATATAAAAAAAAAATCATTGTTGATGGTGCACAATCCGGTCGGTCTTAGCTGTCAACGATCTTGCCTCTGAACCGGGTGGCAGGGGCTTGAAACGGAGGGAGAAGAGAAGCTCCGGCGAGAACCCGACGTAAGGGCTCCGAAGCTCAAGTTAGAGTTTTTCAAAGGCAAGATAGACCAGATAGCGCAAAAGTTAGCATACCTTGTTCCTGGGGGGTAGGAACCTTTTATAACCACCTC
>NW_010729087.1:5686983-5697488 GCF_000365185.1 Nelumbo nucifera
TTTCGGTGTTTGCTTCGGGCGCTCTACTGTCCCGAGTTGCTTGTTTCTGCCACGTGTCGGGTAATTGCGAGGTCGGGCCAAATTCCCCTTCATCAATTGTCATCAATAAAGTTGTACACTCTTATCATGTCATCAATAAAGCTTTACACTATTATCAATATATTATACGGAGAAGTATGGATACACCTGATGTAGAATTCTGAATTCTAGCCCCCCTACTATTAGCCCTCTCCCCCCCTATAAACCACGTCATGCCTATGAATTTGGCATCAATTCACGGTCAGGATGCATTCCCCCTGTGCTATGGGGCTATAAAATTCTGATATGGGTTGATTGGTCATTCTCCCTATATTATATATTATATTATTAGAGAGAGAGAGAGAGAGAGAGAGAGATGTTGGATGGTTTATTAGGCCCCCTAGAGAATGGAATTCCCATTTAAGAGTTTTAAAGAGACTCATGACAAAAGTATTAATAAATTATTAACATAACATTAGTAAAACAATAATAAAATAATAGTATTATAATAAAATATTAATAAATCAATAACAACAAACAAATATATGAATTTGTAAATATAATAATGTATAAGTATTTTATTTATAAAATGTAAAGTAATAATATAATAATAATAATAATTAAGTAATATTTCTTATATAATTAATATAAGAAATAAAATATAAAAAATAATAAAGTAATAATAGAATAAAAACTCCAAATGAACCAAACAACAATAATCAAAATCCAATTCCGGTTCCCAACTGGACCAAATAGGCGTTAGGAATAGGTGATTCTAATTTCGATTATGATTCCAATCATGTTTTTAAAATATTATAATAATTATTAATAAAACTTAGTTAAGAAATTTGGTTTCCTTCAAATGTTAATTAAAAATGTTTCGATTTCACTTAAAACCAAACTTAATAAATACTAATTAAGAAATTTAAACACTAATTAATAAATTAGTTGTTTTATGTTTTATTATTTAATCTCAACCTATTAAAGATTGGATCCGATTCGGATATCCGACTTTCTTTAATGGATTCAAATTTGAATTAGATCTGATTGGATTTGGATATGCCCTATATATAATAAGACATGTAGTGTAGCATGGTTATCATTTCTCATTATCATTTATCTATTTGGTTTCCTTAAAATTATAAATAAGAGTGTTTCAATTTCACTTAAAAATCAAACTTAATGAACACAAATAAGAAATTTAAATATTGATTAAGAAATTTGTTAGTTTATGTTTTACTAGCAATGATCATTGCGATGCACAAAATTTGTCAACGACAATGGAAACTGATAACTATTATAAGGAAGGAATGCTAAATTGTTTAAAATAATTAATCTTTATTTTATTAATGCTATGATTTAGTAATTCCAATTGATTATATTAATAAATTTTAACAAAAATAAAAAAAATATATATTGCTAATGATTAAATGTTTTATTTTTTAAATGTTACTTGGATATTTAAAATACTTAAATATAAACAAATATATGAAGTTAATTTATAGYCATAATTAAATTAATCTAAGCCTGAGCTCAAGGTTTATGACTTCGGGTTGGGCTTTTATTAATTTTAGTTATGAAGTTTCAAATTATAGTTTTATGACAATTAACAAATTAGTAAGATTTGAATATGAATAGGGATGGCAGTGTTCCCCTTCTTATTGGGTACTCTACATTGGATCGGGGATGGAGATTGCTTTGGCAGGGATAGCAATTAATAGTGATACCCAACCGAGGATAGGGACGAAGATGGGGGAGTGAGTTCCTCGTCATGCCCTAACCCCGATTATATATATAGTATTATTTATGATGTTTTTTTATATTAGAATATATTTAAAATATTTTTATATTTTAAAACATTTATCTTATTTTAAGTAAATATATTTTATGAAAATAATTTTAATTTAAAAATTATGGGGATTCAGGTTCCCAACAAAGAACCTGACTCCGTTAGGAATTAGGGGTGGAGGGTCATAATATTTATCCTTGGCGGGGATCAAGGTTAAGGACGGGGATTTGTTTCAAAGTTGGGATCGAGAACGGGGAATATGATCCCCACCCCGTTGCCATAGTTTTATAATTAACATGGGCGAGCCTATCCTTGTCCCAAGCCCAAACAAAATATTATTATGCTTAGGGTGTGGGCAGGGCTGGGCTACACAACCTATAAAATTGTTAGTACACTATCAAAACATGGCTTGAGTTGTTTTATATTTTTGGTTATTATGCTACAAAATGGGGTAGCTCAACCCCCATAGCTCATTCAGGTTCAATATTAATAATTTTTATTTATAAATAGTTAAAAACCCAAAAATAATGTATTGCATGTGTTGTACTTAGATTTAATTCAACCTAATTCAGGGGTGCAACTTAAGGGGTTGGCCGGTTGGGTCAGGTTGAGGATCAATCAAAGTGTAACCTAAAGTCTTAAACGTTGAGCTTGGGCTTAGATTAATTTAATTATGACTAAAAAGTTAATATATGGGTTAATTCAATTATAACATTTAATTATTGATGAAGTAAATTTAAAAAATAGAATATTAATGAATAATATGAACAAAATAATTATTTATTAATTAATTAGTAGCAATTTATTATCTAAATTATTAAATTATTTTTTTTGTAACAAATTACTAAAATTATTAGTTTTCATTGTTTCACTTTTCCTTGACACCGTACGGTCCCCGCTAGTAAAATTCTTAAGAAAATGAGCTATTTGGTAATCAGCAAAAAAGTTCAATTAACAATATTCAAATACGAGAATTGATTCTGTTTAGTTCTCATTTAGTCTTCCAACCTAGACCTGTTCATGGGTCGGGCTTTTACTTTTCATGAATAGAAATTTGTTAGGCCCGCGCCCGAGCCCGGCCCGACCAACGGGCCTACAACTTGGGCCCGAGCCCGGTCCTGATAAAAAGCCCGAAGCCCGACGATGACTGTGTTCGCCGGAGCTGAGTTCGTGGTGACTGTGAGCTGCGATTTTAATAGTGAAAAGTGTGTTAGTTCGCGTCTGAGAGAGATAGAGAGAGAGAAAGAGAGGGAGAGAGAGAGAGAGAGAGAGGAGAGGACTCACCGCCGGAGTTGTTGCACCGATGAATGTTCGCCGCCTTGCTGATTGTGTGGCTGCCTGAGAGTGTGAGGACTGAGGAGGATGTGAAGACTGAAGAGAAGAGAGGTTCGTCTAAGGGGAAAGAGGTAAAAGAGAAAAGAGGTTCGACTTAGAGAGTTGGGGTTTTTTAAGTTTAGTCTATAGGTCGGGCCAGGCCGGGCTCGAGCCGGGCTATTTTGACAATCCCGAATCCGACTCGAATTTATTGTGGGCCAGGCTTTTTGGCCTGGGGTTAAGCCCGCAGACTCATTTGCGTGTTCAAGCCCGTCCGGCCACCCAGCCCATGAACAGGTCTATTCCAACCCTGTCCATTTCCAAGTTAAGTCCCCAAGAGGGCAAGGGCCACCAAGGAGAAGGGGGAAGAGAGAGAGAGAACGGTGGTAGATTTTAAGGGTGATTGGCAGAGGAGACTTTTATCTGTAATCAGCTGCCGGCAGTAGTGGTGGAAGCAAGATGGGAGGAGGAAAGAAAGAAGATGAAGGGTATAGGAGGGTTTGGTTTCTCGAGAGAAGATAAATTTTGATAAAGAAAAAAACTGCAGAAAAATAATATTTTGAACCAAATATTCTCTCACCCGTCAGCTGAGCTCGCACATGCTAGATGACATTAACGTGCCTATATAATGTGGAAGACTATTATTGGTTCCACAGCCCTCTTCACAACGTTGCCCATTCACCCTGGACTCCTTTTCTTAACCCACTGCATTTGGCATTCCTTATTTTAAGAATTTATTTCTTTTTTATAGTTTATTCCTAGGGGCATTTTAACTACAAAAAGGAAATAAATCTTTGAAAAAGAATGCCAAATGCATGGTAGGTAAAAAAAACTCAATATTCAATTATTCATAGGGTCATTTTAACTACAAAAAAAGGAATGCCAAATGCAACCTAAACCTTGAATGGATAATTTAATGAAATGGGATTTGGTCCTCGTAAGACCGTAATTGCATCATTTGCATAGTCCCTTGCAGCACCTTCCCATGGAAAAAAATATAGAAGTAGGGAGATATTCTCAATATATGACTGTAAAAGACTATACAAACTATGAACCATGTAAACAAGTCTTTATGAGCACTGAATCCCATCTCCAATTTAATTATTTTACCTCCTTCAGACCAGTAATGGAGTAGGGGGCAAATTGCAGAAGTCCAGAGATTCAGGAGGGATTTTTGCACCCCCCAATGTATTACAGTCTGTATTCTTTAATTTAAATGCAATGTAGGTTGGATTTATTGTTAGTGTATGAGCAGGTGATTAAGGGAATAAACTATACTATTGACTTTGGCAATCTATGTCTTCTGTCCTCTAAGTAGCAGCCTAGGAAGGATTACAAAAACAAATATGTAGAGTAAGGTTTTAAAAATCAACATGGAATCAAACCGTTTTGGCCACCGGTTTTTAGTTTGATGGTTTTATCGTTTGGTTCAAGCATATAGTTTATTCCAACTTAAAAAATGACAATAATTAAAATTAAAAATAGTCAAAAACCATTGAATGGGTTAATGGTTCAATTGCCCAAATCAACGGTTTTTAGCTAAAGATCAGGTCAATGTTCAAAATATTGATACGCCTATACTGGCGTATCAGGTGAATCGATACAGTTTTTGGTACCCTTTTTTTTTATTTTTTTTCACAACTGGTTCAAGGGAACCGATTTAGGCCTCCCCCACACCCTGAACTAGTCAAACCCCCAATACACCCACTATAGGAGCACATTTAAGGGGTATCGAAACGATATGTATCGGCTGATACAGGTTAATACATATCGATACTTTAAATCTTAGGTTAGATTAAAAATGAAATGGAACTGATTGCTTACACAATTTCCATGACTGTTGCTAACCATATGAATCAAAAATATTTTGCATGTATTTGCAATATACGTATTTATATATTTATATTTGTACTATTTCTAAACTGAGCCATAGGTTAAATGTATGACACATCATTGGATTTGGTAAATCTTACTTTACTTCCCAAGGGATGATTCATTAGCATGTTATCATTGAATAACGTGCAATTGTCATCATTGTGTTTTGAAATTTCTCGAGTTTGGGTCGAAAATATGATTCTATCATATTGAAGTAAGTAAACCTTAGTCTCTCATTTAATAGGGTAGCTGACATCGTTATGTGGATAGTTTACCAGTTTACTGGATGAGAGGAATACGAGCTAATAATTGGGTTGTATTGTTAGGGTTGGTTGATATCGTGAATAATTAGCACTGGGGGGTGAATACGAGTTAGATTTTACCTTAAAAATCCACATTTTTTAGCTTGGTTTGGTTTGAACTCGACAGGAGATAGGCTTCGTATAAAAAATTAAAAATGATTTCTTTCATACATTTAAAAAATTAAGCTCGTGAGTTTTTTGAGCTGAGCTCTATGCTATTTGAATCAGTGTTTTAAAAATTGACCTATAAGCTATTTGCCTTTGAGTTGCGGGTCTCCGGTTCAACCATTCAGGTTGAACGGGTTAGATTGCTCTATATGCATATAAATATATATTTTATTAATAAATAGTGTGTAATTATATTTTATATATAATACATGTATTATTTTATGTTTTTTAATTTTTTATGTACAAAAAATATTAAAAATTGTGATTTGAGGCCAAAAGATGTTATTTTGCGTAACAGCGGGACAATGTGCCTATGATGCATTGGGACACATAGATCTCGAAAAGTTACTCAAAATAAAAAAAATCACCTTAATCAAACATCGGAATACAAAATTATGGCCTTCGAAAGTTTGTATATACATTGAGTGTGCAACTCGTGACTTAGTGACTAGGGCGAATGGGTCAATGCATTAAATTACCCAGATCGGATGATTTTAGGCCAAGTCAACATTTTTTGATTGAAGGGTGGATTTCAACAGAACTATACTTAAAATTAAAACCAGATAATAGTTCAAACGGTTCAACCATTTGGATCAACAGTGGATTGAAAATACTGATTTGAACTTTGACTAACTTAATGATCAAACATGTATATTAAGCTCAACTTCGTCACAAAGCTCAATTTGGATCGAGTCAAATCAAGTTTTTCATGAATCAAGCTCAAATGCCACACAAATAACTTGGTTCGTTTCACTCGTCTGGTACCATCCAAGTTGATATGGGGCTAAGATCGCAATTGGGCGGATTTGGACAACTTGGGTTTGGGTCGATTTTCAGCCATTCATCTTGTCTGTATACCCATTAGTGACCCATTTTCATAGAAAGTGGCCAAAATCCGATCTATATTTATTCTAACTCCTCCAAGTCATCACCATTTATGATACAGGGGATGATTATGGGTTGGGCCGGGTTGGGTTTTTACATGGGCAACCAAGAAATTAGGGCTGTGTTTGATTGTAATACAAATGCAAATATGTATATTACATATTTACCTATTTTTCGGTTCATGAATACAAATACGGTTCACATTTTAAACCGTTTTTGCATTCATCCTGTTTGTTTGAAATCGGTGCAAAGGTGTGGGCCCATCATTAACTGTTCCAACTGCCTTATGCTTCAATACCCCAACTTTGGTCAAAAAATTAATTATCAAATGAATACAAATTTGTATCTAAAAAATAGATACAGTAATGCTCTCTTTTTAGAGTACAAAAGTGTCAAAAAAGGCAATTTTACTTTAATAATCATTACTTTTTTACGTTTCAAATAAATGCTTGCAAACACGAATCGGGGTATAAATACCCCGATTCGGCGTTTGTATCGCAAACAAACGCAGCCTAGAGAAAATCTAATTGTCATTGACACATGATTTGCTATGCAGCCTAAAGTCCAACTTGGGGTGGGCTAGCCTTGGCTAGACTCGTAAATGATGCTACATCTTTGCGCATACAATTTGCCCATTGACAACAATGTAGCAACCAAGCCCAAACTTATGAGCCTAACTCCATAGGCCCATTTTCAAAGTCCATAAGTCCCAAGTCCTGGTTCCCGCTGACCGGGGGAACGATGGGATGACTTCGTCAATTTTGGAAAAATATAAGGGCATTATCGTAATTATGTACGTTGAAATCGATTCATTTAAGCCTACGATCCATTTCGTGTCTTCGGGTAAGAGCTCTGCAAATCTCGAGCTCATAAACCCTAGAGGCAATGGCGAAGCTCTTTGTCACTTTAATTTTACTGCTTCCACTTCTTTGTAACTGTTTCTCCTCAGAGAACCCTACGGATCGACGTATTCTCGTATTGCTGGACGATTTGGGGATCAAATCCTCGCATTCAATTTTCTTCCGGTCTCTGCAATCTCGCGGATTCGAACTTGATTTCAAGCTCGCAGACGATAAGAAGATCACTCTACAGAGATACGGCCAGTACTTATACGATGGCTTGATTCTGTTTTCTCCGACTGTTGAGCGTAAGTTCCACATTCCACAGTTATAGATATCTGTGTTTTTCTGCAATCAAAAAATTTTATTTTGTGGAGAATTTGCTATCTGTTGTACACGATCCCCAGCTTTTTGGAAATTGTAATGGAAAGTTACCGGATTTTATATTTAAGTATTATTATTACACATTCTCTATGGCCAACGTCTTTCTGCTTGCTCGAACCATCAAATTTCAGGCTTTGGAGGATCATTGGATTTATCTGCTGTTATGGATTTCGTTGATTCCGGTCATGATTTGATCGTTGCTGCTGATGTTTCCGCATCTGATCTGATTCGGGACATCGCCACTGAATGTGGAGTTGATTTTGACGAAGTGAGTGTAGCACTCATTCTTTTTCCAGACATAGAGTCAATTACTTCACTTTATCTCGTTTCTGTTCTAGTATTTTTTTCTAGATATTCTTCTACATCATTATTGTTTTGTTTATTCGTGGTAGCAGGATCCCGCGGCAATGGTTATTGATCACACCAGCTATGTTGTTTCAGAAACTGAAGGCGATCATACTTTGATTGCTAGTGATGATTTTATTCAATCTGATGTGATCTTGGGCAGCAAGAAGATTGAGGCAAGTTCTTAGCACTTGCAAGATGGAGATTTTGCATATCATAATTGAATTGTTCCCATCACCCCCCACCCCTCATGTCCATGCACATTAACACCAACATGATGGTAGTTCCACTCGAACTTCTATATGACATTGTTATTTTGTCTTTGAAACCATGTACGTTGGAAACAAGCTCATGCGTATCAGCACCAACATAATGGTGGTTCTGTTTGAATCACAAACTGATGTTGACTGCGGCCCCCCCTCTCTCTCTCTCTAATCTAGTTTATGTAATTTGGGTTTTCTTTGTTTCGATTACAAACTGATATTAACTTCAGGTACCCCTCGTAGTTAATTTATGTAGTTCACAAATGTGTAGTCTTTCTCTTTTTAAAAAAGTCTCATGACACAATTAATGACCTGTTCCAGATTTTGGCATTATATTGATTGATTTCTTAATTCTTATAGACTTATGGATGATCATAATATTATTGTGAGCTGATTCTTTCTGAAACATGACACAGGCTCCCGTACTCTTTCAAGGAATTGGCCATTCACTAAATGCTGCTAATAACCTGGTATTCTGAATATATATATATATATTTTTTTTTTCTTTTTTGGAGTTTATTTACTGTAAGGCATACTGGACATCCAGTTGCAAACTAATTTCAATTTCTCATCGACTGCACCTAAAGTCGTTCTTCCTTTGCTTTATGACATCTTTAGGTGTTAAAAGTTCTTTCAGCATCTTCCTCAGCATATTCTGCTAAACCTGGGGCCAAGTTGTCAAGTCCTCCATCTCTCACAGGATCTGCCATATCTCTAGTCTCAGTTGTGCAGGTATTTTGACAATCTCTGGTTATATAATATGTACTTGTGAGATGGTTGGGAATAATAACAGGAAAAATATTATAGTTTTATTGGTAGAAGGAGTTTTATCAACAGTACCGATGGGATAGAAAAGAATGAAAAAGGAATGATTGCAAACAGATAAACATACAAGAGGCCCATGGTAGAAGGACCATCTTGGCTTGCTTTTAGCCACTAAATTAGCCAACCTTGGCACTTCAGAGAATGGGAGTTTTGAAATATATATATATATATATATTCATTTTATTGGTATGATGGTATACAAGTTGTGCATTTACTTTTGAGTTTCTAATATACACAAGTTTTGGTTATTTTCAAGAATCTATTTGGTGCATGCATTTTTCTCTGATTAATCAACAAGTAGTACTTCAAGGCATTAGTTCTACCATCTTTATTTACTGGATTGTAAGTGCATTCTTTATTAGTAATTTAGTACCATAACTATAATATGTTAATTAATATAAATAATAGGGTGTACAAAGATATACACAAAAGAAACAAAGAGAAGTAAAAAGATGGTTGCTGCAGTAGTTTGTCTTCATTTTACTAGATGTTTTCATAAATTTTCTTTTCAGTTTCTTTTTTTCCCTTGGATGTGTTAAGGATTTCGAAACCTTATTGTGGATTTTGTTTCCCATCTGCCCAACATGTTTTATTTGGGAATTGTATTTCTGTGAACTCTTGTATTTTTTCAAGGGCCGATAACTTGACATTATTGTAAATTTATTAGGGGGTGAGTAAAGCTGGACAACCCAAAGGCTAAGCTGAAGAAGGTGTTATATAATAAAGAATACTGGCTTTTCCAAAAGAAAAAGTGTATATGATCCAAAATGATGTTAGTGCATTTACAGACTTGATAATTAGAATTTGAGCCAATATGGTAATATTATTACATGTTTTCATACCAATGCTGAAGTTTCCCCTGGTTTATTGAAAGAGTGTATAGATTATGGTACTTATGAAATTCTGTTCTCTGATGTTCTTGCATTTTTAGTTTTTATCAAAAGAATAACTTTAATGAGGTTGCCCCCTAAGTAAAAGTGATAACATGTTTTCTTTTATCATATGAATATGATATCATTGTTTGTTGTTGGGTATTTTTAACTGTTTAGAATATTAAATCTCATACCATCATATAGGAACTTTGTTTCTGGTGATAATAGTTCATTCACATTGCAGGCAAGAAATAATGCACGGATATTGATCTCTGGCTCTTTAGCTTTGTTCAGTAACAGGTATATGATATTTTTCAGTTATAGATTTGTTCTCTAAGACATTCATTTTCACTGATACACTATTGATCTATAATTCAGGTTTTATAGATCAGATGTGCAAAAAGCTGGAAGCTCAACCAGGTAATGGAGTTTGTTTTGTCTTTGCTTTGTGTAGGTTTGCTTGGTTGATTTTTCTGGTTATTTGATTCCTGAAGTTCATGCTTTTTATTTTCATTTTAAACAGATTTATTATGTTTTTAGGTCAAGTAGGGAGCTTCCCTGCACAATTTGCCACATCTTTCATTTGGGCTGATGATGTGGGTAATCTGAGCCATCAACCAAGTAGA
>NW_010729087.1:5698158-5809487 GCF_000365185.1 Nelumbo nucifera
GAGTACTTGGAGTTACTTGATGTTGCTATGTAGATAAATTTATAATATTGCGATTCTAAAGTTTAAGTAGGGTTGAATTAGATCTGAAACTTGTAATTGAGTTTTGTTTACTTGGCATAGATGGTAACTTGCTAGGTAGTGTTTTACTTCAAATAAAAACTATTCTTCTATCTTGGGGCAAAACCAACCTGTTGGCTCAATTTTCTGGAGGGTTTTGCGGTATTTTCAGTGTCATTCCTTAATACTACGAGGCATTTAGAGGTTTAAGAATAGGTTCTCTTAACAGAAGGGGTTGTAGGGTGGTGGTAGGATTGTTTGGGTTCCAGAATTTAGGAGGCTGCTTTATATGAGTTTTTTTTCCCCTTATTTATTTATTTTGGGGGGAGGTGTTCCTTTCCTGCCAGATTTATTTGAAGCACTCACATCCCCATCGAATCATCTTTCTTCATGCAGAGATTGTATGTTTTTTTTTTCTTGAGATTAAGCAACTTACAAGTTACAACCAAAAGAAAGAAAAACTGTAACCCACCTAGAAATTTAAAAAGGTAAAGAATTTTCACTATACAAAAAACCCTATCCACCCCCTGATGGAGGTGAGTAAATCTCTAAGGATCCGACTCTTTATTGGTAACCCATCCTATAGTATTCTTGGAGTTCCCTTCAAGAACAAGAGAGCTGACCTGGATGGATTTGGCAATCCCCAAGCTAACCAAAAGAGCTCTAACTTCAGCTTCCGGGGCATCGACCACTCTGGATGGCCCACTGAAAGCCCAAACAACACCAACATCAGCTTTGAGGATTATTCACCACCACCACCACCACTATCATCATCCAAGGCCTTATCCCAACTATACGAGGTTGGCATTTTGTTTCACCATTCCATTCTATTTAATGCCATATCCATTGTTAAATTATTGGCGCTTAAATCATTTCGTACTACTACTAATATCCTTTTTGGTCTACCTCTAGCCCTTATATCCCCTTCAACTTGCAACAAAGCACTTCTTCTTACGGGTTCTGTTGATGGCCTTGTATGCATGTTACCAGACCATCTTAGTCTACTTTTTCCTCATTTTATTATCTATTGGAGCTACCACTAGGTTCCTTTGATAACTTCATTTTTAATTATATGCTTCTAGTTTTTCCACTCTTCCATCTCAGCCAACATTTCTGCAACACTCATCTTTTGGATATGTTTCTTGACTGCCCAGCACTCTGCTCCATACAGTATAGCTGGCCTACTGACATGTGACATCAGCTTTGAGGATTAAGCCCCTAATACCAGTAGGCCCCAAGCAACCAGAGACACTTCTGCAACTGCCATCAAACTTCAAGATAAAATCAGAAACTGGCCAAGGATTAAGAACAGCTCTGAACTGGGGATCAAAATAGGAAAAGTGCAGTACTTCAATAAGATTTCAGTCCAAGTCACCAACTCACCATAGGAAATCCCTTTGAACTGTTTGCCAAAGCATCCACAGAAAGATCTGAGACCAAGATATAATTTCCCTCTAAGATCTTCCAGGGGGGCGGACTTAATCTCAAAGATTCTTCTGCTGCACTCGTAAATACACCACATAACCACATGACAGCATGTCTAATAAGATTTCCAAAAGATTTCCCCTAGATCCCAGCTTGTGAGCAGGCCATTGGATGAGAAAGCCCATGTTTGGGAGTGCTTATTGTTAAAATAACTCATTATTGGGTAAATGCTTATTCAAATAAGCACGTACCAGTGTTTGGTGAAAAAGTGCTTCTTTCAGACAGGGGTAGCATAGGTATTTTAAAAATTACGTGGAGGGCCAAGACGGGTCAGAAAGCAATAAGAGATTAAAAATAAACACCTTCGTGGGTGCTTATTCAAAATGGGCTTGTTTCCATGAATAAACACTTATTTGGATTGGGGCTTATATATCAAGTGCCAATAAGTGCTTATTGGTGTGGACCTGGCCTCTAATAAGTGCTTATTCCAATAAGTGATTAAATATAAGCACTCCCAAACATGTGCTAAATCAGAAACTGAATTGGGGAGAACCCAATACAAGCTGCCACCATGGATGAGATGAAGGAAGAATTGCCAATAAGGGACAAGCGATCACATAATTAATGAGAATATGACTTGTTTGGATAAGATCTTGGCAATTGATGACTTAATTTGTAAAAGATGCATTTTCTTAATTTCTTTTTTTTTGATCAATGATGCATTTTCCTAATTTCTGGAGCACACTTTGTATTTGAAGAACATACAAAATGTTTGGAATTAGCAACATCTAAGAGATATTCGTTAATATTTAATTTGAAAAGTGTAGAAACTGATGCAGATAATATAGTTAATGGGTGGATGCTTGGGAGGGGAGAATATCCATGGTTGTACTGCTGTTTCAAGTAGGGAGTTGAAATGTCAACCATTAAAATTAACACCTTGTCCAGATAGCCTTAGCAGATGGACACCTTGTCATGTGTTATAAGGTGAGCAAACATTTTACCTGATAAACTTGCTAGAGAAGGGAATCAGGGATTCATCGGGTTGAGTTTTACTGGGATCAAGGCCTTCCTTGTAGGTAGTGAGAAATGTTTGTATGATATTGGCAAAGTGAGGATAGCAGATAGGCATAAGTTTGCAGTTGGAATTCATGATGTTATGTCCTGTTTGTTGTTTGGGGTAGAAAAATTTGACTTTAGGCCAGTAAATATGAAATCAGAATTCATGGTGGCATCTATGGTTAAGCAATGATGCAAATGCATACTTAAAGTGGTTGCAATTTACCTTTTATGTGGGAGATATGTTAAACTGTAGCCTTTCAGTTGTAGGGGATTAAAACTTAAATTAATATACATAGGGACTCTTAAGGCAATTGTCATTTCTCATTATGGGAAATTGACTTTTTGTTCTTGATTGATTTTGTAAACAGGAGCTTTCTCATAGGAAATGTATACCTGCAACTATGGTCTATAGGTTGGCATGTTGCAAAGCATCTCTGAAATTGACATGTTGACATTTCATTGAGTTGCTTTCTTCTACTTTTTACAGACACTGCAAGGATTCCCAATGGCACTCTTGTCAAAATGGAAATTTGTATAGAAGATTGAAGTTAAATCTGAATTTAGTGGTTTTGATCCTTTGAGAGAGAACGAAACCTTAGCTAGAGGTCATGGTTTGGTTCTATTAGAGGAGAAGACATTTTTTAAAGTGTCAGAGGGGATATTCCTAGGGTCGCTTATTTTGTGAGTGGAGTACCTTCCAACGGATGTTAAGAGCTTCTATAATATGGGCCATAGGTCCTCACATTGTAAACTTTCCATGAGCTTTATGTTACCACTCATGTTTGTATTTTTCTTCCTCTTTTCCTTTTTGTGAACACTTCAATTAAACCTCTTCATTATCAAGTATGAAATGAAAGAATACAACATAGTTTTCTATTCTACTTTGCACCATATTATTCCTTCTCCTTTGTGAAAGAAAAAATAAATCTCATAGATTCTTTTCTTTTCTGACTACTAATTTCTTTCTATCCAAGGACAATCCTTATTGCGGAGAAGCTGTTTCTAACATTCTTAAAGTTTTAAAATATGTACTGAACACTTCAAGCTATTTGGGGTGTAAAAGAGAAAACGGATTTTATAATGTTCCCCAATCTGATCTTAACATGCCTATTCCTTCTAAGAAATAGTACATATTTTGGTATTGCACAAAAAGTCCTAGACACTTTGTAATGCTTGTCTTGTGCACAAGAAACTCATGAGTATCTATCTTGTGACAACAGACACGAGAAATCTGGTAATGAACAGTTTGTGACTGAACTTAGCAAATGGGTCTTCCATGAAAGAGGTCATCTCAAGGTGAGACATTTCAAGCAACTATCTTATTAACTCTCTGATTTTGACCTTTGGATCTTATCAAATTCTTTGGATGCTGATAAGAATCACCAAAGAAAAGACTATAGATCAGACAATTACATTCACTAGGTTGCCTTAAGTTCAAATTTTCATGTATGGGTAGCTAATTTGTTTTTCTAGTCATTTCTGTATCATATTAAGTCATCCTTATGGTTTTTTATATTATAGGCTGTAAATGTTCGTCATCACAAAGTTGGGGAAACGGATGAACCTGCAATGTACAGGATCAATGATGACTTGGTAACTGCCTCCCATTCATTTAGATGCCAAATCATAAACACAAAGGAAAATGAACATCTATAAGCTGTCTTGTTGGTTGTTGTATTGCTCACTGCTTTTATTTGATTGAAGGAATACTCTATTGAGATCTATGAGTGGTCTGGAAAGAGTTGGCAACCATATGTGGCTGATGATGTCCAAGTGCAGTTCTACATGATGAGCCCCTATGTGCTGAAAACTTTGTCGACTGACCAAAAAGTACATATTTGATCCCCAATACTATTTGCATTTGCTCCTGCACCCTGTTGTAGTGTTGTTCATGAACCCCCCCTCTCTCTCTCTCACTGTTCATCTTTTTCTGCAGGGTCGGTACTTTACATCTTTTAAGGTCCCAGATGTTTATGGAGTTTTTCAATTCAAGGTTGAATACCAGAAGCTTGGTTACACAAGCTTATCTCTTTCAAAGCAGGTATTTACTTCTCTCTAACAATTTGCCCCTTTATAATAACTGAACAACCTGAAACCTAGATTGTTCATTTGTTAACCAGGCTTGGGTTGATCATATCTTGCTGTTATTAGTTGTGCATTCTTGCATGGAACTTAGTACTTCTATGATAGGTTTAACGTGTTTATCACCTGTTGAAATATGTTGATTGGGGAAAAGTGCTGTTTTAATGCTTTATATAAGCATAGAAGAAAATAAGAAGACTTACAGAACATTGGTGGTCTATGTAGTATGTAGGCCACCTTAACACCAGCCATTTTATGTAGTTAAAAGGTGCAAGAAAAATATCACGTTCACATTGTTTCACTGTTATTGCTAAACCGCATTATTCATCATGCGAGATGGACTGTGGACTTGATGTTGAATCATATGGTAGTAGACTTAACGACCATACTGGCACTATTTTTCTTATCTTATTACAGCTAGCTTGTGTGGGATTCTGTAATTAGTTTTGGCAGTTGAAATTATTTTCCTATATCTAGATGCACCTCTTCATTTTACTGAAGAAAGATGAAATTTTTGGACTACAGATTCCAGTCCGGCCCTTCAGGCACAACGAATATGAAAGATTTATAACAACAGCTTTTCCCTATTATGGAGCCTCATTTTCTACGGTACTCTCTCTCTCTCTCACACACACAGCTGTTTTTGGTAACTTGGCAATTATTCTCACTTGGGTACTGGTTGCAGATGGCAGGTTTCTTTGTCTTCAGCGTTGTGTATCTATACAACAAATAGCCATAGAACATGTCCGTTTGGAGAAACTTAGGTTGAGAATGTGGAAATACTTCCATTTCTTATTAACATGTTTTGGCTGAAGAGGAATCACACAATTGTTTACAAATTTTATTTACAAAGAGGGTAGTTGAACCAATTAAATGCCTTCAACTTCCATTTCATCTTCACTGCTCTTATAATCCTCATCATCACTTGCTTCTTCTGCATCGTCTTCTTCTTCTTCCTGCTGTCCTCGGATGTCTTCTGGTTTGGCATACCTGGCACAGTGTTCTGTTGCCGGGAACAAAGCAAAGGACATACAAGTAAACTGTCAGCATACCCTAAGGTCTATCCCTTATGAAAATAATGTTCTCTGCTTCATGGGTCGAACTGGGTAACTATAAACCGACTGATTTGGCAACATCTAACAATGTGGTCTTTCGGAATCTGTTGACATTATTTCTCCCTCGGGGGGATTGCCCGGTCTGTTCTTTTATATTCATATTGCCCAGCACAGCTGAAACAACTGCTGCTTCCTTCTGAATTCTGATGGTGGGCTATATGGTGCTGCCTAAAATGCCCAGGTGGATATCTAAACACTTCTTGTGGGATTGGCTTTTTTGTAATTTACGTACATGAAACAGAGCCACCAGTTTGTGTTCAGATATCAAAATGGTGTAAAGGAGCTCAAAAGTGTAAAACTCTCAATTAGTTCTGTTTTTTCTCAAGAGGGGCTATGTGGTTTTGCCTTAAACGTCCAGGCCTATGATGCGTTGATTTAATGAGTTTGAACACAACGTACCTTTGACTTTTTGCTCGTAAACCTTGCGGTCCCTCATCATCAGAGCTGCAGCTTCGCCGTTAAGGGGGTCCGTGGGATTTGGATAGAGTAAGAGTTGGGGAAGAAAGACCTCGAATATATTGATGAGATCTGCATGAAGATACTATGCATTCAGAATAGTAATCGATGGCACGTCTGGAGTGCCAGTGGCCCAGTGGGTGAAAATGTGACACTGAGCATGGACCGAAAAGTAAGGAAAATAGTTACCGAACATGGGGCTCCATGTTTGGTTGATAACATCGAGGCAGACGGAACCTGACCTGTTGCAACAAAAAATAGGGGGTCACTCATGGTTTTATGAGAGATGTTTGGTTTTGTTTTTGATGAAAAAAGCAAGTCCAAAAGGGGAGGGTGTTTACATCTCGTCGATGTTGGGGTGGTAGATGCGGTTCACAAAGCCAATGGATGGAGATTTGTAAGGGTAAGCGTCTGGCAGTTCTACCCTCACCTTCCAAACTCCGCCACTGTACAAGCCTGTTATTAAATTAAACATCATATTCGGTTTGTCACTTGAAAACCTAAAAAATCAGTTTGTCGATCAATTAAAGAACCAGAAAATTATTGCTTGCTACATATGCAAAGGATGGACAGCGATAGAAGCTAGGATCTCTGATTTATTTAGCAGAGACCTGGGACCAAATCCCGCTGCCACCAGCGCACCAGGGTTGGGGAGGGGGAGGGGGTGTTAAGGGATGCTATCCCCGTTGCGTAGCCCCATGAAAAAAAAAGTGTTATAATTCTTTAATAAAAGAATGGAGTTCTACCTTAAAGACATGATATGGTAAAAACAAGGTTCAAAATATCAATACGCCGGTAGAGGCATATTGGTAGGTTTTTTTAGTATCTTTTCAAATCCAGTTCAGAGGGACTATTTTAAGGTTTGTCCACCCCCCGAACTGGTCAAAACCCTGATACACACTCTGTAGGGATGTATTAAGAAGCTCCTGATATGATATGTATCGACTAATACGTATCGATACTTTGAACCTTGGGTAAAAACTTGTAACTAATTAACTGATGTCATTGAAGTGGTAACCAGCGAGTTAGGGGTGGTTTGATTGGTCAAACCCTTCCCAGTATCATGTTTTCCGATACAATCTGATACATAGCCCGATACGATCTGATACGTATCGATACTTTAACCTTGATTAAAAACTTGTAACTAATAAACTGATGTCATAAAAGTGGCTATGTTTTCCGGAATCTGCACTATTTTTGTATTAGCATCAGTAAACTAGTGTAAATGCCATGTGTACAAATATAAAGATATAAAATGACCTCATATAATCAAATATAACTCTCATGACATGCACCAAAACCTATATTTGGAGAAATATACTGCTGCCAAAAACCCTTTTAGATGACTGGAAAATTTTCATGCGGTAGTATGTCCTAGTCCAAGACCCATATTTGGAGAAATATGTTGGCGTATTAGTGTTTTTGCACCAATAGAAAATTCCTTTTCCCCTTGTTTCTGCAAAATCGCTAATGCAACATATGCTCTAAAATGTAGGGTTGCAAATGATGTCCGTTTGGCCAAAATTGGATTTAAATCAATCCGTATAATGTGATATGAAATTGGTCTGTTTTTAATTGCATTGGTTATGGATGTACTGCAATCACAATGCGATTCAATGATATTTAAATTAAAAACATTTACATTCAATCTCTATACGACAAAATTAATATATAACAAAGCTTGCATGTTTCATGTTTACTAAAATGTGATAGGTTCAAGTCTTATAAAAGTTATTTTCAATCATTTTATTTATGGTAATACAATATTAAGATCATTTTGTGCAAGTTGTTCATAAAATTCTCTCAACTTTTTGTTTTGTTTCTTATTTTATATCAAAGGCAAACATAGCCAAAAAAATCAATAAAGCATGAATGCATTCACGGTTGTGCTTCAGATGAAGATCACCATACCAAACACCCCCCTAAGGTCTAGGTTCTTGATCTATTCTATCAATTCTAAACACTGGGCGATTCAATTGTTCATTCGTTTTATCCATTTCGTTACTACGTTATTGATCACTCTAGCTCTACCATTCTGGAATGGACTATATGCCACTCCAAGGCCTTAATGTGTCTACTCCAATAGTCGTCACGCAGCAATTGGATTGGAATCTTCTGTCCCCGTGATCCTACTCTAATATGATGGTGATTCACGTGATTTTATTTGTGAATAAGGGCTTATTTGGGATTCTCTTCATAAATAGCTTTATTTGGGAATTGCGAGGGCTGATGCCTTGTCGAATTGTTTTCCATTAACTGCTCTGAAGAAGCTACTAAAATGAGCTTCAATGCTCAGTGGAGACTTTTTAATTTTTTTTTTTTTTAATATAAAAGAGTTAGCTAAATTCGATAGATGCGTGATGGGCTATAGGACCAATCATTACGCTATGGGCCTATGGTTTAGGCTTTCTGGATTTTCCACCAAATATGTTTATAGACTGTTCAGGTGAGGCCCACGTTGCAAAAGCAGAATCCACAGGCCCACCGCTGGGAGGCTCTCCCAAGTCAGGGATAGACGTGGATTCCACATGTCCAACGGTAATCTGGTGGGTGTCATGGCTGAGGTGAAATCAGAAAAGCCGTATCCATATTCCATACGTGTGGATATGGATTTTTTGGATAAGTCATAAGGAGAGAAGATCAGGATTCAGGCAGTGATTTCCAATCCGCAGCCACGAAATTCGACATCTGGATACCACTCCAAGAATATTTGGTTTAATACATCCAAACACGTCGTTTGCCCATTTGTTGAAACTTGTCAAATTTTAGGTACAATACCCTAACACAAAAAGGAGAGATTCCAATCCAATCGCAAAGTGGAATTCCGAATTCAGGCTCTTCAGATGGAATAGAAACGTTAAAAGAGGACAAAAGGCTTCCATATATCTATATGCCATTGAATGGAATATGGAATCATCATACATACGACACTGTGTCATTTCTATTAATAATATGATGATGATAATGATGTGGGCCTATGGATATGAGATAAAACTTACTGTTTGGCGGGCCGTTGAACTCAACAAAGAACTCGCTGACGGAGTCGTTAATCGTCTCCACTTTATAATCTGTCATCATCCTGTTGTCATTCATCATTCACCATTTCCCAGGTTAATCACACCAGATTACCAGAGGAACATAAAAAACTCGAGAAGCCACAAAAGTGGAGAACCCAGAAGCTAATAAAAGTAATATAAAGCAAAAATAGAGGAAAGATTTTGTAGAAATTTACAGTTTCATGACATCCATATCTCTTCGTTTGCTTGGAGACGACATCTTCTTCTTTCCTTTATTTCTGAAAGGACCAAAACACGTTCCTGAGCCTTCGATCTCTATCCGGATTGTCCTCCTTCACAAATTTGGGAAATTTGTATCTCCTTATAGGAGAGAAAGAAACTAACCAGAAATAGATTCGAGAAAGAGAGAATCTAAAGAGCTAGTATATATGATGTATTTCGAATGTCCGTTCCCTTTGAAATTCTCCTTCGGATTAATCAAAAATTTCAATCCTCGACCACCGGTAAAGCAAGAAACAGAAGTTCGAAGGGAAAAGACCTAAAATTTGAGGATGCAATGAAGATCTAGACGAGTAAAATCACAATGGAGAGAAGAAAAATAGCTTATTAACTTACCACGAAGATGCAAATTACAGTAACGTCGATAGATAGCTGGCACAGGGTAGGAGAATGAATCAGGAAGGAAGAGAGCTAAAAAGGTTGAAGAATTCTGTGAGGAATCTTCAACAATAATCTGACAAGAAATTCTAGTTTGACGGAATGGAGTTGCAAAAATTGAATATAAAAGGAAAGAAGGAAGATGGAATAAGAAACGTAATAAGAGCACAGCAGATGGGTATAGGTTCTTTGTCTGCGAAGAAAAGAATTAAACAAGAGAAGAAGACAAGTAGTATTATATCGAATTTAAATTAAATTTACGGGAATAGCCCTTTCACCACAATTACCGAAATGGCACAAGCTGCATACTTCCTCTCTCTCTAGCTAGGGCCTCCTAAGGAGTAAGGACCACCAGGTTACCCTGCCGACGTATCTGAGAAGGCTACGCTAGGCCTAGGAGAGCTGCACGTGATGTTAAATTCGTGATTATAGACCAAGTACAGGGTTATTTCAGTAAAAGCAGATTAGGATGATTGAGAGCTTAGTATATGTATGATTAAATTGATCAGTAGTGGATAATAAAGGTAGGAGGAGCATTGGCCAGTAGAGGAGGTTAGTCAATTGACGTTTCTTTATTCATGAAATGCCCCCCTATCAGACAAATTAAGACATAAAACTATCAACCAGCAACCACACGGAACCATTGAAAAAGGGCACATATTATTTATTTATCGGTAAACATCATTTCATCATCTGAATATGAATTGAGAAGAAGTTGTGAACCTGAAACGCATAAGCAAACAGGAATCTTACTCTTGAAGAGTTTTGTTTAGTGGGAGGCTGGGAGGCTGGGAGCCGAAGCCAATACCCAAGACTGAAGAGGGTTCCATCTTCCAGGCGTTTGGGTAATTGGGTCGTCATTGATAGGCGAGTGGCCAAGAGTTTCAGCCTCTCATTACACCACCGAGCTCTTGTCAATTGTCATTTCTCAAATTATAGGATTTAGGAGTAGACAGAATGTCAAATAACTACCTATGGTGATGGATTGGCCGATCCAAGGGCAAGAGGTTGCTGCCTATGGTGATGGATAAAGCCTGCCTACCTATTTAATTTGTTTGCCATGTAGAGCAGTAGAGGGGAATCGTTTTGCTTGGATTCAACTTAATTAGCTTAAACCTACTCTTCTACCCTGCTTGGTATCTTGGTCAATCACCAAACTGTGTTCCTATCCTTCTCGCAGGTCCAACCAAAAACCAATATGGAACAGGAACCGCTTTGGCCACTTGGGTTTTCAAGTCGATGGTTTGAATAGATGGTCCATTCCATTTTAAGAAAATAAAGTAATAAAAATAAGCCAAAATTGTTGTTCATGTCGAATGGGTCAATAGTTTGACTGCTCAGGTCAGCGGGTCTCTAACCAAATTAATTTTTTTTGTCCAAGGAGTGGGTTAAGGGTGAAGCCATGAAACAGAACCAATTGCCTAAATGATTTTTAGACCAAACAGTCCAATTGTCTGAATCAACAACAGTTTTAAAATACTAGACCCAACAATTCAATAGGGATGCATTTGTTTGTAATACAAATGCTGAATTAAGGTATTTATGTACCCCGATTGGGATTTGTGAGTATTTATTTGTTATACAAAAGTGCAATGATTTAAGAGGCCAAAAATGTTTTTTCTGACATCTTTGTATTATGAGAAGAGCACATTATTGTACCAATTTTTTGGATACAAATTTGTGCTATAAATGGACTCATAGATTGGCATATTTGACCAAAAGTTCAAGATAGTGAAGCATTTAGATTAGTATTTGCTCTCACAATTTCAAACAAACAAGAAGAATACAAAAAAGGATTATACTATAAAACCCTCACAAAAAAAGATATTTATACAAAATACATATTTGTGTTTGTATTACAATTACTAAGGGGAAAAAGATATAGTTTTACTTTTACAAAGGGGGTAATGCTTTTTAGGTGCTGGGACTTAATTTCCATCCGGAGAAGAGTTCTTTCTTCCTGCCAGAGTTGGCGTACAATGGTACAATGAGTTAAATGACGTCTCTAATTGGAATTTTCTAAACTTGATTATATGATAATATGGGGGTGATGGTGACTTTAGCATCCACAAGAAACCCACACGAAAACATGAAGAATTCAAAGCTTCAGCTTTAGTAAGTTTAGCACCAATACAATGGACGTAAGGGATGATGTGCAGTTGAGAACATTTATTATATGTCTCACTTACACAAGTTTTAGCCAGCATGGCTAAACCATTTTTTCAAAGCTACAAATAGTCACATCATTAGTTCAAAAGAGCATTTGCCAATGCTGAAAATTTGATTTTATTGAATTTAATTTTTTCCATGGATGGAAGAAACTAGTTATATAGCAAAAAGTGTATTTATATCAATATTGTCTATAATGCCCCTAAGAAACATCTAATTGATTCATTGATAAGGTCTCTTGCTGGTTGTAGCAGATTTGAAATCTAATCCCGTCTGCACCTGAATTGGGGGTTTATGGTTAGGGGATGGGTTATCTTGGAACTCTGCCTCAATTACACTTCCATGACTCCCAAACTTAAACCCTGTGCATTGAAAAAATTAAATTATCTTCTTAGAGAAACATACAACACCAGCATCCATGGTATTATTGATTATTCCCCATCACAAATCACCTTATAACAGCCTGAAATTGAATAAGGCAAGGTGATTTATTGCTTTCTTTGCTGTTGAAGATTCATATCACATTTATTGAATTTTCTTTTGCTGAAATATTAATTGATTGCGAGTGTACCAGACAAAATGAAACGGATTAATATCCATCCACAGTCGAATTTGGACTCTAATGCTTTGATGAAGAAGAGGTTCAATAAAATTCATTGAATATTGCAGCAAAATTCTTGATTATTTTGACGACTTCAGTTCATTTTCAAAAGAAAATAATATATGTTGTCATTTAATTGCTGATATGGCAGCGCGACTTCATACAATAGAGGAGTATTATACATGTCTACTGACCCAACCATATCATGCCAATTCATTTAAGTTCAGGTGATATTATAGATATCAGATTGGTGCCCCACAGCACCTCCCACCCATGTATTGGGACTATTTTTTCATGGGAGATATTCTTAATGCACGCTGAGATGTGCATATAGGGCGCTAATGTGATTTTCAATATTCTGGGATTTTGTCTTTACTCATCTCACATTTAGGCAGCTAGTAGAGAATCCTTTTCAGACTGGCCTGAAGAGGATTCGGGGTGCAATAATGGCGAGACTGGATCTGCTCCTCACACAATGCACCTCACACCGACATCACAAGCACATCCAAGTCCGACTTCAGTTAGAGCAAAGCTTATTCGAACAATCTTTACAGCCTTGCATTGGGAATATCTCCTTACTTATGTGCTTTACTTCATGGGTAGATATTCTCAATGCAAGGTTACAAGAGGCTGTTGGAACGGTGTGAGGATGGACTTACTCTGACTGAAGGAAGATTTTTGCCAAATTCTTTAAAAATCAGAGGAGGTTTTTAATAAAATAAAAATATAGGAAAAGTTTTTATGATTGTCAAGATCCTTCAGGGAGGTTTTTGTATTTTAATACTCCTTTTGAGCCTAACACACTAATTTTAGTTAATTCTGTAAAAGTGTTAATTGTTAAACATGAAACTGATGGACAACATTTTTTCCACGACTCATGATGGCAGCCATGAACTGACTATTTTTTTTCCAAAGTACTAACAAGTGTGAAGACATCGCAGATCGCACAATTAAAATAAGAGCCAATTTATTGACCACCGGCACCGATTCCCTTCTTAAGTGCAAGATTTTTGTCGGGTGAATCATGGTTCGAAGCATCGATGGGATGCGTCCCTTGTTAAGTGGAAGATTTTTGTCGGAGGTTAGAAGTATTGGATGTATCGTGTTATATCGATATCTTTGCAATTTCTTTTTTAAAAGTTTTTTATATTGGGTGAAATTTTTATATTTCCCCTAAAATTTCATACAATCATAAAAATTTTCCTTATAACTTCATTTTAACAAATACCTCTTCTAAACTTTTAAAAAATTCCACAAAAACCTCCATTCTCTTACCTTTTCAGATGGAAAATGTTAAACAGATACACCAGTTTTTTCCAAGTACCTGTTCTACCCTTTAACAAATTACTTTACATATAAAATTATTGAAATAACCTATTTTAACTCAACAAAAATGTTAGAAGATGATATTTAGTGGAGGTTTTTGTTAAGTTAAAATAGAGTTATTTCAGTAATTTTGCATGTAAAATAGTTTGTAAAAGGATAGAATGGGTATTTAGAAAAAAAACTGATGCATCAGCGTAACGTTTTCTATCTACAAAGGTGATGAAAAGGAGGTTTTAGTCGAGTTTTTCAAAAATTCAGGGAGGTATTTATTAAAATGAAACTATAGGGGAAGTTTTTATTATTGTCAAAAACTTCAAGGGAGATTTTTATATTTTACCCTTTTATATATTCAATGTTTTAAGCTTTAAACATCATTAAAAATGATCCTAAAAGACAAAAGAATGGTTTAAAGTATTGACATGTGTCAGGGTGTATTGATAATTTGAACCTTAGGCTTAGTTTGGAAGGAGTATAAATATAAATATGTAGAGTATAAATAAATACAAAATAATATAAAATGCAAGGTTTGCACTCTACATATTTATGTTTGTATTCCTTTTCAAATTTGTACCGTACATATTTGCATTTGTATTCCTTTCAAACTGAGCCTTTGGAGAAACAAAATTGAAACAACCCCCTCCCCACACCCACCCAAATGCTCTTGAATCTTTACCACAAATAATGTATATGTTTGGCATCGATGCTATAGATATAACACCATTTTCTTCGAAATACCGTTTTCTGAGAAAACAATGTCTTTTTTTTTTTGTTTTGGAAACGTTGTTGCCAGGTAGAACGTTTTCTGGAGCAATAACAATGTTTTCTGTTTGGCACCAATGCTCTAGTAAACGTTTTCAGCACCGGTACCTATTAGTCAGTGCCACATCATGTCCCTATCACTGCCACCTCACCTCCCTATTGACAGCAATGAGTTGTAGCTCCAGGAAACACCAAATTCGGCATTGCTCTAAGCCATGCTTTTCTGATTTCTAAGGTGTGACTTGGAATACCGTTTTTTATGGAAAAATGGTTCCAAATAAATAAACGCTAATTTCATGGAGCACTATTTTTCTGACGTGGCACTGATGTATCATCGTTTTCTGGAGCAATGGCACCGATGCCAAACAGACACAATGGAACCACTCTTTTATCATTTATTGCCCGAGAGAGATGATTAGGGCTGTCAATGGATTTCAAAAGCATGACATTTGATTTGATTATATCAGATTTTGAAGTCAAAACTTACATTTTATTATCATTCAATAACCTTGCCCACTCCCCTTAAAATTCAAGTTCAATTAAAAATTATTATTTAGTTATATTGCATAAATTACACAATAAAACAAAAAATGTGAACTATAAATTGGGACTTACTAAGTGATATCTTTAAATGTTATTAAAGGTGTTAACATGACGGATAATTATATCTTGTGAAATATAAACTAATGAAAAAATAAATAAATCATATAACATCTTTTTTATGTAGTCTCATGACATGACATTTTTAATGTGGTTGGAAATGGAAAGACATAAAACTTGCAACCAATCAACTGGTATCATTAAAATGATAACTATTTAGATGGTATTTATTAAAATTTACCAACTTCCGATATCATGTCTTAGGCAGCATAATTTTTTCTATAAATATATATGTATATTATAATTACATAAAGTTTATAATCAATAAATTTATTATTCTATATTTATAGACATTTATTATACATATATGTAAATTAAAACTAATTACTTTTTCAAAACTCGTTTTAGTTTTCCGTCATTTAAAACACAATGAGGTCAAAGAAAATTAAATCTTAATGCTATTCGAGGATTCGGATCCAAAGATTCGGTAGTCAAATTGGATGGGTCAAATCTACATCCGATCCAGTTGCTAAATGGATGTAGATTTTAACATCCAAACCGGATCAAATATTGGATTGGATATCAAATTTCCGGAATCCCTGACGACACGAATCCAATTACAATCCTCCTTTTGATGAACTTCATCAACTACTAAAAAGTGGAGGATTTGACTTGTTTTCGTGAAGTACCTTCAATTAAGAGCCCTAATTAAGGGCTAAAGGGGATCAGGGGATGGTCCTAAAACTGAGGTGAATATTCAGTTAAATTGGTTCATTTATTTTTGAAGCGCTCCATATAAAAATCTGTTGGAAGAACTTATGCAGCGATTGAGTTGCATTGACTAAACGACTTCTGAGTTCTGAGATTTTGAGGTTCATGCAAACCTATTTTTGACTTTCCGGTTTTTACCAAACGGGACTTTACGACTTTGCGGGTTTTTTCACGGTTCATGCAAACGCGAGAAGCCACTGACTGAATGTCACTGAGTGACAAGGCTAAGGCATTTCTACACTTTTGTACTTTTTTCTAACGACGACCACTCACAACGTTAGCATTGACAACTAAGAAAAAACCTTTGATTTAAAATTTGTACACGTGGAACTCTTTAATGGCACTTTCGTCATTTTCTTTTTTTGGTGGAATGGCACTATCGTCTAAGTAAATATTCAATTCTCCACATTTGCTCAGGATCTAACGATTAGCAATTCTCCACGCGGATAATTTAAATATGTAGAATGCGCAGTGCTTCTACAGGATTGAAGATGCTAGGCGCACCACCATGCTCCTTTGCCCGATTACCGTGATTATGATTGGTAGGACGGCAATGAAGCGTGGTGCTTTCCTATCCAAAATCCTATCTTTGTGTTACGTGGTTTTGGTTTTGAAATGTCGAAATTAACGGAAGAGAGATTGGAGTTTTGTTTTACCGAAGTTGGTATATGATGGCGATGTTATGCTATTTACCATTCTCCAAAGGAATCTTTGATTCTCTGCTCTTTACTAACGTGTTGTTTGGCAAGTATGCTTTTAGAAAATTTTTTGATAATCCATATGGACAAAAATGGACAAAAGACAAAAGAGGCTATTTATCACATGAAAAGGCTAAAAATTTTTAAAATTTGTCATTTTTCGGTATTTTTTAAATTCCACTATGATATAGAAAAGATATGATAGCTGATTTTTTTTTTAACCAATCAACTGTTGTCATAAATGTGATAGTTAGTGTTATTTATCAAAATTCATGAGTGGTTTTTGATTGATTAAAATTTTTCGATACCTTATCTTTCCTGTATCATAGATTTTCCCTATTTTAAAAGATACAACTTAAAAATTAAATTGTCTTTTTTTTTTTATTTTTATTTTCTGCTTATTTGATGCTCCGTTTTCTTTTACAAAGAGAATACTAAAATAAGCGCTTTTGTTCCGTTCACTGTTTTTCGCTTGAAAGCGTTCTCTTCTCCACTTAAAATGCCGATGAATTCAGACACCAAACCTTTCATTTGAATATTAGCCATCTTCACTTTTCCTTGACAAAATAAATTGTAATCACAAAGCATTCAAAAGATCACTAGATTTCAAACGTTCGAGGCTATTAAGAGAGCATGGAGTTCATCAAACAGGAGGTTCTAGTATACCTAGCTATAATTGTCTCTCAGAACACAGCATTAAGGGCCTGCTTGGCAGGGATTCTGTCTTGATTGAGCTGCATTGACTCAGTCATTTCAAAGAAGTTACTTAAGATGGCTTATTTTCGACTTTTTAGGGTTTAATATCAATAAAAGTAATATATTTAAAAAAAAAAAAATTCAAAAATAGATTAATTTTTTAAAATTAATATCAATAAAGGACAAAAACACTATTCATCTTCATTCTTCTTGCCATTTGTTCACCAGAGCCGTTGTCCGCCGCCGCCTGCCTCCGCCTCCAGCAACGTTGCCGGAGGCAGAGGTGGCAGCGACGGCACTGGTGGTCATTTCTCTGCCCGCTGCCACTGCCACCTCTGTCTCCACCCATCTCCGGTAACGTTGTTGGAGGCGGAGGTGGGCGGCGTTGGACAGAGAAACCACCAGCGTCGTCACCGCCACCTCTGCCTCCAGTCATCTCCGTCAATGTTGCTGGAGGTGGAGGTGGAGGCGGTGGCGGGCGACAACGAACGGCGATGACGGGTGGTGGTGGCAGCGGCTCTGGTGAACAAATGGCAAGAAGAAGAAGATGAATATTGTTTTTCCCTTTTACTGATATTACTTTTAAAAAATTAACCTATTTTTTAAATTTTTAAAAAGTTACTTTTATTGATATTAAACCCCAAAAGTTGCCCTTATATGCTATTACCCCATTTTTTTTATCAAGTATGACTTTACCTCTTTCAAGGTTTCTCGGCTCATGTAATGCCACAAATTGGCACTTGAAAATCCTCCCCTTTGGACACCAAGAGTTGGGAAATCAACAATCTCAAATAGACTTGATATTTGAACCATCGTTAATCCAGATGGTTGGATCATTCGGTTCAGGAACTGTCTAAGCAACTGATTCCATTTCGTCCTTAATCCGGTCCTTGACCAAAACTGTTGACCTAGATGATCGAAGTCTTCAACTCGGCTGCATTTGGCATTCTGTATTTTAAGGACTTATCTCATTTTTTGCAGCTAAAAGGAGATAAATTCTTAAAATAAAGACTGCCAAATGCAGCCTTAGATGACTAAGATTAATTAATTGGTTTTAAGAGATTTTCCTGACTTTTAGGTTAACTTGGTACATGATTCCAAATTTAAATACCGATACATAACAATTGATATGTATTGATTTGGAGGCTACTCATGAAATTTGGATTTGTTCCTCACAAATTATGCCTCACACCAATTTTACAGCGCATTGCAGTTGTAATATCATTTCATAAATAGTAAATAACATCAAGAATGAGAGCTGTTCTATTCAATGAACGGCTGCGATGCATTGTGAGGTCGAGGTCGGTGTGAGACAAGCATAAGGAGAAATCCGATCTCAGGTGGAATTAGTACTCAATTCCATTCCACCTCTATCCACCTTATCAACCAATATGATAATTGTATCAGTTTGTAATGGGCTTATATCTAGCATCATAAACGATATTGTGAATGTATCAACATATACGGCTATACCTTATAGGTTACAAGCATATCGACAAATACACAAGGAGTGATCACGGGCCAGACCAGCCCAAGTATATCGTTTATGATGCTAGAAACACATGTTACCGGAAAAATGATATTATCTTATTAACCCTTAGTGCTGATTGGTCTAATTGATAGAAGTTTTTATAGTACCATACTTCTCTGGCTTCATAGATACATGCTATTCCCCTCATTTAATAGGGGTACAACTTGGGTTGGACTAAGGTGGAGTTTGAGAGTGCTTATTCTAATAAGTATCGATGAGAGTTCGATGAAGAAAAATTATTTCAAATAGGGGTTGTACAGGTATTTTCAAAATGACGTGGTAGGTCAACATATGCCATTAGAGAAATAAGCACTTAAAAATAAATTCGAAATCAGAGTTTTTCAAATAAGTGCTTATTATTCAGGCTTATTTACAAAACACAAATATTCTTAATTTTTTTTTTTAATTACAAATTTGAAGAGGGAAATGCCCACTTCTCCCCTTGAAAAATAGGATCAGTTGGGCTGTTGGAAGCGTTTTGGACATGGCACGTTACCATCGGAGTGAGTACTTTTCCAAAAACGTTCAGAAAGCCGAAGTTTTCTTTTTTGAAAATATGGCCATGCACACTTACACATGGTCTGAATTTCCTGTTGATCAATTGCGTTGGGACATGTAGAATACAGCCAGCCACACCATTGAAGGTGTGCCCCTATTTTTAAACCAATTTATTGATGAATGTTGATGGATAGGAGTGACGTGTGGTTAAAATCGCTTTTAAAGGTGCCCAGAGCATTCAACTAACACACAATGCCAAACATCCAAAAAGGTGGTGTTTAAATATCTTAAAAATGTGTAAAAGAAGTAAGGTTGCATGTATGAGTGGGTTTTGCTCATACTATATCTTTTCTGCATCATAAATTTTCCACCTTATAAAATGCGCCTAAACCTCCCTGACCTTTCCGGTCCAAAGAGCTCCCATTATGGGATGACATCATTGCATAAATACCTCCATTCCGTTTGCAATCCAACAACATTAATTGCATTTACACATGCATGATATTATGTCTGGGTGAAGAGTTGGGATCTGGTCCAATACAGGATTCCAACACAGTCCCAACAGGGTTGGATTTCCTCCTCACAGAAACCTATTTACATCCACCTCACACCATGTTACAGCCATACATCGGAAACATCAGTGTTTTTAAAATCATACCGGACTGGACGGTTGGATTGGAAATCAATTATTTGACCAATTCCATTTTACCCCAGAACCCATTTTTGGTTAAAAAATATTAATTTGGTCAGCCAATCATTGACTTACAAAATTGAACCATCAACCGGGACAATAATTTTTGCCTTTTTATCTATTTATTTTTATTTTTGACCTAAACAGTTCTGATGAGATGATCAAACCATTCAACCTGATAACGAGACTCAGAATGGTTCTCTTTCCTATCCAATTTTAAAAGCCTTGAAAAACATGTCCTATGCTTATGCTTGTATATTGTCATTCATGTGGAGATGCTCCTAATGCACAACTTCAAGGACTGAGAGCAGGAAATCCGGATACACCTCTATAAAACTGCAAGTCTGCAATTGCTGTTGGAAGTAAATCCAGAATCCCTCTAGAATACCCACCTACAATGGATTCTGATTGCCCGCATTCAGCCCAACCACCAAAGATATCTTGGCTCTCATGTTCTTGTATGTATTTATATTGTATATATTTGTATTTGTACTGTTTTTAAACTAAGCTCAGGAACATCTCCCACACCTGTAAATTTTTAATTATGGGACATGTTTCCAATGCATAGCTGCAAGCTTATGATATTGATGTGAGGACCCTTTTGTGAGAAGGAAATCTAAATTCATATATATGGAGATGTTCCTGACTGCAATGTGCTGTAAGATTGGCCTCAAGAGCGCTCTGTGAGGAGCAAATTTAATTTTGAAGGAATGTCTCTAAATTGATAGTCTTTCCTGCTTTTTTTTTTTTTATTCTCTAGAATTTATATTTAAGGACAAGGCACCTCTAATGTCCCTGCTAACGACTAGTGACTCAATTGCAGGTATTCATTCGTAGTTATTGATGTAGCGCGATCCGGTTGTTCTCTCATGTCAGATGACTTGGATGTCGATTCGGAAGATTCCTTGTTAGGGCTGAGCTATGTCGGGCCAAGCTGATAGTGTTCTGCAAGAGAGAATGTTAGAGTAACCGACTTATCTTTACTTGGGGTGGGCACTCTGATGCTTAATCTAAGAGTGTTTGAGAGTTCTTTGAGAGAATGAGAGAGCTTGAGAGTATGTAATTGTGTGTACCTTCACAAGTAAAAATGAGTGTCTTATATAGGTATTGATGGTTAGAGTCATCTTACAACGTGTCTCTTCTTCTCGCGGAACCATTTCTGCTTAGTTGGGCGTATTAGTATGTTGGTTACGAGATCTTTGTGGAGATTGCAGTTAGCCCGAAGAACTTTGAGGCGTGCTATGCGGTAGGCCGGTCAAACGGTTGAGGTATTAATGTTTGTAGACCTCGGGATGGTAATGCATTGTCAGGACAAGTCAGCGGGCTCACCTTGCAGGTCACTATTGATTCCTACAGCTCGGCCAGCCTTTGAGACAAGTCGTCGCTAGTCAGGGGACCTGACAATTCAGTCTAGCCGAGGTGGAGGTCGATCTGGGTGAGGTGCCTTGGGCTACCTTGCCGAGCTGGTTTGCTTGTCCGGCGTCGATGTGTTAGTTGAAGGCCATGTGTCACGAGGCTATTTGGAGGACCAAATTACCCCTCATCAGTTATGTTTCAGAAATAGGACAAGTGAGAAACCCATTAGAATGATAAGAAAACATGATTTGTAGATGGGAGATGTTTCCAATGCATGATGGGATGTGCCTCTGAGGTGCCTTGTGTGATTAGTAGATCCCAGTTCCTAGCCAGCAAAAAAAGAATAGCTCACTTTGGAAGGAGTACAAATACAAATATGTAGGGTGCAAAACTTTATTTTTATATTATTTTATATATATTTGCATTGTACATATTTGTATTTGTATTTGATATATATATATGTATATATATATTACTCTTGGCCAAAAAAACTACCCTATCATTTCTAACCGTGACAGTTTCATTACCCTCCTTTATGTTAATAGTACTGTCCTCTCTTGAGCCTTGTTACATTCTTGTAGATGGAAATGGGTAAAATTATCAAAATACCCAACTTAAACTTTGTCTGTTTGAATGGTAAATTTTCCCTTTCTTATTAAATTGATCTTAAAATTCATAAAATTTGTGTTTGTTCTACAATTTCTATATATTTTATTGAATTATATAGATTTTTTTTGTTTTTAATGAATTTTATGTATTTCCTACATTTTCTACTTTTTATTAAAATATCTTTTTGAATTCTTATCATTTTATTTGTTTTTTGCACATTTTGCCTTTTCTTACTTGAAATATATACTTTTTGAAAATTTTATCATTTATGTTTTGTTTTTCATGCAACTCTGATGTTTTGATTGAAATATATTTAAAAAAAAAGTATCATTTTTATGTTTTTTAAATTTTATATTTTTCTGAATATAACTTTTAAATTTTTATCAATTTTTGTGTTTTAAGAAAAATATTGAGTATAATGAATATATGGGAATTTGGATTAATTGAACGTGAGCAATGGAACTAATGACAAAGTTTCATACTAATGAGCCCCACTATAAAAAATGCGGCCTCCATGTCTGGCATAAAACCTTACCATTGATTCCACAACGTATTAAACAGCTAAATCATTCAACTAAACCTTCCTCGATATATGGATGAAAGCGGGTGGATTGAAGTGAGTGAGGGTTAAGGTGGATTATAACCCACTATTCAAAAAAATATTGATGACTAGTGTTGTCGATATATTTTTTTAGTGTAAAACCACATGATTAATGTTTTCTTCTCGGAACAATTTTGATATTTAAAAATGTTGAGACAATGTCTAAAGTTGAATTAATGAAATAGGAATGTAGATGCAAATTTCAGAAGTTCACATCTGTGCACCCCATGAGCGCCCTAGATACACATCTCAGCGTGTATTGGAAATATCTCCGAAGTTATTCGGATGTACAGTGGGGCGCGATGTGTGGGACGCCAATCTCATCTCAAATTTCAGGAGAGGGCAGTGTCAGTGTGTGAAGGGTACTGAACCGCAACCGTGAGAACTGAGAAGGGGGAGGTGGGGAAGTTTCAGCAATTTACCGAAAAACAAAAAACAGCCTTCACATGTCCGACTGGTTACTATTATCACAAGTATCAGCTGTCGCCAAATAGAGAGTGTGATGTCAAAAGATCCCGATTCTATAACGGCCGTTAGTCGGTTTCCATTTGTGATTTGCCAATCTTCCTTATCCTCTTCCGTTAAATCGAAGAGATAGTGGATTCTTTATTTCTTTTTTCTATTATTTGTTATAGAGGTGGATATTGGGAATTTCCAATTCCTGATTTCCATACAGCTATCAGCATGGTAGACAGCGAATAGCAGAGGAGACCCTCCTTCCCATCATGTGTTCGCAGTTTTGGAACCATAGTTGAACCCAAAAGGATGCAAAATCAAAACGAATTCCTTTTGTTTTTAAGATTCGTTCTCACTAATCCTACAGATTTTTAGATTCGCTCTCTCTCCAGAAAGAACAGCAAAGGAAAACCTTTTCAGGTTTTCTGCTCTCTCTCTCTCTCTCTCTGATAGATAAGTAAAGCACAAACCAGAAGATGAGTACCATCCTGGGTTCATGTGTTCAAACCTGTTCCATGTTTAACCATACAGGAAGATCCAGACCCACAACCTTCTGCACGTTTAATCCCCTGAGAAGGATGCCCACCTATTTCTTACCTGGAAGGAGAAGACGAGGGATATCTTCTTACGTCTCTATCTCTGCCGTGCATACCGCAAAGGAGGAGACTGAAGAAGAAGCCCAAGAGGCCACCTTCAATTTCAAGGCTTACTTGCTTCAAAAGGCAAATTCCGTGAATAAAGCCCTCGACAAGGCTGTTTCCCTCAAAGACCCCATCAAGATCCACGAAGCCATGCGCTACTCCCTTCTCGCCGGCGGCAAGCGTGTACGTCCGATTCTCTGCATTGCCGCATGTGAGCTTGTCGGCGGCCTGGAATCGATGGCCATGCCATCAGCATGCGCTGTGGAGATGATTCACACCATGTCTCTGATTCACGATGATCTCCCCTGTATGGATAATGACGATCTCCGACGTGGGAAGCCAACGAACCACAAGGTCTTCGGCGAGGATGTGGCGATCCTAGCCGGAGATGCTCTTCTGGCCTTCGCATTCGAGCACATCGCCACGGCAACCATTGGGGTTCCGCCTTCAAAGATCATTCGTGTGGTCGGGGAACTGGCGAGAGTGATTGGGTCAGAGGGACTGGTTGCTGGGCAGGTTGTTGATATCGGGTCTACTGGATTGTCTGATGTCGGCTTGGAAGAGCTTGAGTTCATCCATCTTCACAAGACCGCGGCGCTGCTGGAAGGATCTGTCGTTATTGGGGCAATTGCGGGAGGTGGATCGGATGAGCAAATCGAAAAGCTGAGGAAGTTCGCGAGGTGCATCGGCTTGCTGTTTCAGGTGGTCGACGATATCCTCGATGTCACGAAGTCATCTCAGGAATTAGGGAAGACGGCTGGGAAAGATCTGTTGGCCGACAAGACTACTTATCCGAAGTTGATGGGTCTCGAGAAATCGAGAGAATTCGCGGAAGAGCTGAGGAAGGAGGCCCTGGATCAGCTCTCCGAGTTTGATCCAAATAAGGCAGCTCCATTGATATCTTTGACGAATTACATTGCTTTTAGGCAGAACTGATAATTTTCTCTTCATGAATTTTTAGTTTAGGGAGGACTGGAAGAGCAAGAAGCAATATTTATGCTGTAGCATGGAAAGAAAAAAAGAATCCTTCTTCGTGTTCTAGATTTCTGGTGATAATGTCTGTAAAACTGTTATTTCAATTGGATTCTGCTGTACTGCTCAAATTAAAGTATGGTTATACATGAATATCTGTAACTCAAGTTGGTTGCCATCGCAAAGACCAGTTCATTAAATAAAAAAAGAAAAGAAAAGAAAAGAAAGAACATTAGAGATCAATTCTGTAGCCAAAGGTCACTCGAGGACAACTCCCTTGCAAGCACAGAAATCTCAAATGGCTGGAGCATGTTCTCTGGTCTTCAATGCCTGTCATTTCTTAGAAAAATTTTTTGATGTTACATTTTGGAGCAGATTCTGTTAGTTGTATGTATATGTGGGAGAATAAGTGAAGTTTCTTGACCTAGTTTTTGCTTTCCCATTTGTTTCTGTTGAGTGATTTTAGATGTACCATTGACTTATTTCTTTTTTGCTTGCCAATAGCTTTGGTTCATTTCATGGGTAGACAAGAGTAGCCATAGTTCAAGCTGGGGAAATGACTAAGCTGCTTCAATTTGAGATTGTTATCAGCTTCCCAACGTTTATAATTGCAGAATGTGTCCTCATATACTTGGAATTAGATTTGATCTGCGCTATAGTTGGTTAGACTTCGCTGCAATCCCTTTCTTATAGGAACAGTTCTGTCATCGTAATTCCAATTTTGTTTCACTTTAATGGCTGTTTTTGGTTTGATAAAAAAAAAAAGAGAGAGAAACAGAAAATGGGAGAAAGTTTAAAATGCAATGGTTGAACTTTTCCTTCCTGTTAGTGGCATTGTGATTTTTAATTTTTGGAAAGTGAGTTTTGGGAATCTCATCACTTACTGAATGTTGACACCAATGATGATCAGAAATACTTTAGCGATGTCCATTTGATCCAAACAAGTCCAAGATTCAAGAAATTGTTAAGTTAAAGCTTAAAAGGAATAGATTCTTTTTGGGGCAATGACTAGGGGGAAGTAGCATCTCCTTCAATTGCTTAAAGAGAATCCAGGGGACCAAATGCCATCGATAATATGAACGGGCTTGATTTCATGATATTTGGCTCTGGAGACTCTATTAGAACTGGAATAACCCTTGAGCCTTGATGCTTACAAGTTAGAAATTGGAGCGGCTGCTCATGTGAACTTATACCCCTGTTCATGCTATCGGGTGTATTGATGCTTTAAACGATGTGTAAAAAAGAAGAAAAGATCCATGGGTAATTTCACCATCAGATTCAATGAGACTGATAATTGACACCACTTTTATAGCAGAACTACAAAACTGGTACAACTGAAAATAAGTCATTGGTCTTAAGGCTGCATTTGGCATTCCTTATTTTAACGACTTATCTTGTTTTTGCAGTTAAAATACTTCTATGAACACTGAGTTTTTAACTACAATTAAAGTGAAACTGGAATGCCAAATGCAGCCATAATAAATGGGTATAAAAAGCAGTCACAGAAACCATGCTCATCAAAGTTTTGAATTTGTTTTCCTTTGGGTATATTCTCATTCTCCATGTGGTTAGTTTAATCATAGACCATCTCATGACATGCTTACATATGGAAGTTAGGGCAACATGAACAATTAAAGTGAAACTGGATTACTCTTTCAGAGCAAGAGAAGAGACCTCACAATTTCGGAATGTTTTACCTTCGGTGCAAACACCCGAAAGTATGCATTATGGTTTTGGTGCAGGAGAAATGAGCTTATGTTAAATGAGACCGATCTAGACATCTAGTATGCATTCTTGTTAGTGCAGTAGTAATCACAGAGTAATGTCATTCATTAGCAGGATGGAGCATCCTTTATAACAGTACTACAGAAAAAATTAAGGATAATTCATCATCTGAATGGGCGAGACAGAAATAAGTCTCATTTTGCAATTAAGTGTCAGTTTGGAAGGAGTATAAATACAAAGATGTACAGAACAAATCACTGTTTTCAAAACTGGATCGGACCGGAAAAATCAGGAATTGGTCACTTGACGGGTTTCGTTTTCCTCCAAAATCGTTGATTTTGGTCAGCAAACCGCTGAACCGGCCGGTTAACCGTTCAAATCGATAACCGGTTCGTTTTTTAAAAACCATGGTACAAATACATACAAAATACAAGGTTTTGCACTCTACATATTTGTATTTGTACTATTTTATATGTATTTTATATTTGTACTCCATCCAAACTGAGTATGAAGTTCAGCTATATAACATGCTAAGGGGGCATTCAACAACATGATTTTTTTTTTGTTGTCAGTTCCAAAAACAAATCAAAACCATTTTATCTAGAAACAGATTTGATATAACCGTTTCTGGTCACGTACGATTTTTTGTGATGTATAAAAATTTTTTGGCTAAGTACCTCGTTATTTGATCCAGTGGTGACGTGCCTTGGTGGCGAACTCCCTGGGGAAGAACTTCTTGGTGACGAACTGCTTGGTGGCGAACTGCCCGGTGGCGAGCTCCCTGGTGGAGAGCTACTTGGTGACGAACTGCCGGGTGGCGAACTGCCTGGTGGTGAACTCCCTGGTGGCGAACTGCCTGGTGGTGCTCCTTGGTGGCGAACTGCCTGGTGGTGCTCCTTGGTGGCGAACTGCCCGGTGGCGAGCTCCCTGGTGGAGAGCTACTTGGTGACGAACTGCCGGGTGGCGAACTGCCTGGTGGTGAACTGCCTGGTGGTGCTCCTTGGTGGCGAACTGCCTGGGGGCGAACTGCCTGGTGGCGAACTCCCTGGTGGCGAACTGCCTGGGGGCGAACTGCCTAGTGGCGAAATCCTTGGTGGCGAACTGCCTGGTGGTGAGCTCCCTGGTGGCAAACTGCCTAGTGGCGAACTGCCTGGTGGTGAACTCCCTGGTGGCAAACTGCTTGGTGGCGAACTACCTGGTGGTGAACTCCCTCGTTATTTGACTTGCTCTTAGGCGGCCTGCAACTCAGAGAATGGTGGAGCTCCCTGGTGCAGCGCAACCCGACTACCCTCTGCGTGAAGTGATTTCCTCTCCTTTGTAGGCGACGGGAGATGAGGGACCTGCAAGAACTGAATCAGAGGACCCGGGGGTATTTTCCCGACGGGGGCTCTCTGATGCCTAAGTTAGCATTCTGATTACAGAGAGCTTGGAGAGAAGTGAGAGAGCTAGAGGGCAGGGGTTACCATCCCATTTCCCCTCCCCCTCCCCTTTGGGGGGTGAGGTCTTTATATACTGGAGTCCTCGCGGGTTAGGTGGGTGAAAAACCTCCAAATGGTAGGACTCGTCACATCTCGTCAGAACCGGGGTGCAGTGGTGAACTCCTCGAGGTCGTCAGGCTGGTGCTTGTGTCAGGCGGCCAGGTCGGCGCCTGGGCCAGGTTGTCAGGGTGGTGCCTGCGTCAGTCGGCGGGTCGGTGTCTGGGCCAGGTTGTCAGGTCGACGCTTGTGTTAGTTGGCGGGTCGGTGTCCAGGCCAGGTTGTCAGGCAGGAGATCTTCCTGCGATACGCCAAACTACTCCTGTACCGAGCTACCTTACAAGGGGCGAGCTTCCCAGAGGAGCTATGCAGAGTTGTTTGTGGTGAGCTCTGCCGAGCTGCCTGGCTCCTTGGTGGCGAGCTCCTTGGAGAGCAGCCTAGCTCCTTGGTGAGCTACCGAGCTCCTTGGTGGGCTACCAAGCTCGCGGGGTAAGCCGCTATGGTTCATCGATGGGCATCTTATGGGCGGCTAGGTCGGCCAGGTCAGATCATGCGCTAGGCCGATCCAGGTCGGCTAGGTCGCACAGGCCGCGCAGGCCGCGCCAGGTCGTGCACAGGCCGCCTGTAGCCCATGTGAAGGTCGCGCCAGGCTGGCCATATCGGTGCCTGGGTGGGATACCAACTTGGTAAGTTGTTACCTGGGTGTTTACCTAGTTGTCACGAGGTTCTACATGTCGCAATTTCAGTGGAGGGCCAAATCTGCCCTCATCAAGATTGTTTCTTAAAAAAGATATTCTTGGTCATGTGTGTGTTTTTTGTTTTCAAAACTGAAACCAAAAGCATATTTGAAAGGAGTACAAAATCAACTTCTATTTCGCATTGAAAACAAAGAAAAAAGAGTTTAAGAACATGTTAGTGTATTTTCTGATGGTTCAATTTGGATGGAGTACAAATACAAAGATGCACGATACAAATACATACAAAATACAAGGTCTTACGCTCTATATATTTGTATTTGTATTCCTTCCAAACTGACCTGATGTAACAATTTCAAAAACAAATAAAAACAAAAGACATTCATGTTGTAGAACGCCCCTTGGATGAACAGAACATTGGTGGGACGTGGCATTTTATTCACCCAGCGTGATTGGAAGCTTGGAAGGTGAGCTAATGAACTGTCCCATAAATGAGAAATTTGCTGCAAGTGTGGTCGCATTCAATCCCTAGAACGGTGAACACACTAATTTTTTAAATAAATAAAAAAATTAGGCACTGCGTTGATAGACTTCTTCTTCGGCAAAAGCATGTCTGTTTGTACTTTCGATGATGGTTTTGGAGTCTAAGGCCGGTGACGGTAATCTCAGTCTAGCAGAAGCAAGTGGAAATAGTGTTGATTGCACGAAAACGATGATTTCATGCTTTTGGATTTTTTCATACTTTATGAAAACAGAAAGTATAAAATACACAACACAAATGTCATATCGTATTTTTCATACTTGTATACTTTCAGAAGTACAAATAGTTTATAAAAGTCTATCCAAAGCCCAGTTGATGTAATGCCTTGGATTTACTTCAAAGGCTAATGTCTTTGTACACGGGATCCTGTATGTTGCTTGAACACTCGGAATCGGATCGTTTATGTTTAGGGAATATCGCATCAAATCAGCAAATTTTATGTTCACATCTGCGCCCCCACAGCACATCTGCACCTTGTATTAGAAACATCTACTGAGTACTATAATAGTATGGGAGATGATGAGAAACAGAGCAAGAATCATCTTAACCATCCAATCCAAATATTTAATTACACGCAGCATTCTTTGGTCGTCTAAAACTACAGAGGCTTATAGACACTAGTCCAAAGTCTGAATAAAACCGGATCATGATATGATTATGATTTGAATTGAATTGATTGGGATTTCTCCTCTATCGTATTTTTTGGACCGGATTGGATTGAAAAATGGATCTGTTTCAAATTCGGATCAGATTCAAATCACCTCCAATTTGATCCATGTGTGTATACCCCCCATTTTGTTTAAAATATATATATATATATATGACAAAAATGAATGAAAAAAAATCATGTGTTTTTTTCTTTGTATAGACTGTTTTGTTTTTCTTTTCTTATTAATAATTAAATTGGACCGGATCAAATTCTGATAGCTGATATCCTTAGCAAATTTGAATTCAAATTAATCTTTTGAAGATCCATTGGTCATTAAATATTGGATTTACATTATCAAATTGGATTCAGATAATACCTTGAGTTGAATCCCATCAAGGCCCATAGTCTTGCGATGAACTTGAAGGATTCCCCAATCATCATTAGGGCGAATTGAAGTTGGTCATCTCCTATCTGCAGCAAGCTATTCAACCCCTGTGGAGACCTAGGAATATCATTTTAAGTTGCTTGGAACTTACAGATACGTTTGAGAGGAGTGGGTGTAAGCTTTCAGCATGTGTCTCGTCTCGTGAAACAAATCAAACAAGTAATATTTTTTATTTGCTTTTTGTTGATCTATGTAACAATATTCCATGGTCTTTACCCTATATCTATTTCTTTGATTTTTGTGGATGTGCTAGGGGTGTAAGCGAGTCAAGTCCACTTGAGAGTTATTCAAGCTTAACTTGCTAAATACTCAAACTTGGTTTGAAGATTACATAATTCAGTTGAGCTTGACTTGAGTCAAATAGTTAGTCGAACCCACTTCAAGCTTTGTAAAACTCAGTTAGAGTAGCTTGAGAGCCTAATCAAGCTTCTAATAAAATATAATTTTTCAATATTTTTATTTATAATATAAATAACTATTATTTTTTTTATTACTTGTATTTGTAATATGAATGAATAAATTTAGAATCAAATTTTATAATATATAATATTTTAAATATTAATAGACTTAAAAAGTAAAATAAAATGACTTAAAGTAAGCATTCAATAAATATTTTGAATGTCGCCCTAATAACATACAAACACACCTAAACTTTAAACAAAAATCAGTTGAAGTGATGTCCTATTTTTCTTTGTTAGGGAAACAGAAAAGAAACCGAAACAGGCTACACAATATCTGGGGGTAACCCTCCCCCACAAATCAACAAAAAACAAATAAAAGCCAAAATCCTTTTGCTATGAACAAAATTATTACTATCTTCCACATGACCAACGCTTGCCGTTTGGTTTGCTTATCTGAAAATTTGGGAACATTGAACGTTAAGCCTCCATATTTCACATAATAAAGAATCACACTCCTCAATGATGCACTTTATGCTCCACGGCGCCACATCCTTATGAGGAGGAAGTCGATCAATCACCAACTTTGAATCCACTTCAATGATATGATGATAAAAGGTACAGCAATGTCAAGGATCGCCTAAGCCTCAGCAACATTAATACAACAACACTGGCCCACTTATTTACTTCTAATGGGCAGGACCAGGATCTCCCCCTTTTCGTTTCTCACGACACACACACCCAACCACTGTCCAACCATTAATTTTCCTTGATGCATCAAAATATACTTTAACAAAGGAATATCATTGGGGGCCATCCATCGAACCCAAATGCTCTGGGTTTTCATATCATTTTTTGTTGGGAGTTATGGGATTCATAAATTCGTTCCATTTATCCCTGGCTTTGCTGAACAGCACAGCAGGAGGAAGAATGGTATTCTTAAGCACATTTCCATTTCTGTTCAACGGTATTAGGGTTAAAATCACTAATTGGTAGCACATTATATTCAATTTTATTGTAAAATTTTCTTCAGGATCAGAATGCCAAACCATCGAGTCCTCTTTATCTTTAGATGGAATAACAATCATTCTTGTTTTATTCATTCCATGTTTTCTCTGTATCATCTATATCTCTAAATTTCTCATTTGAATTTGTGATATCCCTCCTTTCAGTTGAATTAGCTATGGAGTGGCTATCAATCCAATTATCCCTCCAAAGGCTTCCCAGGAGTCAATATTTCGTAAAAGTTTTAGGGTTTAGTTTGAATATCCAACCTAGTTTTGCTTGGCAAGCAGCATACATCCATTCACCTTTTTTAATATCCCACCCGCCATTGGATTTCAATCTACAAATGCTTCTCCATCCTATCAAATGAATAGGATGTAATGTCTTGAATTTATTAAAATGCCAACATGTTTATATTCAATAGTCACGCGCTTTTGAGTAAAGGGATAAACAAATTTCTAAAATATTAGGCAGGATTGGCAATTTTGACCCTAACCCATCTGATTTATCCATTCCCACCCATTTGATTAGTGGGTTAAGATGGATCAAATTACCTCAAATGACCCATTAGCGTCAAGTGAAAACGGGTTGGATCAGGGTGAGTTAGCGTGGTTACCATACTTCTTGTTTAGGCCTTAGGGTTTGAAAATCAGAAAATCGAACAGAACCCTCTCCCTCCCCGCTCCACCTCCACCCTCTCTCACTCCACTCCTCTCCCTCCATCTCTCCGTCTCCATCCCTTCTCTGGTAAGTAGAGATGTCTCCAACCATGCATTTATATTCGCAATGGGCGTCCGCCGTTGACTTCGGCTAACGAGTTACAGATCAAGTTGTAGATCTTCAAGTTGCAAATAGCTAATCTAGTTGCAAATCTGCAATCTCTAGATGCTTCTCTTGGATCTAACGAGAGTGACAGGTTCACTTCCTCCGCTACTTTGAAAAGCTTTTAATGGCCTTGATAATAGATTCAAGATCTAAATTAATTTCCAGATCCACAACTATTGCGTGGTCATTGTCATTGTATCGTTTGACACATGTTCTTCAAGTCGGAGAAGAACCAAAAAAGCGAAAATACTCCTCTTCATCTTCTTCCCAAGTTTCAGTTCTCTGAATTAATTTAATGACAAGAACCACGATATGAATGATGAGATTTCGATTCTTATCTAATTATCTAGTTATCTTACAAATTAATTATATCTTCTATTTTTAATAAATTTTCTTGGATTTTAATCTTTCTCTGTATAAATGTTGATATACCCCAATTTAATGGTGGAGCCAACACCATGAGACATCCTACGAGTCATAAGATCAACTAAGCTGTAATCTGGTATTTTTATATATTGGTAATGAACTACAAATTTATGTGGGAGATCAAAGATTCAAGCTCCAAAATTTTCTACATAATGTCTTACAACAATGGGTTTTCACCTTACACGTTCAAAAGGCAACCTCCCAATTTTGCATTTTCTACATTTTTCTACAAAATGTATGTATTTTTTGTAATTTTTTCCAATTTGCACTTTTTATAATTTTCTACAATGCTCTAATTTTTGCATTTAATCATTTTCTCAAGAATTTTCCATTTTCTTATTTTTGGTTGAAATATATTTTTGGATTTTTTATCATTCAATGTATTTTCTATGATTTTTTTTTACTTTTTGGTTGTAAATATTAATTTTTTATCTTTTTTTTTTTTATTTTTTTGGCATTAACTACACATCTGCCTAAAAAAGACAAAAACAGTTGACGTGGTATCTTTTAACTTCTTCAAAATGCTGACGAGTTCAAGGGATTAGGGGTGTTCACATTATATGTTAAATCGACTAAACCGACCTGACCCAACCCGAGTTGATTGGTTTTTCAAAGCCACCAGTCGGTTCCAGTTTGTGTGAGAAATAAACTACAACTCAGTTCAGTTTTCGGTTTTTATACATGAAAACCAAAACCAAAACCGACCCTATATGTTTTAAGTAATTACTAAGTAATCCCTATTCAACGCTATTCCCTATCATAGTTAACTTTAAACTTAAGTAAAGTTATTTATTACCTTTCTGGGTTTAGCAAGCATTGATGTAAAGGAGTCTTGGAAATTTGAATGGACATACATGTTGGATTCTTCATTCTTCAATTTTGGAAAGAGAAAAAAAAGAGGTTAGCAAGCATTGCATTTAAGGACTCTTGGAAATTGGAATGGAGAGATGGAGTATTTACTCTATAGGCCTCGTTCTCTTTTCGGTAAGTTATTTATCCGTGTAAATGCAATTACCTAGGTAAGTTTTTCCCTAGGTAAGTGCATTTACCCATGTTCTTTTATTTCTTAGGTAAATAAGGCAATGACCATTTTAGCCATAGAAATCCATTATTAAAAGGGGCATTTTTGTCCCATTCAAGTGTTGTCAACTTTCCCCCTATGTGGGAAAGTTATTTACCCACCTAGGTGATGGGTATCACTTTCTGCGTAAGTGATACCTAGGAAAATAAACTTTCCTTGGTCCCCACATAAAACTGAAAAAAGAACATGAAATTCTTGGTCAATGGGAACCAAGATCCTATTAACCAACTTCCCCCCTCTCCAAATCCAAAAAAGAACACCCTCTTAGTTTCGAATAGAGAAAAAAAAGAGAGGTTAAATAAACCGACCCTTCATGTTTGGGTCAGTTTTGCTTCAAGATCGATTGGTTTCGGTTTAGTCAATAAATAAACTGACTAGGTCGGATCGGTTGAAGAAAATGACTCAAAGCGACCCAACCCGACCCGTGAATACCCCTACAAGGGATTCAAAGGGAGTGTTGCAATCATGGTCACAGCAAATGGAAACTACACCTCAGTTTTGATAATTGTCTAATGTCTCAAATTACATACATACTTTTTTGGAGAAAAAAAATGGAAACTACACCTCAGTTTGGAATGAGTACAAATACAAATATAGAGTGCAAAACATTGTATTTTATATTATTTTATATGTATTTGTACTGCACATATTTGCATTTGTGTTCTTTCTAAATTGAGCTTATAAGTTACCCGTTTGAAACAAAACTTTAGGCCTGGTGGTTTATAACTTTATAACTTATCTTGGTAAGTGCTCTTTCCCAATTAATGGGCAATTTCACTTACTCATGTTCAATGACATTTTTACACAAAAAAGCTAATATTAAAATGGGAAAAGTTGTCTCATTGTATTTTATAAAATTTTTCTAACATGGGAAAGTTATTTATCCACATGAGAGATGGATAAGTTTTATTGGAGAAGTGAAGTTAATTTTACCGTAGGGCCCAAGGTTCAAAATATTGATATGCCCGATATGTCGGTAGAGGCATATCATGCAGTATTGTTTTTTTAGTTCTTTTTCAAAACTGGTTCAGAGGGGCCGGTTTAACGTCTTTCACCCCCTGAACCGGTCAAAACCCCATTACACCATCTGTAGGGGCGTATCATAAAGCTTCTGATATGATACATACCGGCCGATACGGGCCAATTTTTTTAACCATGGTAAGACCTGATGGAGGGAGATTTGACCCGACCCCTTGGCCATGCAACACGTGGAAGCAACCGAGAGTGACCTGGCAAAAGCACTGGCTCGGCACGGCAGCAGGCCCACAACCCAAGCTCCGAGAAAAAGAGTCCCAAGCTCTCCCAAAGGAGGAACCTACAACCTGAGCTCTAAGCTAAAGAGTCCTGAGCTCCCCATGGAGGAACCCGAGCTCTCCCTTTGAGGTCCTGAGCCTTACAAGGAGCACAAAAGGCAAAAAACCCGAACTGCCCCTGGGTAGGCAGTTCGGTCCACACTTCTATCCGAACTCAAGACCACCTCACACACCACTTCGGCTTCGCCTGACTGAACAACCGTACCTGACGCGTAGGAAGCTCGTACACGGAGGCGGCGCACCTGATTGATTAGGGGTCCGACACATGATAACCGCCCGCCAACGGCCACCTGCCACCGCCATCTCAAACGTGGCAGAGACGGCCCTGGCAAGGAATAGTGGAGGTTATGACACCCGAACTAGCAACTGGCAGTGGAGGTTATGACACCCGATCTGGCGGAGGTAATGATGCCCGAATTAGCAGAGGTATATGGAAGTAAGTGTACATGGTGATTATAAAAGACCCCCATCTCCCAAGGAAGGAGGTATGTGATTCTTGCGCTTTCTGGTCTTGAAGTTCTTCATTTCCCTTGCCTTCTCAAGAGCACTAACTTGAGTTTCGGAGTGTTCCAATCGGGTTCCTCCCCGGAAGCCTTCGTTTTCTTCCTTGTTTCAAGCACCTCCAATTCCGTCAGAGGCGAGGTAACCGGCAGCTAGGATCGACCGGATCGCGCACTATCAAGACCCATTACTAAATGCAAAAAAATATATAAAGTTGGTCAATAAGAAAAATTTATATGAAGAGCATGTAGGTATCATCTATCTTAGATTTTAATACAATGTCTATTTCCTTTTGCTTCAAAAAATGTCTATATTTCCAAATTCTCACTAAGCCTTTCTACACTTTTTTCAGTCCATATCTTGGATCAAGACAAAAGCCATCACCATTTTCTGATGGGAATCAATCCAAGTAAGGCTGATAAGTATAGATCCACGGTTGTAGACCTAAGGAGATTATCTAAAAATGCAGTAACGCAACAAACCCTAGTTCAGGCCATGCGGTAAGGTGGGGAACCCACTTGACTGGTGGGGGTGATGGAAAGGGCTGAGGAAAATTTGGTAAGCGGTTCCTGGGTTTTGAATTTGCTAATTTCTATCACATCCAGTTGATCATTATCTACAACCAATCTCAAATGGCTGGAGCATTCACTTTGGTCTCCAATGCCTGTTTTTACTTGTAAAATACTAGGTAACACTTTTTCCCCTTTTGCTTGCCAGTTACTTCGGTTCAATTAATAGCTAGACTAAAGCAGTTATCATTCATGCTTGGGAATTGACCAAGCTGCTTCATTTCGATATTGTCATCAGCTTGCTTACATTTGTAATTATTGAATGCGTCCCTGTGCACTTGGAGCTAGATTTGATCAATCCTCTAGTTGGTTGGGCTTCATAAGCAATTTCTACAGCCAAAGAAGGTCTGTCTCTGTTTCAAAAATAAAAAAAGATGGGATTGGATCCCAAGTTTGATACCTATAAATGCCTGATTTCAGCATGTCGTAATCAGCAATAATGGGAAAAAACTGAGGGTCTTTTTGAAGGTCAGACAGCTCTCCTGCTAATGATCACGCGAATGGTTGCACGAAGGAGAAGGGGTAGTCACACAAGGTTGGGACAGCTATTGACATGTTATTGGGTTTTCTGTAAGGTTTGGAGCATTGGGTTTACAGGAGCTTCAATCCTTTCATTTCCATAATTCCATTTGTCCCATAACAGGTTCGCTGTCAACACAAGTTATATTGATGTGTTCATTAGTTCTGGTGACTCTGGCCTTTCCCATGAACCATGATGAGCTTCTTGTCGTTGCAGAAAGTTGGGTACTCTCCTGATGTGACAAGAAGCCCAATTACATGGAATTTAGCTCCCTTAGCGTATTGTCATTTTGCTGCTGGTTTCCTCCGAGAAGTCAGTTTACTTATACGTTCCTTCTCGCTCTAATCCTCTAGGAGAAGCACATCGTTTGGTAAACAACCCGCAACCTTCATTCTCCCTGCCAACAAATCCAGCATTTCATAGGTTTCCTTGGATCTCAAGTGCGAGCTGTCTCCGGAAACAAACTCATGAACGTGGAAATTGACTTCAATGGAGCTGCATCCAGGTGTTCTTCTCGTCCCTTTCTCTTTCATCTTCTTCCTTGTTTTAGCAACATCATCCCATCTACTAGTGGCAGCATAGATGTTAGATAAGGTCACAAGATTTCCTTTATTCCAGGGATCCATTTTTGAAAGGCGTTCCATCACTTGCTCCCCCAATTCCAAATTCTTGTGCATTTGACAGGCACCAAAGAGGGATCCCCAAATAACAGGATCGGGTTCAAATGGCATGGCTTTAACAAACTCCATAGCCTCTTCAAGTAAACCAGCCCGTCCAAGGAGGTCAACCATACAACCATAGTGCTCCATTCTGGGCACCAGAAGGTAATCTTTATTCATGGAATCGAAGTAATGAAACCCATCCTTAACAAATCCTGCATGAGCACATGCACATAGAACCCCAAGAAACGTTACTCGGTCAGGCTTTATACCTTCAGTCACCATGCGATTGAAGAACTCTAGGGCTTCTCTACATTTTCCGTTAATGGCTAGTCCAGATATCACTGCTGTCCATGTAATCACATCTTTCTTTGTCCCCAGGTTGAAAAAGACCTCCAAACCTTTCTCCATATTTCCACACTTAGCATACATATCTATAAGTGCAGTACCAAGATTGGTCTCAATTGAAAAGCCAATCTTTTTTATATAAGCATGAACCCATTTTCCTAGTTCTAGTGCACCCAAGCTAGCGCAAGAAGTGAGCACACTAAGAAGGGTCACCTCACTGGGTTCGATTTCAGCCAGCTGCATCTGATGAAATAGAGCCAAAGAACGATCATAGTGACCATTTTTCACATACCCGTCGATCATGGCTGTCCAAGAAACGACATCCCTCGCCGGCATTCGATCAAAGAGCCTTTCTGCAGAGTTAAGGTCACCAATCCTAAGGTACCCGCTGATCAGTGAATTCCAGGACGCTGTATCCTTCTTTGGCATCTCCATGAACAATCTCTCTGCTTCTTCAATCCTCCCAGAGTTGGCGTACCCAGAGAGTATCGAATTCCAAGAGACAAGGCTCCTTGCAGGGGCATGATCAAAATATGTTCTCGCCAACTCCAAGCTTCCATGTCTGACATGCCCAGAAACCATGCAATTCCAAGACACCACATCCTTCAGGGGCATTTCCTCAAAGACCTTGGTTGTGGCTTTCATGCTACCTCCACACACAGAGTACATGTTCAAGAGTGTGGTCAGAACATAGAGATCCGACCCAAGCCCAGTTCTTAGAATGCACCCGTGAACCTCCTTCCCGCCTTTGAGGTCCAATTTGTCCTCGAAGGCACGAAGAACAAAGGGAAATGTGAAGTTATTGGGGAGGAGATTCTCACCCCGCATTCGAATGTACAGGAAGGTGGCTTCTTCTGATCTTTTGTTTATTAAGCAACCCCTGATCATGGTATTGTAGAGGAACAGGTTGGGATTTTGGATCCGATAAAACAGCTCGCGCGCGTAAGCAAAGCTTTGAGGTGTAACAGAAAGAGAAGTGAATTCTACAACTTTGCTGACTTCATATGGGAATTGATCCAATGCAGTTTTGATCATGTGGGCATGGATTTGTTTCACTTCTTTCAAGCTGCTTAGTTTCGGAAGCAGAGAAAGGCACTGTGCGGTGGCTCTTTGTTCCATTTTTCCGATTACTCACATTCATTTCTATATGATAATATGAATGAAGAAATAACAAGGCAATCGTATTTCGTAAATCCTTGCAGAAATAAAATAAAAAATAAAAGAAAGCGCCGTTGCCGGGGATCGAACCCGGGTCACCCGCGTGACAGGCGGGAATACTCACCACTATACTACAACGATAGGACATTTATGACAAGTTTACTATCATCATTTTATGGTGGATGAATAACGTGACTTCACATCTAAACCATAACATGAAAAATCTATTGTATTCCATTCATTTTTGTCTTAGGAATCTTTCTCTTCGGTTGCATGTATCACATAACTAGTTAATGCATCATTTTCTAAGGTAAACCTTGTTATTGTATATAATAGATAATTAGATATTCAACATTTCTAATGACAAAATTATCAAATTTGGACATTCAACCTTCCGAAGAGCAAAATGGTAGATGATAAAAGGGCTTCTCTTGAGAAGTGACTTAAAGCTATATTTGGTTTCAAGGAAATTGCAAGAAAAGGAAGGAAAATATAAGGAAACCTTCACAAACCTTGTATAGATTTTCCTGTTCTTTTATTTTAAACCAAACATAACCTAAATGCCTTTCCAGTTTTACCATCAAGTTTATTCACAATCGACCCTACATTTTATTTTCAGATAATTTACCCTATTCTTGTCAATATCCTTCAGAAAAAACAAACTCTTCGAGAAACACTGATATAGAATGATAATTTTTCTTCCTTTTCTTTGGGAGTGCAGAATTGAGGGATGTTGTGTTCAAAAAGCAACGATTTGGGTGTTGAATGAACCTAATCTTTTGTTTGTAAATTCACTTGGTTCATATGCCTATGAGTGTTGGTGGTTCATTTCAGATCATATAAACTTATCAATAAACAAAAAACAGTGTCCGGCAAAGTTGGAGCCCAATGCAAACTTCATTTCTGCTCTACCTTCACAGTGGACTTGTTTCTGCTTCTTTTTTCACGGTTAAATTTCCCTCTTAATTTGATGTGAATAACCTGAATTCAGCTTGGTCGGTGCAATGCCCATTCAAACAACCTTTACAGTCTTGCATTAAGAATGTCTGTACTTTGTCCTATTTCATGGAGAGATATTTCCAATGCAAGGTTAGGAGAGGCTGTTAACAGTGCGAGGACAGACTTGCAAACAACCCTTTGATGATGATGGGGGATCATCTCATTGGATGTTAAAAGGTCTTATGAGCCAAAATGAACTTCTTGTTTGTTGATAAATGTGTAGCATACTCTTCTTTTTTGTCAAGTGTACAGCATACTCTTCTCCTTTGCGGTTCTCACAGGCAGTTTGGTTTCATGCGTTAAATATGTCTGGTACCTCTTGGGCTGAACCTACGGTTATAGAGTAGAGGAACTGAGGGGTTTAAGTCATTCGGAGAATGGTCCCCGGAGCAATATACTGATCAGTATGCAAAGAGTGGAGTGATAGAACCTTTCAGAATCAATACATGCCAGTTGCAGTTGTAGTTGAGAATATCTGCGGCAGAGTTGAGAGAATTCTGGTGAATCGGGCCTCTTTACATAGCTTGTTTTGGGGTTTTAAATACAGTCATTTCCATAGCAATTGAGGCAGAATTACATGGGGTGAAAAATTGAAAACTTTGCTCTGTAATCTCTAATGCTGTAAAGGACCCAAAACGGGTTCATTTCCAGTGAACATCTTCAAAATTAAATTTGCATGGTTGATTTTACTTTAGTACTCAAGTTGCTTTCAAAAGGTAAATTAGAACACGTTAAAGGCCACACAACTGACATTGCAGTGTTTTCAATCGCAGGGCTGTAGAATCCCAACAATGGAATCAGAATAAACATAAAATGTGCATCTTCAAGAAATCAAACCAGAAAATACCAATTCCGTGCTTTTGATTTGGAGGGTCCACTTGATAGGATTAGGCTCCATTTATGAAATATCACTAGACACCAGATGGTTAAATGGTTAAAGAGACTTCTTGTAAAACGGAAGTTAAGACTATATGATGGTGCGTAATCCGGCTGGTCCTAGCTGTCAACGATCTTGTCTCTGGCTGGAGCAGAAGGAGCCTGAAACGGGGAAGAAAACGAGTTATCTCCGGGGAAGGATCCGGTGAGAGTGCTCCGAAACTCAAGTTAGTATCCTCAAAGGCAAGATAATAAACCAGATGGCGCAAAGTTCACATTCCTCCTTTTTGGGGGGAAGAGAGCCTTTTATAACCACTTCGCACACTCACTCCCAAGCACCTGTCAGGTCAGGCATCATTACCTCTGCACTTCTGCCAGTTCGGGTGTCATCACCTCTGTTGGGGCAGACAACCGCCACTCCTCTCTTTGTCGGAGCCGTCTCTGTGACTGGGGGTGGCAGTGGCAAGTGGCCGTTGAAATGCGGCTGTCAAGCGTCAGATCCCAAATCAGCCAAGTGCGCCGCCTCAGGTTACGGATTCCTTTGGTGTCAAGTACGGTTGTTCAGTTCGGCATCCTGGAGCCAAAGTGCTGGAGTGGTGTGCGAGTTGAAATCTTGAATTTGGGTAGAGGTGTGGCCCGAATTGCCCTAGGGCGGGCCAGTTCGGGTTTTTGCCCCTTGCGCTCCTTGTAAGGCTCGGGGTCAAAGGGGGAGTTCGAGCTCTCCTTTTGGGGAGATCGGACTGCTGGTTCCTCTTCTCGGAACTCGCGCTTCGAACGTATTACCGTGCCGAGCTGTTGCTTCTGTCACGTGTTGGGTGGTCAAGAGGTCAGGCCAAATCTTTTTTCATCAAATGCCCGTTGCAACAAAGGTTGATGAATCTGAAATAAGCAACATCATGGATGAACTGCAGTAATGGTCCTGGCGAGGCTCGAACTCGCGACCTTTGGCTCATAAGACCAATGCTCTAACCAACTGAGCTACAGGACCAGCACTAACTTTTTAACAACTGAACTAATATATACTATCTGATGAACTAAGCAAATAAGTTACAGCCAACCAAAATATCAAACAAGATGGAAGGTATTAAATTGCCAAGAAGTGATAAATTGCTTTTTTCACAAAGAAAACCATGAAAGCAGAGAACCAAAGTATAGACTGGTTGTACATGATAATCTTAGGTGCATACTATGATGCATTTATCAATTTGCAAAAATAAACAAAATAACTATAAAGATAATAGGATATGAATAGTCTTCTACGATGTGTATGGAAAGCAAATAGTAAAACACCTTCATGAGTTCAAAAAGGTGTTATCAGCGAAACTTCCTTTTTAAATTTTGGCCTCCCATGAATCAGATAAACACAAATGCAAGTTTACCTGGGATTATGAAGGCACAAGACTTGTTAGAATTGCATACCGGAAGAGATAGTGTGTGAGAGAAACAACAGATCGCAAACATTTAATTTTCAGTAAAAATGAAGAGTCATAAACTATGGCTTCATAAATAAAAGTCCATAGATGCTACCATGGACAAGGCTCAAACTCACATCAGTAATTGATCAACCTATTAGATCTACACCACATTGTCTCATTGTCTGTATTCAATTATACATGTATTCCCCCCCCCCCCCCCCTTTAGTTGTACTCAAAAACCAGGGGCAGCTGGCCATCCATAGAAATAGGAGAGAATGGGCATTTTAACCATCAAAGTTTAAGAAATAATAAGGAAGTATTACATTATTACTTTGAGGAATCTAAAACTTAAAAGTTAAAATAGACCAACGGTTTACAAGTGGGAAAACAAAAGTCTACCCTTTATATTAATTAAAAAGTTTAAGTGATTGTGTGCACAATATGTTCTGTCTAGGTACTGAACAAAAGCACCCCTTCCACCGCAAAGAAAAACAGAGGAAAACAAGCAGGGAAAAATAATCCTACATGTGTGGCAAGCTACTAGTAAAACACCTCCTAGAATTCAAGAGGTGTTATCAGCGAAACTTCCAGCGTTAATGTAGGCCTCCCATGAATCAGATAAAAACCAAGAAAGTTTATCTGGGATTATGAAGGCACCGAGACCCTGCTTGAGTTGGGATCAATGAGTGGTGGTAGTGGGGCATAAGAAATAACTGATGTCATTGATACGTTCCTAGCCACCACATCCTCTATGACACGAATCCTACACTCCCAGTAGAGCGTTATTTTCCCTCATCTTACGGAAATTCAAAAACCAAGCTTGACAGATAGACAGACCATTTCTACACCCATCAAATAGCATAACGCATTATGATGAGGGATTAGGAGACATAGACTTAACAGGCATTGACTTTAGAAGTGAAAAATTGAAGGCATAGTAACAGCTAGTTCTAAAAGCTTTGACCAATATTTTTTGAGCTTTAACCGAGAGAGAGAGAGAGAAAGGGGAGCTAACCAGAAGCACTGTCACGAAACAAGCCCAAACTTTACTATAAAACCAAAAAGTCTTACCCAATCAAAGGTAAGCAAAATAAAACATCACAGACTCGAACACAATGACGAAGAATAAAGACGATAACCTCGTGATCGATTTCTACAATCTGCCGTTATAGGAGCTAATCAGATTTGCAGATGAGGAAAGGTTAGCTCCTCCTATGCGCCACTACTGCTGAAATCGACGGCAGGGTATATGATTTTGTTGGAGGCAGTACAGCAGGACTCTGTGAGGTAAGGAAACAGAAACGATTGCGTGCCGAGCCGGTGGCTAGCCGCCACCACCGCTCCTCCACTTTTTCATCGACGGTACTCTAACCCTAACTAAGCAAGGTAATTTACACATTTGACGCTATATATAAACGTAGGGTTGGTTAAACTCGAGTAGCAACAGCCGATGAATTAGGGCATACATGTAGGAAAAAGGACTCCGGAAGATGTTCTCCTTTTGTGATTGCGATGTTATGTGGGTAGAGTTGTTGTAAGTAGGAAATCTGACTCAGGAACGTCCCATCGGCATCGAAAACATTACCCATACTTGTGATGGGAAGATGTTCCTAATGCTCGTTTGCTCGTTTGAGGTATGGGAGCCAATGCGATTACCAGCTAAGAGTAATTACGGACTAAACCAACCTGAACCAATTGAATCGGTTTTGATTCCAGCAATGTCGGAACTGATAGGTTTTGGTTCTTGATATTGTTTCCATTATTATTGGCATAGAATCGGTTTTACCTAATCCTAAATTGATTCAGATCTAACCTATCGGGTCTAGTTCAGTTTTGAGTCTTTGATATTTCTTGTTGGGTCAATTCTGGTTGTACCTAGACCCGACCGATCCAACCATTGATAGCCCTACACATTAACTCCCCACATAGCGCCCCATGGAGATTGGAGATGTGTCGTCAAGTGCATTCAAGTGTGGGGAGCCAATCCAAGCTCGGGCGGGAGGTTTTATACAAGGAAACTGAATTTGGTCCTCATAAGATTGTACTCATCCCGTTCTCAGAATCCTTTTCACCCTTGAGAGCATCTTTTCCATGAATAAAAAGATCAGATTTGGATCCACCCTCCTTTGTAAGGTAATATAACTCTTTTGAAATCTACTTAAGGATGCAAATGGATCAGATCAGATTTGGATCTATCCAATTGGATCTCATAAATATTGATTTAAATTTGAATCTGATTATAATATCGAATATCTAAATCTGATCTAATCCAATTTCATTTAAAAAAATAATAAATTATTATATATAACAATTTAAATAAAAAACAAAAAATACAAGAAATTTTCAACTATTTTTATCATATTTATACACGTTTTTACTTTTTTATCATATTTAGATAGGGTGATCCAAATTCAATATGATTTCTCCGATCCATTCCGAATATCCAAAATTGAGATATTTAAATCCTACAAAATAAAATCAGAATTTGGATTATCCGATCTATTTGCACCACTATTTTGAGCTACTTGGGCGTAGCCCAGCCCGTATCCCCGAACGTGATATTACATACTGATGATGCACGATCCGGGCACTCCTAGCTGGCTGCTGACTGGCTCCTTGTAGGCAATGAGCGGCACCTGAGAAGATGAAAGGAAGGATTCTCGGGGATTTGCCCGGTGGGAATACTCCAATGCTTAAGTTAGTACTGTGTATGGGAAGTAAAGAGAGAAACGAAGGTTAAGAGTGGAGGTCGCGCTTTATCACTATACTCGATAGATTAGAGGTCTCTCAAAGCCGTTTCTCCCCTGCCCTGAGGGCTTTTATAGGAGCGCTCTTGCGAGATCAGGCATAACCGCCACTGGGTCCCTGCCACAGCCGTTACCTGCCAGGGCTGCGTAGGTGGCCGTTGGGGACGAACTCCTTACTCGGGTGAGTGACACGTCCTCAAAGTGACAGGCACACCTCCGCCTACTAAGAGACGTGGGCGCAGACTGTCGAAAGGACAGGGACTGCGCCGTCAGTTAGGGACGTGGCCCAGTCTGACTGGTACGGCTTGTTAAATAGAAGCTTCTTGAGGAATGCTCGTGCGACCCATTCGCGAGCTACTTTGCAACGAGCTTCGAATACTTTAGAAGTACCCTTAGTAGAATTGGTCCTCGGATGACTCGCCTTGTCCGGGAGCTCGGGCAAGCTGGCTTTCTTAGCTCGCAAGTTAAAGTTTGCCTCGGAATATCCCTTGAGGTAGCTCGGGGGACCTGGAGCTCGCGTTGCGGCGAGCCCCTCCTTTAGCCCGCTACCATGTAGCGAGCTGCTTTATGGGCCTATCACTTAGCCGTACTGGACCACAATGCTGAGTTGTCGCTTACGTTGAGTCAACGTCCACGTGTCACCGTTTCATAGGTCGGGTCAAATCATCCTTCATCAATTGCCCCCCACTCCTCGGGCTAAGAGTGCCGCTTTAGCGCGGGGAGTTTATGAAGCGCGATGGACTGATTTGACCGAAATTCAAACTTTGATTGACTGTCTCCAATAAATGCATTTGTGGGAATCAAGAGATCTTCTGACTTCTCTGACTTTTCGGATTCTGAAAACGTGCTGAGGTGGCCTTTAATTCCGAATGTCGTGCGGCTGCGACTACCTTAATCGTGGAAAATGTGCTGCCAATTGCCTTCGGTTTTCAGAAGGAGTGCGGTCAGGGTGCCCGCGGACCGTTGGATCTGCTTTGATCCGGGCCGTCAGTTTGAAAGGGTGAGGGCTATAAATAGGGAGCCCCCTCGGCCCTATCTCCTTCCACGCTATCTTGCTTTGGACTCTGAGGTCATGTACTTCGCCTAGTCTACTTGGGTTCCTCAGTCCGCTCCGTTCCGTCTACTCTGGTGAGTCCCAATCGCCGTTCGCCATGTCTGGTTACCCACTTCATACCTATCACAGGGGTGATAGCCAGGATGATGATGCTCCCTCGAGCTCGGGGGGAGCCTGGGAGCATATCCCGGAGGCTCGGGAGGCCTCTGGCGACATGGCGTCCACTTCTAGGGGGAGGGAGCCTGATACCTTTGGCCCTTCCTTAATGACAGCGGAGAGACTCAGGTCTCTGATCCGCTACTTTCGCCTTCCTGGGGACTTGGTTTATAGCCTCCCTACTGACAACTTCCCTTGGGAGCATGGTCCCAATGACATAGTGATCTTTTAGGAACAGCTCGAGGTTGCCCTGCGTCTTCCCCTGCACCCCTTGATAGTGGAGGTGCTGAATCACTTCAACGTCACTATTGACCAACTTCACCCCAACGTTGTTCGAAACATGGTTGGGACTATATCCCTATGTCACGAGTGCTGCCTCCCTTTGGACCTTGACATTTTCGCCTCTATCCTTTGTATAAAGAATGCTGCTCCTGGGGTTCCTCCAAAGAGGCGCTTTTATTAACTCTCTCCCCGTCACGGCTATAAGCTCTTGTACGAGCTGCCGAATAAGATCCCCGCCTGGAAGCGGGACTACTTTGTGGTCCGTAACCCCGAGGGGTGGCCCTTTCCCATCGCTTCGAGGGGCGCCATCCAGGACCTCGGGGCCGAGCTGAACCCTGAGATTCGGAAAACGATGCTGTCCTGGGCGTCGGTAGGCTTTCTTTGCTTGGACTACTTGGTCGAGGAGAAGCTCGTGCAGGCAGGCTTGAACCCGGGTAGGTTGGCCTTTCCGATCGCGTAGTGTCTTGTGACTTGTGTACACATTTGCTTCCTGTTGGACTAATATCTTGTGGTCTTTTGGCAGCCATCATGTCTAGTGCTGATTCGCGCCGCCTTCTCTCGGGCAGCCAAAGGCGCCAGGTGAAGAGGATGCGCCCCGACCGGACCCCTCCTTCGGGAAGCACTGAGTTCGGGGCCGGTCCTGCCCTCTCCTCCGCCCGAGGTTCCGATGCCCCCTCCTGAGGAGACTAGTGGGATCAACCCTGGGGGAAGCGAGCCCTCTCTGCCGGGGGAGGCCCCCTTTAACCCCCTTCAGCCCCGTCCTTACCCCCGGTTCCCAGTGGGAAACTGGGAAGGGGTAAACGATTATCTGGTAGCTTGCCAGAGGAGTCGGAAGGCAATCAATAACGACGAGATCGCTCAGTGGGGAAACATGGAACCCGGGGATCTCTCTGCGTTCGCCTCTGCCCACTACATGGTGGTAAGTGGCCTTTTTCCCTTTTTCCCTCTCGTTTTGCCCTTTTTCGTTGTCTTATGATCTTTTTTTTCGTCGATAGGTAAACTCTGCCATCCATGCCATGGCTCTCCAGACGCGCATCCACCGCGTCGACGCCCTCGACCAGTGTGCTGCCAACCAGAAGCTCCAGGTCGAGCTCGACCGGATCCGGGTCGAGATCCATCACACTCGCAAGGGGAGCGAGTCTCAGGAGTTGCTTGTTCATGACCAGGAGGCTCAAATCGCTCGACTTACTGAATAGAGTGCACGCTATAGGGAGGAATCATCGAGGATGGCGGGGGAGAGGGAGCTCCTTAAGCAACAGGTGCGGGACCTGGAGTCCACTCTTCTGAATCGGACCCGAAACTTTGACCAGATGGTGGAGGCTGAGCGAGAGAAAGCAGTCTGGGATTTTAAAGACTCCCAGGAATTTCATGACCTCCAGGCGGAGTATGGTTCGGGTTCGTACCGCTCAGGGTTTAAGCTCTGCCGGTGGCTAGTTCGAAAGAAGTTTCTCCGGACTTAACCTCGACAGCATTACTGTGAAGGGTCTGTCCCCTAAGACAGCATACCAAGCGGATGAAGAGGAGCCTGACTCTCCGGAGGACGAGGAGGCGGATACTTGAGGTGGCATTTCTCTGGGCTTCTGTGGCTTCCGGGTGCCGTAAACCCGGTCTTTCACAAGTTTTTCGGTTGGGCAGTTGTGCCCTGTGATGATCGAACCTTTCCCGAGCTGTTTAGCTTGGTTACTGCACTTGTTATTTTCCTTTTCTGCACTTGTTTGTTGTTTTTTTTTGACATTGAAAGTTTCTTCCCTCTTCTGAGTATGATGAACTCCCTTTATTTTTGCTAAAGCGATCTCATCATTTGGGTTATTGAAGTTACCTACCCAAAGTAGGGCTCTTTGGTAGGCATTATCCCTATTTGTCAGGGATACCGCGAAGTGATTACTACGTACACATTAACTCTCCACATAGCGCCCCATGGAGATTGGAGATGTGTCGTCAAGTGCATTCAAGTGTGGGGAGCCAATCCGAGCTCGGGCGGGAGGTTTTATACAAGGAAACTGAATTTTGTCCTCACAAGATTGTACTCATACCGTTCTCAGAATCCTTTTCACCCTTGAGAGCATCTTTTCCATGAATAAAAAGATCAGATTGGGATCCACCCTCCTTTGTAAGGTAATATAACTCNATCAGATTGGGATCCACCCTCCTTTGTAAGGTAATATAACTCTTTTGAAATCTACTTAAGGATGCAAATGGATCAGATCAGATTTGGATCTATCCGATTGGATCTCATAAATATTGATTTAAATTTGAATCTGATTATAATATCGAATATCTAAATCTGATCTAATCCGATTTCATTTAAAAAAATAATAAATTATTATATATAACAGTTTAAATAAAAAACAAAAAATACAAGAAATTTTCAACTATTTTTATCATATTTATACACGTTTTTACTTTTTTATCATATTTAGATAGGGTGATCNAAACAAAAAATACAAGAAATTTTCAACTATTTTTATCATATTTATACACGTTTTTACTTTTTTATCATATTTAGATAGGGTGATCCAAATTCAATCTAATTTCTTCGATCCATTCTGAATATCCAAAATTGAGATATTTAAAATCCTACAAAATAAAATCAGAATTCGGATTATCCGATCTATTTGCACCACTATTTTGAGCTACTTGGGCGTAGCCCAGCCCGTATCCCCAAACTTGATATTACATACTGATGATGCACGATCCGGGCACTCCTAGCTGGTTTTTGACTGGCTCCTTGTAGGCAACGAGCGGCACCTGAGAAGATGAAAGGAAGGATTCTTGAGGATTTGCTCGGTGGGAATACTCCGATGCTTAAGTTAGTACTGTGTATGGGAAGTAAAGAGAGAAACGAAGGTTAAGAGTGGATGTCGCGCTTTATCACTATACTCGATAGATTAGAGGTCTCTCGAAGCCGTTTCTCCCCTGCCCTGAGGGCTTTTATAGGAGCGCTCTTGCGAGATCGGGCATAACCGCCACTGGGTCCCTGCCATAGCTGTTACCTGCCAGGGCTGCGCAGGTGGCCGTTGGGGACGTACTCCTTACTCGGGCGAGTGACACGTCCTCAAAGTGATAGGCACGCCTCTGCCTACTGAGAGACGTGGGCGCAGACTGTCGAAAGGACAGGGACTGCGCCGTCAATTAGGGACGTGGCCCAGTTTGACTGGTACGGCTTATTAAATAGAAGCTTTCTGAGGAATGCTCATGCGGCACATTCGCGAGCTACTTTGCAACGAGCTTCGAATACTTCAGAAGTACTCTTAGTAGAATTGGTCCTCGGATGACTCGCCTTGTTCGGGAGCTCGGGCGAGCTGGCTTTCTTAGCTCGCAAGTTAAAGTTTGCCTCGGAATATCCCTTGAGGTAGCTCGGGGGACCTGGAGCTCGCATTGTGGCGAGCCCCTCCTTTAGCCCACTACCATGTAGTGAGCTGTTTTATGAGCCTATCACTTAGTCGTACTGGACCACAATGCTGACCTGTCGCTTACGCTGAATCAACGTCTACGTGTCGCCGTTTCATAGGTCGGGTCAAATAATCTTTCATCACATACCCACAAGGGGGCTGAGTCGGGTAACTACACCTATCTCATGAGAAGAACCAATCATTCATTCCTAAATTCCACAAATTGGGTATTTGGGTTGATCTTTGAAACTTCAAAGAGATCATGTCAGGGTGGTTTTTGACATGGTCGTGTCTATGCCATAATGTGAAAATCATAAGATGTTCTTAAGGGGGCATTTGATAATGGCTGAAGTTGCTGAATTGAAAAGACTTATTTGCTTTATTTTCAGGGATATATTGATCTACCAAATTTCAATTTCATTATGCTATTACGAACTGATGGTAGCTTTATTGATAGGATATCTCACTCGTTGTAGGGGGTTTTAGGAGATTGGAGATGTGCTACCTCCCATTATGAAACAATCCCTTTAGTTGGTTTTTAGTACTCTCCCTTTGAGAGAATGGGAAGCAATTGTTCTCTCTATGCAAATACTGAAAATCATGGTTTTTGAACTATCGTTAATTTGGACGGTTGAATTGTTCAAACTGAAAAACGTTCAGACAACTGGTTCCACCATAACCTGTATCTTGGCAAAAAATTGTTGGATTGACCAGCGATTCGCTGATTTGGGCAGTTGGACAACGGTTTTGTCCTTTTATTTTAATTATTTTTAATTTTTTAATTGGAATGAACCATTCATTTGAATTAAACGGTTGAACCATTGACTTGAAAACTGGTGGCCAAAACAGTTTCGGTTTTGGATCATTGAAGGAGGTGGCGATCCTTACACATTTTGGATGATAGAATAATGAGATTATAACTTTTCTAGCCTCTAACTCCACAGCTTGTCTACTAGGTTTTGGTTTAATTCAAGAAGAGAGAGAAACAAGAAGTCGAGGAAACAGGGTACTTTACAAGACCACAACATGAATTATTATTTTTGGGTAAATTGCTGAAACCTCACCTGAAATTTTTGACTATTGCTGATACCACCCTTGAAGTTTGATAGTTGCAATCACCTCTCCTAAACCTTTTCATATAATTGCAAGTAGACCCCCTTTGGTAGAATATTCTAAAAAGTCATAAAAACATCCAAAATACCCATGTAATTGCCTTTAACAAAAATGTTTATTTTTCAAGTTTTCTCTTCATTTGAATAATTACCTCAAACCCTTCAAATATTTTTTTTCTGAAATTGATTTATTTTTCAAATTTGCCCTTTATCAATCACTCAAAGGTAAATCTACAACTTTAAATTCCCTTTGTTTTTGTTGTTCATAAAGTTGTATTTTTTTTATTCCTTAGAAACTAGCCTCAATAGGAATTATATGAGTATTTTAGACATTTTCATACCTATTTTAGAAGATTTTACCAAAAGGGGTCTACTTGCAACTTGTGTGAAAAAGTTCAATAAAAGTGATTACATTTGTAATTATTAAACTTCAGGGGTGGTTTTTATCAGAATTCATTGAGGGTTTTGCTTGGTCAATGCTCTTATGGTATTATACCTTCTTATCATCAGGAATTTTCCCTTTTGTTTTCTTGTCGCAACATAAATGCTTTTACTTTCATTTGTATTTTAATTTACCACATCAAAAAAATAAAGTAAATATACTTTGTCGAGCTCTGTTTTTTAATTAGAATTAAGTTGGTTTTGTTTCAGAAAATAACACAACCATCTCTAAATAATGTTTTTTAAAACAAATTAACAGAACCTAAATAAGCACATGAAAATAGGTTCTTTAAGGTTATGTTTGGTTTAAAGGAAAATATAAAAAAAGGAAGGGAAAGGTCCCTGCCTTGCCCTTCCTTTCCTTACCTTTTCCAACAAACGAAACATAGCCTAAAGTAGCTCCATATGAATAGAAGATTCCAGAATATGGGTAGAAAAAATATTATTGCCACGTGTCATGTGTCTCGATTTAACACATGAACGGTGGATTTCATTTCCCTCTTTCCCAAGCAATCTTCGGAAGACCTTGAATTTGAAAAAGTAGTCAAACGTTTGAGAATTATTGATATCGGCGATATAACAGTACCCCAGCATCAGCATTACGAAATACGATTCGAGTATCTACGGTTACCCGATTCAGCCCCACGCGTTAGTAGACCTGTATTGGGAACATCCACCTCACACTTGGGCGCCTCGCATCCACATCCACCGTGTATTGGGAACATCTTCCATGAATAATAGTTTATAAGTACGAAAGATGTTCTCAATGCATTGTAGGATGTGCATGTGAGGTGCCCTATGTGAGGAGCAGATCAGGCCTCCTGTTTATGGGCCGGATAGCTGAACAACCCGGCCCAACCTTGGACGGGCTTTGACATATTATTAGAGTCATGTTTGGTTCACTGCTGTGGGTTTCATTCTCTTAATTCTTACTCATTCTAGGTAAGAATGGACAAGAATGAATAGCATATAGTGTTAGGTTACAAAATTATTGTCAATGGTTACATTCTTTTTTAGAATGAAAAATCAACCCCATAGCATAAAAAAATAATCATGCCCCATCTTGCTCATTTCATTCTTTGAGGAAACTTTACCTATAAAACTACTTCCATAGATGTTTACTTTTACGAAAACACTTTTATAAAAGTTATAAAAGTATTTTTATATGAAAGAAATTTTTATAAAAGAACTTTTACAAAAGCATTTTTACAAATGTACTTTTATAAAAGCACTTTTGCGAAAGCACTTTTATGGAAGTACTTTTACRAAAGAACTTTTACGGAAATACTTTTATATAGCACTTTTATGGAAGTACTTTTACAAAAGCACTTTTACGAAAGTAATTTTATGGAAGTACTTTTATGAAAGCACTTTTATTAAAGCACTTTTACAAAAGTACAAAAGCGCTTTTAAAGTACTTTTATAAAAGCATTTTTAGGAAAATACTTTTATAAAAGCACTTTATGAAAGTACTTTTACAAAACATTTATGCCTAGGCTAGTCGTTTGTGAATACCATCACAATTTTTTTTTGAAGAATGAAAATGAGCAACATATGACACTTGTCAGTTCGAAAAGAATTCATTTTTTAAAAAAAAGAAAGTGTTTGGTTCATAATAATATTTTCTCATTCAGCCTATTTTTACCCATTCTTTTCCATTTTAGAATTTCATCTTGGATAAGAGTAAGAATTAAACCAGACATGGCATAGGTTTGCAAGCCTGGGCTCGGGCCCAATGTTCTAAACTCAATTTAATTTCGAGTTGGGCTCGGGATTTTACATGAAAGCCTGACTCAAGCCCGGCCCAACAATATACAATATTATTATTATTATTATTATTATTATTATTATTTTTTATTTTGTAAATCTAACACTAATTCCAAATTTCCAAATCTACCGGAGCAAACCCCAGCTCTCACATCCTCCATTACTGGTATCGAGCAATCAGGATCGACGGTGAGTGGCTGCAGCCCAAACTAATGGTAAAGCCTTGATTGAATAGGCTTCGTTTCAGTTATCTCCCGCTGCTTACTATAAAAGATGAAAATTAGTGGGTTTCAATCTGCATCAGTCTATCAGATCAGTATCAAGCAACAAAAATGAAAATTTTACTACAACCTCAGCTTGGAACATGGTTAGAGTTAGAGATTCAGGATGAGGTTAGCTAGTCAAAATTTGTTTGGAAGCTGGTCTTCTGACGAAAATCTCAATTTTCATGTAGCACTCTATGTTTTAAGGTTATTATTCTAATTGATGATCTTGTCAGGAAGAAGTGAATTAATGTTGTTTCGAAGTGCAGGTGTTATAGGAATTAATGTGATGCGTGCAATAGGATGCTATTATGAATGTGACAGAACAATAAATGCACAAGTTAGAGAACTTATCAACTAAGGCATGCTTGAAACAAAACTTTTTCGCCTCTAGATCAAGTCAGGTGCAGTACAAGAAAACCAACATTCTGCTCATAAATTTCAACAATCTTAAACTCAACTATGAATGATAAATGTGTTATGTGATTATGAATGTATGCAAAGACTAAGTGGAGTATGGGTATAAATAGACCCATTATTCCAAGTGAGAAAAGGTGGTGACTCTTTTGAGAGATGCCATTAAAAGATAACAATGGACAAATGACAAGGGCTTGTTAAATTGGATATTGATGTACTGTGCAAAGGAAACCCGGATCCAGGGGCGGTGGAGGGATTATATTATGTGGCTTGGTTTATAGCCTACGTCCACGGGCAAAGGAGGAGTGGAAATCTGCTTTGATGAAATTAATAATGTAGAAGAATACAAAGTTGTGCACTAACAATCTAATTCACAGAAAACCTAAACCCTAAATACATCCAAAGTTGTTCGATTTCTCTCTCAAGAAAAAGATAGGTGGTATACAAGAGAAGAAACCCCCAAAATAAATATATAACTCTCTGTATTTGAATGTAAACCGCAACCCAAGCCTATAGCCCACCACTAACCACTATAAGTTTTTTCATGAAATGAGTCGCAACAACGGATTCAAGGCATAGCCATAACCGTCCTTCGTGATGACTTTATAGTTTCTTTGCCTATAGTTACTTGTTCCAAGATTCTCTTAGTTTGTGGTATTTTTCTTTTTTGTTGGGCTGAGTGGAGTGGGATAGGGATAGGGAGAGTTTATGTACTCGGCCCAAGGTCTAAGTTTTGTGTTAAGCCTAGGTTGGATAGATGATCAATCCAAACTGCACCCTTAGGCTGTGTTTTGGTTTGAAAGAAAGTTTCCCCATCTTTTCCTTCCGTTTCCTACTTTTTCTTTCAAATCAAACACAGCCTCAGTTCTACCTAGTCAATTGATGAGCGATTTAACCTGTCAACCTTGTCTAAGGTGTATCATATATGACCTCACCCGCTCAGGCACAACTGCCCAAGTCACATTCTCTCTCTCTCTCTCTCAACAAAAATTAAAAACATTCTTTATTTTTGTCTCCCAATAAATAATAACGAGACATTCTGTTTTCCAATGCGACCAACATTCCCATTTTCTATTAGTTCACCAGAAAAATGGAAAAAGAACAAAATCACACGCCTGCTTGTATCATCCAAACACACCCGAGCCAAAATGCTTATCTTGCAATTGCTAGGCGTTGTAGTGAGTATTGACGATAAGATGGCGATTCGTTCTAAGAAACTTCTCAGACGGTAGGTAGTCATCACTCATCGACTCGTCAGTCGTCTCCCCAATCCCAGATTATTACGCTTGACGATGACGGGGTTCCCTCCAGTGGCGAAACACCACGTAGTCTCACGTACGTATGTTAAAGGTGTAATTATGATTAAATTACGTTCTCTAATTTTAATTATCAAAAGTCAGGACTGTGGAGTTTAGAGGCATAACGATCTTAATTGTGGGCGGGTTAAAACTAACCATAGTAATTTAGTAAGCCACAGCCTCGGCAGCCCTATAAATACGAAGCCCCGGATTCCACTGGGCTATTTTGTTTACTCATTTGCATATACTCAAACTCAACACACACAGTCTGTCTCAGTGGCCAACAAAATGGATTGAGACAAAACACAGAAGCCTCTAGAACGGAGACACGACACGCGGAATTGCCAAGGATCGTTACTTGCCCTCTCTGTCTCTCTGTTTCTTCTTCTTCAACTCAGAGGTTTGGGCTCGTAATCTTTGGTTCTTCGTATTATATTTTCTTTTTCTTTTTTTGTTTCGATTTTTCTATAGTTGTTTCTGTTTCTTTTGATTGCTGAACTACGTTTAATGAAAGCAGATTTGGAAGCTTAATTGCGAAGTTTATTGAATTTACTAAAGGAAATATGGTGCTCTTTCTTAAGAACGTTCTGTGTTCTATGAAGTCCGATTTTAAAGATTTTTTTATCGGATCATACTGGAGACTTGTTGGTTCTGTGGAGTGATTTTTAGTCATTCTCTGACTTCCACTTGGCAATGTTTCTATCTTTTGGTTTGAATTCAAAGTCCACTAGCTATAGAATTTTCACTTTTGCTAGTTTGAATGTTTGAACTATTATTTCTTTCTTCTGTTCGATATGAAATGGTAATGCCTTTCGGGGTTTATTGCAAAATGACAGAATCTCGTTACTAGTCTGGGGCCAATTGGAGTCCTTGGCATTTAGATTGGCGTGGTTTTACTCTAGTTACTATTTAAGGTTAACTAAAAAGCTTTGTAACTCTAAGTTTTTCCTGGTATCCAAATATCATATTTCTCCCCGTTTTTAGTTTCTCTAGTCATTATAAGCATCTAAACAGTACTTATTGTTTGTTATTTCAAGATTTCGTATTTCTGTGGAGATATTTGTCTTTGTGGTTTCTTACAGTGGTTAGTCAATGCATTGTCTTAACTTTATGACAATCTATATCCTACAATAGGGATTTCCAGCTTTCTGTTGATCTTCATTTATGGAGCAATCATAACTAGTTGGTTTTTTAGAAATCTTACCAACAGAATGGCCAGTGTGACCTTGTGGAGGATGGAGGCATTGAGTCTACTTGCTTAAATTGTACTTCAATTCAATCCTTTTCACCCTAGTCATCTCTTAAATCAAATTCCCTCAGCTATTTACTGGCTAGCAAAATAACAAAATAAAATCCCAGTGATATTTATAGATTGCACTTCTTTTGACTGTAATTTACATCCGTCAGACTCTGCTCTTTCCCATTTTAGTTTTATATTTTTCGTTTCCTTGTTTTTGCTCAGGTTTTCTTGGTCATTTATGCTTTAATTCCTTGTCAGTTTGTTCAATAACTGTGGTATGATGCTTGAATACTTTGGTTTATTTCTACCTACTTGTTATTTCTGACACTCCAGCAATCAACTGGTCACATACAGGTTTCTGACCCTAATTCACTCTTTTTGACTCGATTAAGAATGTGTCCTTTTGGACATGTCCCTCCTGAGTTTGGTTTCCATTTGACTGATGAAGAGCTTCTAGCGTCCATGGAAAGAATGGAAAATGGGGCTCCTACTCCAGCCAACATTATTACAGATGTCAACCCTTGCGATGTTTTGCCCTGGAATTCGCCTGGTAAGTATCAATTCTGTTCCTTGACGAGGCCTTATTGAACACAGAGTATCATATTTCAATCTTTGGTAATCTATTGGCTTAGATCTTTTAGCATCATTTATAATCCGTACACATTTATTGTCATCAACATGTCTTTTTCTCTAGTATTCATCCAAAGCAAAACATGTTTTTTTCTCTAATTTATATTTATTTTTAAGATAATTAAGTTTTATCTTTGAACTTGCCCTTCATTGGTTGGGAAAGGCATAATATCCATGGATCTATGACAAACACTACAAACAAAATATTTTCTAGGATCTTCTGGTGCTCACCTAAGATTTCTAAGAATTTTGTAGGATCTTCTAACTTGACAAGAAGACAAATCTCTAGACAATGACAAAAAACTCAACAAGTCGATCCATAGAATCTTTTGTGAGGATATCCTTGTTAAATGTAGGAAATCTTGCTGGACAGGTGGTCAAAGCCCAAAATATTGGGCTTGTTTAAACATGATAGGCCAGGGAACCCGTTCAGAGGCCAGTAAGAGCTGTACAGGCCTAGAAACATGACTTTTTTTTTCAGGTTTAGGCCATGCGTTATTCAATCAACTTAAAAAAGAATTTCAGTTCTCTGCTTTTAGTCTTAATTCTCTCTTCCTTTTGTATTATGTGTTACTCCCACCTTGCAAAATCTCATTAACTAAAACAAGAAATCGGTCATAAATGGTAAAATATTTTTTATTATATATATAAATATTTTTATCCATCTTCTACAGGTGCATGACTGTTATAAGAATTCCAATAAAGATAAAAATTTTGCAAAGTGACCATATTGTTTAATTTGAGATACTGCTTGTGGAATGGGTGACAGTATTTGTATTGCCGAACCCGCCTACATGAGATAATGTGATTTAGGGCGGTTATACTTGTTACTATTTATGGTATGACTGTATGAGGTGCAGTCACCAACCATTTTAGGTTTCTCTTTGGCACAATCATATGTTCAAGTGGGAAGAGGGGGCAGTTAATTATGTTTCTTACTGCCTTTTGAATACAGCATTTATGTGCCAAAACCTGTTGGATGCAGAAAATATGTGGTATTTCTTCCATTCGGATGGCCCTAAAACAACTGAAACTGGATATTGGAAGGCTACAGGAGAGGATCCTAAAACAACTGGATATTGGCAGGCTACAGGAGAGGACCATATGGTACTTAAAAATTCTCCTAATACCGGTTGGAAAACTACTCTGGAATTCTACACAGGAGAGGCCCCAAATGGGATTAAAACTAATTGGATGATGCATGAATACAGGATGAATCAGAAAGAAGGCAGCAGTGGACAGGTATTTTCTTGGATAAAATAATACTTTCTGGTTCTCAGTTGATGTTCTTCTTTATTTAAATTATCAGCCCAACTTGCTATTCAATTGCCAGTTTGGTTGCACAAATTTCAGGGTTTCAATTCACTGTGTAGAGTCTTCTTAAATCACAGTCACAATCCAAAACATGAATTGCAACGTAACCATGCTGGTATGGATAATTCCAGTAGACATCACACTCATTTAGCATCACCAATCATGCAAGATGCTGAACAAAACAACAATAATCGTCAAGATCAACCAAACAGGTCCCAGGTAGGTGAATTCTATTATTTAGGCATTTTAACAGTGTCAATACTTAATCCTTCTGCTCATATTCATAAACATTTGTCTATTACATTGCCTTAACAAGTAAAACATGTTTGGGATTGAGCTTTATAGTGAAATATTTTATTTTATTGTATTTTTTGTAGTATTTTTTCCAGTGGCCTTTATTCAACATATGGACTAGTTATGACATGCATTTGTTTTATGTTATACTTTCTTTATTTTATATAAGTTCAGACTGTTGATGCACATGTAGGTGACAGGTCGAGTTAATGAGAATAGGCCATTGCGAGTGTTTGACAGTCATCTGCCAGACAATGGTCCTGAAGATCCCATTCAAGGACAGCATGAGATCTATGATTTCTCCAAGGGGGACTACTTGGAATTGCTAGATCTTGTTGATCCAGAATCTCCTTCTTCCAGTTCAGAAAATTCTAGTTGCCTAACAATGTCCTCGGATGAGTACTTCGACTCATGGGCCCTGTTACAAGACCTTGATGCTTGTAATAATCAAGGCATTCAACAGAAAAATCCAAATTGCAAGCTTAATGTCTTCAAGTCTGTTGGATCCAATAAAATAGTTGTCAGGTCCTCCTCTTCAGGTATGTCCACTATATTCGTTATATGGTTGTATTTCTGGTACTCAATTCAACTCAAGAAAACCTTATTCGAACTAAAATAGGTTGGCTCATTTTGCATTTTTATCTGTGTTGTGCATGTATATATTTCTTTTGAACTTTTGGAAACTCAGTTCCCATAAGCTATGATTATGGTCCATTGACAACAGAAATCTTAATTGCTATCTTTCTGGCAGCCCTAGTTGTGGTCTGTCAACAATAGAGATGGAAGCACTTGCAGGTTGGGAGCCACAACTTGATGGGACCTTCTGAGGGGACCTATTCCATGTTGATGTGATTTCATTAAACACATTGCTAGAAGGATTACTAGTGGTTATTTAATAAATATCACAGTATCAAAAGGGGAAGCACCCGGGGGATGTGGGCGGTACCCTATATGCTATTATAAGATAGTGGTAATATTGACCGCATATACTTTGCAGTCAACTATATGCTTTCATAGGATAGTGGTAATATTGACCCCACATACTTTTTGTTCATTTTAGCTCCCATCCCCACCCTTTAATGGTGATCATCTGAGTTATGTGGGACCCAAATTTTCATGGCCTCATCCTGCCCAGTTGCACAATGTTTTCAGATATTAGGCTTGTAGATTTTCCTTCTTTGAGGAATTCCATATATGTGCTTTGTGTTGGCTGCACCATGAAAGTCCCCCTTACAATGAATATTTGCAGATACTACTGTTTACAATCTTCATGTTATGCAATTTTTCCCCATATATCTTATTGGTTGTTATCTTTTCAGTTGGGGAATTGTGATATATTCTGACTTCATACTTTGTGCATTGAGAATATTACATTCTCTAGTATTTTTAGACCATGATACTGCACATGTACATGTACAGTTGGGGAAGGGATTCATGATTGATCAGTCAAAACGATCATAACTATTTTTCTAGATGATGAAGTATCATTTTGTTGGCTTCACTTTTACCTGAGAATTCTAGGTAGTTGGACCATTTGTTGATGGTTACTGCTCAATCCCATAACTATCACAATTGCTGTTGGTTGTTTCATTCTGTAACTAACATACATCATGAGAAAAGCTTGGCGGTTTGGAAAAAACAGATTGGGCTGTTTTGAAGCTTCCTATACATGGCACATTACCCAATTTAGTTCTTTATTTGTCCTTTTAATTAAAAGAATATTGATTGCAATTACTCTTTTACGGTTTTACCCAACACTGATGCTTAACTTGTCATGCACATGAAGCTTCAAAACAGCCCAATTTGTTTTTTTCCAAACCGCCTAGCCTCTCCCCATACATCATCATTGAACTTTCCATCAGCCCATAGAAAATAAAATAAAAGAAAGGAGGAAAAAATATTACTATTGCTTGCTTTATGCTATTGGTTAGAAGAAAAAAAAAAAAAAAGAAAACCACCACCACCAAAGATAAGGAAAAAACAAAACAAAACAAAACTTGTTACTGGAATTTGGTTTCTATTGTTGTTTAATATAAAAAGCTATGGGTGAAGGTGTCACAGATTATGTTAGAAATATGAAACCCAACAAAAATATTTCACTGTCAAAAAGGAAATGTTGAGCATTGTTTTATGCATTACAAAATTTCAAGGAGATTTAATAAATCAGCATTTTACCTTACAGATTGATTGTAAATATTCCAAAGAGATTTTAGAAAAAGATGTAAAAAATCTTGTTTCAAAGCAGATTTTTGGCTAATGGCAAGCAATTTTATCAATTTTTTATTTTGAAATAAAATATATTAAAGGTGTTGATAATGCTTTGTTTGATCTCTTAACTAGAGAATTTCTCCAAGGACATCTAAGTAAAGATGGCAAACTGCAGCAGAGATCTTCCTCCAAGCCCTAATCAGAGGCCACATAATAGGACTTATCAGTCCAGCCCTATTTCTCACAGGACTAGTCAGTCCGACAGATCTGATTCTCCCTTAAATAGGGATCAATCTTCAATAATTGATGAGGCTGATATTAGCCAATACAAGACCAATTCCTCTGACTTTGTACTAATAATAAGTCAAGTGGAGGCATCAATGGTCTTAACCTCCATAGTTGTCGATGGAGCAATTAACGGACTTGTCTCTGAATATTTAGAGGGACATCATTTCACAGTCTGTGGTCTGAATAAAGACCAAAAATATTATGAAGAGATCCTTATTCACACAGGATCTGCCAGAATCCAACATTATTATAGGGATTCGGGTAAAACAAATATAGCTTATTCAAAACTAGTAGTTGTTAAATTCATGACTAAAGAGTCATGGGGAGACAACAGGCCTAAATTTATCACCAGGCCAATCAATCGAAGACCCATAGCATTCAACTATTGGGATTATCAAGATGCATGGTACAAAAGTGTTCTTAATTCAGAACACAGTGTTCTGACATTCTTGGTTCATCAGATTCTCAGAAGAATTTCAAGGCCCATATCTAGACTGGGTTTATGTCTGGTGGACGACTTGGGGAGCATCCGATGATATATTTCCCAAAAAAGAATTATTTGATAAATATACAAAATTTGGCCAAGGAAGGATCTATCTGGAGCATGAACATGTTAACTAGTTCGAGTTTTTCAAGACCTATCGCCTTCCATGGATCCTACGATGGAAATATCATCGAGACATGTCGTGGATGCCTCCTGGCTCCTGCACTTGAAAGATCTATAGAAATTAAGTGGTGGGATAAATTTGATCTAACTACCACTGTAAAACTAGTTCAAGAGGACGAGGTATTCCAAGCCATTTTTGAGTCCTATCAAGAAAAGCTCCGGACCAAGTTTCTGGATCCTGACTTTATTGAGCTAGAGTAAATCTCTCTTCGATTTGCCAAGAAAGTGAAAGGAAAAAAGCAAATGAATCACAAAGGACTTAGACACTAAGGCTCGATAATGCAAATTTACTGTTGATAAATTCACCACTTTCTTCAACAGTATAGGTTTGCTATCATTTTGTCAGGATAAAGCCGAAGATAAAGAATCATCTCCAGATTGACAGACATTAAAGATAAGAAGGCATCTCAGTTATAGAGGCCGAAGATAAGATCGAACCTGAAAAAATAGATGATAGATTTCTCTAGAATCAAGCCCTTCCTGTCTATAAATAAGGCTTGGATCTCATTTGTAAGGTGTGCTTCGGGTAGTGCCTGAAGGACTGATTTAAGTGTGTGCTTCTAAGTTCTTCTTTGAATGTCTTGTGTGAGATTCTTCTTCTTTGTGTGTTTTGTAATCTCTTCCTATTTTTCTTCTGAGTGTTCATTGTATGCTGTGCAACTGCTTCCCGTATTTCGCAAGCTTTGTAAGTTTTTTAAAAAATGCTTTTTTCCATTTCAGTTTTTAAAGATATTATTTTCTTGCATTGCATATTGATAACCATCCCAGTATGCCTAGGGTAATAAGGCTTCTTGCTTTTATATGAGAGAGGGAATGATTATTCCCATAGATTTTGACACTAGTACCTGCTGTATGTAACTGTCGCGTGAGATCCCCCTCTCCCCCCTTTGCTCTTGTATATTGGGTGGTTTGGTTCATGAGCTAGTGACTAATAACTGTTGTTTTCTTCTGTTTTGTTTAAATATTATAAACATTAGAGGGATAAAATTTTCAGATGTGTACTAATTCCATCTTCTTCCTCAACAGGTTCTCTTCATGGGTGCGACAGAAGTAACCTGTCCAGAAGACCAATGCTTATCTCAGACCCTTCACTTCCAGGTTCATCAGTTGAGCAGAAGTTTCTCAATAGTGAGTCATCAAAACATGAGCGTTGTCTGCCCAAGTTAGGGGATACTGTTGAAGGCCTTTCATCCACCTTAGAAAATGGGGTGGCATCATCCAGTGGCCTTCCAGCAGCATCTAGAGGCAAAGGGAAGGCTGTTAGTAGGATGTCAAAGCTGAAGAAGAAATACTGGTGCTTTATGCCATTCTAGCTTCATTATTTTCTTACATAGGCACTGACAGGGTATTCTGTTTAGAATATTCAGTGGTGATCAGATGAGAACACTCTCAACCCTACCATGTTCATCCATTGTCTAAAAAAACATATTAAGTTGAGACCTTATTTGGTGTCTCGATTTCAAGCCAATGAATGATACCACAGTAGGGGTTCTAAAAGGTTAATGGGAGCGTTCTCATCAAATCATCACTCTTAGACACTACAGCTTTGGCTCCCTAATACGGGTTCCTTTTTGCCATGTGGAAAGCTAACATGGCCTATCAAAACCACTTGTATTTGAAATCTGATTGATCAAGTGAACAATTAAATTTTCTACATTACAATAGGTTGTTCTTTATATAGTTCATAATACACGAGAAAGGAAAGAAAAGAAAATTGTCTAAAGAATAGGAAAGAATGTTAGTACTGTGATGAAATGTACTTATGGAATGATAATTGGCCATCTTGCTTGAATGCAATCTAGTTTGGAAAAGGTGCAGTATCTAAATTCAGACCATATTGGTAATTCTTGTTTTGTTTTTGACACATGCTTGCAAAAAGAAAAAAGAAGTTACAAATAATTGCATGCTTTTTGGCTACCAACATAACATTTGGAACTAGGAATGACAACGGGGCGGGTTTGGGGTGGGGCACTCCCTCCCTGTCCCTGCCCTGAAGTCACGATACCTTGCCCCGTACCCGCCCCACCACTGGCATCCATTCCCCACTGGGGACGGGGAATCTTCGAATTTTCCTCGCTTCACTTAAAAATTATCTAGTTTATGGACAATTAGTATATAGGATATAGGAATTTGGGGGTATTTTAGAACTGAATTTATAATACTTTAGAGGTAATTCAAAAATTAAATTATGGGATCCTAGGATTTTAAAAATTTAGGGAAAACTTAGAGATATTTTAAATATCAATATTAAACTTAGAAATATTTTACTAATTTACTTTTGGGTTTGGGGAATTATATAGAAAACCCGTTCCCGCCTCATACCCTGTTCGGGGAAAAATTATTTTCCCCGTCTTCGTCCCGTCTTTGTTTAAGGTCGGGGAAAACCCACCCCGTTCGGGCGGGGTGGAACCCCGGTTTTACGGAGGAAATTGCCATCCCTATTTGGAACCTGAAATTTGGTGAAAATGGATAGGGGTATAAGTGTTGGGTTTTAGGCTAAATATGGATGGCTGGGCCTGAATTTCAATCACGCTGAGTTGGGCCTTGTGCCTAATCAAATTGCAACACATGGTAGGTCCAAGGTTGGCCCTCTGTTTGATAGAGCAAACGACTTTGGATCCAGCAAATTGACCTTGTGTGCGTTTCTTTCTTTCTTTCTTTTTCTTTTTGTCCAGAAAAAAAGAATACGTGCTGAGACAAGGAACAAGAAAAGAGGCAATGGTAGTAGGCAAGGCATCGCAGCGCGTCGCAGAGAGTGCAGACATCAACGAAAGTCTGCTTGAGGTTTAACTCATGATTACGTCCAACCAAAATTGTATTAAGTCTTGAATGTTTGAATTTTTTATTCAGGCTGACGTCGAAGTATGGTGTTGGTGCACTTAGCAATCAGCATGCGAAAAATAAACACCATGTCAACCGACGCCCCATACGCTTGAATTTAATAAAAGGGTCATTTAAAACACCTCCAATCTTTTATTAAAAACATTTGTAATAATCGATATTTAGTGAAAAACGATAACTTTAACCTTAATGTCCATTTGAATAAATTTAATAAAAAAGAAAATAAAAATCAAAATATCATTTTTGCCCCATATAAGAAGTATTACGGGTGTTTGTGGAATAAACAACCATAAACCGTTCTCTTGAACATTTTTTCACTCAATTTAGGTTATAATGTTACTATTTTAAGATGACAAAACAAACACTTATTCGTGAAAAGTCAATTAAGTAAATAGGTTGTAAATTATAGGGGGTGTTTTAGTATACCACCAATTATAGAGTAGGTTTAAGTAAATCTATAAAACTATAGAGGGGGATTCTATCCTTATTAGTATTACCATCATGATTTATTTTAGGGTTAGGAGAATTTACTAGAACACCCCCTTATAGTTTCATGGATTTATTTAAACCTATCTTATAATTTTTATTTTACTAAAGCACCTCTATAGTTTGTAATCAATTTATTTAATTGATCTTTCATGAAAAAGTGTTTAATTTGCCATCTGAAAATAATAATATCATCACCTAAATTGGGTGAAAAATGTTCAAGGACATGGGCACATCATTGTTTATTCCAAAAGTACTTCTAACACTTCTTCATACAAAAAAAAAAGACCAAATAGATCCAAATAGAGTGGCTGTTCATGTTTTACTAGGGGCGAAATGATATTTTCTTTTTATTTTTTATTAAATTTAATCAAATGGACATTAAGATCAAAACTGTCATTTTGTAATGTTATGTAATGAAAAATTGATTAAATAAGGAGTATTTTAATAAAACATAAATTATAGGGGAAGTTTTAATAAATCCATAAAAATATAGGGGATGTGTTAATAAATGACCTTACTAATAATTTGATTAAGTTAGAAAACATCTAAAAAGTATGCATCCTCGGACTCTCAACTCTTTTAGTCTTCACGCAAGAGTAATACCTGCAATACTAATCCAACCACATATTTTTTCCGTACACTCTTTGATATGGTATGTTGTGCACTCTGTACTAATTTAATATTATATGTCTTAGTTTCGGTCTGGTAGAGGGTTGGACGTGGGTCCGGGCTGTCCCTACCTGCCTTAAAAGAATTAGGGTCGGGCCTAGGCCTAATTTAAAACGCAATCAATGTCTACATCAGATTGAGTCAGGCCCGAGGGCCTAATGCCCGGCCCAAAATGATTTTGGGTCGAGAAACAAATTATAACTAATTTCAGTCCTTTTTTTATAGATATTATATCAATAGATTTTGGTCTAAAGACTAAAGTCAAGTCAGTAGGAGCCCATCCTGAGGCCTAAATTTGAGTTTGGACTAGATTCCTTGGGCTTAGTTCAGAGCCAGGCCTCGCCCAAGTCCAAAGTTTGAGATCGGGCGAAACTTGACGAGGAAGGGCCTTCCCCAATGCCTCTTGGGCGCCTTGGGTTGGGCCCTTGGCTCCAAAAGACTGCCATGCCAATGCCATCATATCCCATCAAACCAAACCAAGCCAGGTTGAGGTTGAATCAGACGAATTTCATCATGTGTACAGCAGCTAAACCAACTAATAAGGCACGTACGTAATTTGCAGGTTATGCACTTGGATCAGATCCAAATATACTTCGACATGTGCAACCCGAACCTGATTGGACTCTACTAGCATAGTAAATAATGTGACCGACTTGCTTGTATAGACATAGAAATTCAGCAAAGAAAACTTGCATTAATAAATGCTGGGAGTCTAAAACTAAAAGTGATTATTAGTAGGATGCACCAGGAAACAGTAACAGGTTTAAGGTTTTGATTTGAATGCATACGCACTCAAGCATGTTCATGTTGAAGTCTAAGTTACGCACAAGAAAGTGATAAAATAAAACTAATGAGATTTGGAAACAGAAAGGAAGAACAAAAGGAATAAAAGAAAAAAGAAAAGGTGTTATGGTTTGTGATTGTGAAGACTGAAGAATCCCACAAAACATTCCACAGATTTTAATACCCTTAAATATAGCCATTGGAAAGGTTGTTTGAATTTGTAAGTAAAAGACGTGTGCCTGGCTTCTCTCAATTCTGCTGCCTGTTGGTCTCGGAGTCGGAGGGTTCCATTAATGAAACCTGTCGGACCAAATTCCAAATTCCTTTACTGCGTCAACTCATCATCGAAATTCGAAAGGGACTAAGGGAGTCGCGAAATTCCTGCTCAAAGGAATTGGGCTGGGATGATGGGGCGGTGAGTGAAAGGTGATGGAGCAGAGGCAGAGGCAGAGGCAGAGGCAGAGCGTTACGTAACGATGGAGAATGACGTAACGTAGAATTTTGAAATTTGGGAAAATAGGTAGTCAAACCGGTGAAATTGAGACACGTAGCGCTACTCGTAACGTGCCGCCCGCCCCCACGCCGGCAAGTAAAGAAAGAGCTGAGCCTTCCTCGCAAAGAGAAGAGGGCCTTGAAAGCACGCGGGGGTGGGGCGAGGGAGAGATGGAGACCAAGGAGGAAATGGTCTCTCAACTCTGATCCCTGGTCCCTGGTCACTGGCTGAAGAAAACCCCATCTGCTTTATTTTCTTTCTTGGGTTGTCCTCGGATTTTCCGGTTTAGGGAGGGAGTATTAAGTTTCAACTTTCAACTTTTACGTGTTGTTGGTTAGATCGGATCTGCTCCTCATTCATGGCGCTTCCCACCGACCTCACACGTATATCCTACCGTGCATTGGGAACATCTCCCGTGGGATGTGTCACCGAGGTCATTGTGAGGCGCCCTGTGTGAGGAGCATATTCCAATTCGTTGTTATTATATAAAATCATTCTTCTCCAACACCCAAAATAACGTAATTGCCATCATTAATAACCTGAGTTTGTCTCTCTCATATGCTAAAACTCTAGAATTATTATTATTATTATTTTTTATTTTTTATTTTTATTGTCGCCCTTTACAGTTTTACACTTACTAGCTAAACACAATAGCTGTTTATAGTAGTTGCCACGAGCTATTTCAGCTTGGTTTGGCTTGATTTAAATCAAGCTTCGAGCGAAGTTTGAGTCCGATATATAGGCTCGTTTGTTAATTAAGTCAAGTTCGAGTTTAATAAAAACTCGACTCATGAAACTCACGAGGCCAATTGAGTCTAGTATAATAAATAAATAATTTTTATTATATACATAACAATATATAATAAATAATTTTGAATCGAGCCAAGCTCTAGCTTAAATCTCTAGCTCAAATCGAGCTTGAACTCAAACCTAACAGTATTTCTACGAGTCAAGCTTGAATAGCCAAATATTCAGTTTAGTTCCACTCAAATCCACCCCTAGCTGTTCAGTAGTTATGGAGTCAATTATAATACTTGGTTATTCAGCTGCGTGTGTAGAGTTTTTATTCTTGTTCATTCTTTTTAATAATAAAGTTCTAAATAGACAAAAATGGGTAGAAATGACCAGAATGATAAAATATTGTTACAAATCAAACTTTTTTTTTTCAAAAATAAAAATTCTTATTGTAGCAAAAGTAAGAATAAATTTTATAAATTTCATTTTCAATCATTTTTTCATCAATCAAAATGGTACTCATTAGCAAATATATAGGGGACACATGCAAGACCCACACCAACAAAACACAAATCAATTATGTGAGCCCCACAAATAAAAAAAGCTTTTGCATTTGATTGCATAGAAAAATATACTATTAGCACCTATTGAAAACTAATTGAAAGGAAATTAGTTTGTTGAATTGAGTACACAGTTATGCAAATGAAGAAAAGAGCTTAGAATTTCAAAATAGAAATGGAATTTGAAAATTATAAATTAATAACATGAAATACAAAATGTCTAACAATTTCATCAAATTAATAAAGATAATATAATAAGAATGTTAGAAAATATAATCAAACATCATAAAATCGTAACTCATATCGCTCCTTTTCAATTTTCATAGAAGCTTTGTGCCGGTAGTCATAAACCGTTGGCCGAGGTCTTAAAATCCGTCGGCACAGTTTTTACTAGCGAATGGTTGACGATCAATGTCTGTCAGCATAAGTTTTCACAATAGTCGATAGATCATTGGACATATCTACCGATAAAACTATGCTAGACCATGGCCGATGGTTTATTACCGTCAGCATAAAGCTTCTTCGAAGAATGAAAAGCAGCAATATGGGGCCCCATTATTTTTCATTCTATAAATTCTCAACTTTTATGCCATTCACTCATTTTTCATTCTAAAATGAATGAGGCTTGAGGAAAGAATTTTGTAAGCAAATGCTCTCATATTATTCATTCTTACCCAAAATGACTAAGAATTGAAAAAATGAGGCCCATAGCAGTGAATCAAACATGGCTTTTTTGCTTCTAGGAGATCTCATCCCACAAATTTCTTGTAAGTTGCAGAATCCATAATAGTCAAAGGTATTAATAATAAAAACAATATACAAAATATTCAAAAATAAGTAACACAAATATGGTGTATGTTAAAAAAAAAAGGTATCCACATGCTAACCCATATGAAACTATGGGTGTCCATGGTACGGTTAACCGAACCATAGACATTTTTTCAAATTGAACCGGTCCTATTGGTTTTTTGATTTTTTATATTTATAATATATCTTATATAAATATATGTATAATATTATTTTATAAATAATAAATGATATATAATATACGTATATATTTATATATATATATATATATATATATATATATATATATATAATGCATACATTAATATATATAAAAATATATACCAGTTGGTTCGGTTAATTACTGATTCTTTTTTTTATATTAACTGAAAACCGAACTGGTCCTTTGATTTTTCAAAAACGTCAAACTGAAAATGAATTGATTGATTCAATTAACCACATTTTCCAATTCAATTTTTTCAGTTTGGTCTGATTATTTAATTATGAACACCCCTAAAACAAACTACATTCACATATCAGAAAATATATCTTTTTCCTTTCTTGTGTGAATTTCCACACCCACAAGTCCTGATGAGCTGAATCTAAAAGTGGAATAGACAGTATGGCCTCGACTTCAACAGAGTTGAAAAGCTTAACAAGAAGGGTTCCATTCCATATGTGGGGTGTATGTAGTAAAAGACTGAAACATAAATGCATTGATAGTGGGTTGCATGCGAAGATTGGATTTAAAAGTTGGGGAGAAAAGGAACCCAAGGATCCTACAATACCAAATTCTCATAGATTCACCACTCCCAATCCTCCAAAGTTAGGAAGGATTACTACCGGTGCTAGCATTGAGAAAACAACAATTTGGAAAGCATCGACCCTTGACAATTTTGCACCAGAAGTTCAGTTTGAAAAGATTATACAATATAAATTTTTTAGGTGAATTTGGTTAAAAGGGCAATATTAAAACACTAGAAGTCTTTAAAACCTAGACCTCCTTAGCTTTTGCTATCACAAAGACGGAATCAATAAGCTTTTGCTACATAAAGACAGAATCAATTGGCTTACGGGTAATGTTCCCTAGAGCAAATCTCAATTCCAAAAAATGCGACCTCTACAAGTTTTTACTAAGCACTGCAACCAAACTAACTGTAGATGCATTGGTAAATAATATTTGCTCAAGGACTGACACGAGGAAGGGCCACTCGAGCCCACCAAAGGCAGGCTTTGAGTCCAATTTTATAGCCATATAATAAGAACCTCCTTTCTTCTTAGAATTAAGATAAAATAAAAAGCCTCAAAGTAGACTGATTTTGAGTGATGACTTCAGAAATTATAGGCTTTAGGCTGTTGACAATGCATTTTGATAGGATGTGATATTGAACCTTAGTCAGGATGATGGGCCTATAAATCTTAAAATGTCAAAAGCTTCGTGCCATTGAAGTCATTACTGATGCATCAATCATTAATACAACTTTGAACCATCAATACGATGTCATTCCCCACGATGAAGTCATTACTGATGCATCAATCTTTGTACCAAATTATAAAAATACCCTCTAATATCAGGATCTAACATTTTTGGATGATAAAACCCAAACCCAAACCCAACTGAATCTTGTCTTGGCTTGTCGAAGTGCCAACACTTTCACCCAACCCTATAGATCAGTTCAAGCAGAGTTTACCATTTACATCCTTAGGACCAATTGTGCCCTCTTCGGTCCCCACCCACATAAGCGTCCAATTATTTGTGTAAGCTAAGTTTGGCAAGAGTACAATAAAAAATATATACAGTGCAAATTATGGTTTTTGAATCATCGTTAATCTAGATAGTCAGACTATTTTACCCAAAAACCGTTCAGGTAATTAGTTCCGTTCCGTTTTATTCTAAACCTGGTCCTTGATCAAAAAACACTGAATCAATCAATGACTTATTCACCTAGATAATTGAACTGTCGACCATTGATCTGTTCAATGGTTTTGACCATTTTTTATTTTTTATTTTTCATTTTTCGAATGAACCATTCATTCAAATCAAACGATCGAACTATTGGCCAAAAACCGATGACCAAAACAATTCCATTTCTAGATCGTTTTTTAAAACCATGATGAAAATACCATCTAAACTGAGCGATAATAAAAAAATTTATATCAATGAGACTAATTGTTTGGAATGTAGTGTTGCATGTGGATAGTAGCCGGTTTGGAATTGGTCCCGCAAAACATATATGCAAACCACCGCAAAGCATGTAGATAGACCTGGCTCTATCTATGGAGGATTGGGACAATTAAGTGGGGGCCCATATAAAAATTCTTGATCTCTAAATCCACATGACCCCAACTTTAAATATAAGTTAGTTCCAAGAATAATTAAAAATGAGATGATCCAGAATATACATAAACTTGATGATTTTGCTGACTAAGCGATCTTGATTATTAGACTAGAGACCATACGGTGGGTCCCGGATTTTTTCCTGGCAGGCTACGCAACAGTCAACTGGGGTGCTGTTGAAGACTTTCTTTTTGCTTCATGGGGCTACAACAGGGCGTAGCCCATCCCCTTCCCTTTAGCCCCAACCCTCTGGTGGCAGCGGAAATTAATCCCAGGTCTCTACTTCGACGAGACAGAAAATCTACCAACTGAGCGGGTGCTGTTAAGACTTGACAGGCCGTTTGGGACATTTGCGTTGATCGAGCCCTCTTAAGAAAAATTACGTGAGATGGCTTCATTTTGGCTTTCTAATTTTTAACAAACACAATTTCATTATACATTAGTCATTACTTTCCCGATCTATCAATTCATATAACACCAAAAGCATGAAAACCCTCCCAGACGAGTCCGGCTTTTTTCAGGGCAGACTGCCAGAGTTAGTGCGCGCACCGTTCGCACAGCATCCGGTCCACGATAATCCTGATCGCTCAAGCTGGCTGATCACTCTTTTTGCATTAACTACTGTTGTGTAGTAAGGTTACGTATGGGGTGTCCTTGAAAGATAAGGTTTGAGGTTAAAGGGTAGGTTAAAATCTAGGGTGAATAGAATGTTAAAATGCTAAAAAATATTTTTGTTATGAGTTAAATCTCTGCTTATAGGAAAACATCATGAGGTGCAGAAAGAAAAGAGTTAAAAGTGTTTTATTCTCATTAGAAAATAAAATTTTTGATTTCATGTCAATTGTCGAAAAATACAACTAGTGTTTCGCCATATGTCTTATGAAATATTTAAAAGATGAGTTTTTCTTTCATCTAAGGATTCTCATAATATGTATGTTAATTCTTTTTTGTGAATTTTTCAAGACTAACATGGCGTGAAAGACAACAATATTATTCTCACGTGTCTTTTCGTCTTATCGGGCACTTTATCATGTGCAGGGTAAATAAATCACGTGCTTCTTCACTCGCTTTTCTAACCTGCGATGGTCCTGGACTCATTGCAAGTCTATGATGAGTTTGAGCTCATCGCAGGTTTGCGGTAATAAGTTCATCGCAAGTCTACAATGGATCTGAGCTCATTGTAGCTCTGTGATGGCCTTATGCTCATTGCATGTTCATGATGGTTCTGAGTTTCTTTTCATTATTGAGGTTTCGGGGTCTATTACGGGCCTGTGGTGGTCTTATACTCATCACAAGCCTATTTCAAGTTTTGAACTCATTGCAAGTCTTTGCAGGTTTTGAGCTCATCGCGGATATGAACCGACTCATAAACTCGTCATAACTGTTCTACTATTGTCGGTTTAGCACCTTCTATGTCCTCACAGTCGTGACAATCAACATATACCTACAATTGATAACCAGTTTTTTATTGACGTCCTCCATCGTGTTAAGCAAAAACCGGTCGGACCTCAACCAAAAAAGAGACAAACCTCTTTCAAGAATCCGCCATTAAATGTCTGGCAGAGCTCAAGAAAAGTCCCAGGAGAGAGAGCCCTGTAAATCACATTAGATGGCTCCATCAACAAAGATTCTGCTAACTTCGCAGAAGGCGACTCATTGATAGCTTGAATTTGACTCTGCGGCAAACCAATGATTGTTGGAACAGAGTACGAGCTAGAGCTACACACCTCGAAGCTTCCTATTGGCCCTCTAACTCTAAGCAATGAAGCCACCTCATGAGCCGTCGACCGGATATCATCAACAAGGAAGCTTCCTCATGAGCTTGCCAACCGCCGTCTAATCTGTAACGCCGCAATGTCATAGGCAGTGGGTGCCATCTTCGGCGTTTCGAAGTTGTCCAACCAAATTCTCGTTTTCATCCCCAGCTCATGTATCTCCAACACCCATTTCCCCATTTCCGCCTCCAAACGGCGAGGGTTGTAGCAATGGTTTCGACGGCGTTGTTGTTTGGGCGGTGGAGATTCAGGCATTCGTTGCGGCGGTTTGATACTATGTAGGGACGGTGGGGAGGAAAGATAAGAGAAGAGAACACCGGCGACGGTTCAACACATTACGTTATAAATTTACCCCAAAAAATCGCTTTACATAAATTCATTTATTTCCTTCTCTTCTTATTCTGGCCCAGATTTATTTTATTTCATCTACCAATTTTCTCTGGTCATCGGAGATAGTTGTTGGTCGCTACTGATCGGAGAGGGAGAGAATGAGAGTAAAAACGGTGGGTTCGATTCGGTATGGCAAGAGTGGTGAGAGGAGTAGGGGTGAGTATCCAAAAAAGCTGAAATTTTCAAAATCGATTTAACAAGATGGCAAACCAAATCGAAAATGAAATATGTAAAAACCAATTAAACTGAACTGAATTTTTTTTTATTATTTTTGTTAAAATCGAAATTAAGTCAAGCCTTGTTTGTTCTATAAAAAATGGAGGAGAAGACGGCCTCTGCGGCAGCCGATAGCTATGGCATTCGGCGATACTCAACAGGACAAGGAAGACGCCCTCAGCCAGTCAGCCCCTCACCCAACGGGCAGCAACAGCATAGTAGGGCACTGGTCAACCTATTCGATTGTATTCCCAAATCTAAACTTCTAAATACGGAGAGATTAGAGAGAAACTAGAGAGAGTCAGAGAGATTATTGAGGAAGGAAGATGCTTAGACTCCCACACCAATAGTGTGTTCACTCTTTTGAGTTTTGCTTTTCTTTTATTTGTCTTTCATTCTTTTGAGTTTTGCTTTTCTTTTATTTGTCTTTTACTCTTTTGAATTTTACTTTTTTTAAAAACTTAACATTAAATGAATTAATAATGTATATTGCATAATATATTAAATAGGATAAATCTCTTAATTTAGTTAATTGACATGGGTACTCTACTGTTTACCTATTGTCTTACGTACCCTTAAGTTTTCGTCCATCTTCATCTCTGTTCAGAACTACCATTATCGACAGCTGGCTTTAGAAGGTTGAAAACACTTGTTGCCTCCTCAACGACTACCGATTTGTCGTAGCTGGATTGTGAAACCCCTTCCTTTGTCGTAGCTGGATTGTGAAACTCCTCAACTACTGGAACAAAACCAGCAATTTCCATGCACTAGTGAAGATCCATATGTCGTGCTTGCTTTCAGGGTGCTATTTTGCTGACCCTATCAAACTAAAGCAAATCCAAATAAAGTGGAAGCCATGTTATACCAGCAGAAATCGTGAAAATTTAATATACTAAATTGTAAATTATAATAGCTATCACAAACGAAAACTCTAGAAAACAAATTATTGTATTAAACTGGAAAATCTTCCCCGTTAGTTGTTTTAGTAGACAAGCATACTTATCCGTCTCCAAAATTGTTTAAAAGGATCAGAAAGAAATAACTTTCAGGAAATTGCAATTAATATTTCAAGTCATTGAGAGAACACTCGACTAGCATATGGAAGTTAGGAAAAACGCTGATGCTTTGACAAGAAATTCAGTTCTAAGGGGGCGTTTTCTTTTCAGATTTTGAGAGGGAGGAAATCCTAGGAATTTTTTGTTCTTTTTTCAGATTTATGTGAGGATCATTGAAAGTTTATTTTCTTAAGTACTCATCTCTTAGGTGGATAAATAACTTTCCCACTTAGGAGAATAGTTACCAATACTTGAATGGGTAAATAAACTTAATCGAATAAATGTTTCTCAGGAAAAATTTACCCAAATAACTGCATTTACCCGAGTAAGTAACTTACTGAAAAATAAACAGACCTAAGGCATAGACGAAAAAGAGCCTATATGGCTGAAAATCACTTTTTCCTGAAAATAAGTTAAAACAAAATTGAGAAAGGAAGAAAAATCAGTTAAAACAAAATTGAGAAAGGAAGAAAAATCAACATGGGATCACGCTCACATTTGTCCTCTAGGACATCAAAAACCACATACAGCTGATCCACAAGCACGAACTTCACAATCTTTCCTATTCGCACTAATACGAAACCCGACACTGATATCAAACAGAGAAAAGCCCTAACAAAAACCCTAGTTCATTCTCCACAGGGAACAAATCAAAATACATAAGTAAAAAACAGAAAAGAAGAAAGAGCAAAGGAGCGTAGATCCAGCAAACCTTTGGTTTGCTCATTTTCGGTGAATTCCTTCTCTAGTGCCCGATCGATCATACCAACAAGCTGTCTTCTCTAGATCTCGTGTGTGAACCATTGGATTGAGTGGAATTGCTATCCCCGGAGCGAGGCAACTCAGTTTCAAGGAGAGAGAAGGAAGAGAAGTGAACACAGACCATGGAAGCGAACTCAGCTTTGTGTACTTCAACGAATGAGAGACAAAAGGCGATAAAGGCGAGGACTTCAGAGTGAACGAGAGTAGAGGATTTTGGTGGCCCATCGTCTTTGTTAGCTCAGGAGCTCAACGGAGTGACGGGAGTTTAACTGTTCATAGGTCCAATTAGCTGTCAATTCCTGGCAGGAGTTCATCAGTTTTTTTTTTTTTGCAAATTCGAAATAGTCTGAAACATTTATTTTTAGGTGGATTTCTTGCCCTAGTTCTGTTTTCAATTCAATGAAACCCTGATACAAGTAATAAAAGTATGGAATAAGTAGACTTTCAGATTAGTGATTTTAAGTAGAAAGCCAGGTATATTCTATCCTATTTAGCATATATCAAAAAAACATTGTTTTATTTTTTTTTATATGAGGCATTAATGTTGCCTTTGCATTTTGGTTACAAACTTTCTTAATTTAGACTCCCTAAGGAATTCACTATTCATTTGTATCTCTCCATAAATTTCTTACTATATTCCATTATTTCTTATATCTATTGCAGCAAGATTTGATCATTTCTCTTCTTTGAAATTTGTACAGTATGACTTCATATTGTCTAAAATATTTGCACCTTCATTTATACTTCATTTTGATTATAAACTTGCAGTTGATATCTTAGGCTGTATGTAAATGAAGCTAACCCATATGAAATTAGGTCCAATCAATTGTCAATTCCTTGTAGGAATTTTATTAGTTCTTTCTCTTTCATTTTAGCACAAAGTGATTGCTTAAGAAAATTTTACATTTTATTTTCAGCCTCCATCTTTTCTTGCATATGTTTTTGCCAAGAAAACTGGGAAAGACACCCACGTATTGATCTCTGCCTGATGTAATCCTTTAACCTATTAAAAATTTGAATTATTCACATATATATTTGCTTATTATTATACTTTGCACAGTTACCAACACTGGTTCAATTGTTTACGAGGAATAGTCTACACTATACAAATTCTTAAATTGCAAGTATAAATATTAACCTGAAATTGCCGGATGACAATCAATTAGACAATAGAAAATCTTCATATGAACCAATCCTTGATACATTGAGGTGTTGGGGCTGAATCAGGACCCCCAATGCTTATTGTGGTTAATCAACCATTGGTCTCCTTGCATCGCACGAGACATTCTACTATTTTCTAAAAAGAGAGGAATAAATAAGTATAAAAAGGTATCTCTAAAGTCCGAGTGAATTCAGCCCGAATAAGGATAATTTAGTCATTTTAGATGAGAATGGCAGGCTTTGTTGAAGAGCCCCACATTTGCCTTTGTGTTTGTTTCAATTCTTTCTTGACTCATTGGTTTATTGACTCCAACCGAGAGGGCCGCCTCGCTTGATTTCTTCTTTTGTTCCTCCTCTCTCTCATTCTTTGCACTGCCAGAGTCGCCCTTCTCTCGTCTGACTGAGTCTTAAAGAAGGGGGGACTCCCCACTTTTATGATCCTTTTCCTTTAAGCCCCCAGTTTATTTGGTAATTGTTCCTTTGCGCCTTACAACTGTAAAACAGGAAGAGAGGGAGAGAGAGAGAGAGAGAGAGAGAGAGAGAGAGTAGACATTTGCTTCCCGCATTGTCCATCCCTCCTTCCACTCCGTTTCTCATGCGTGCAAGCCATTATCAAACCTTCTTTCAATCTCTTAGTCTTCTTTCTAACGGTTTTAATTATCTGCAAGCATCTCCTGCATCCCTCACCCGAAATTCTTTGTCTCTTTCTTCATTTTCTCTGCTTTCCTACTTATATAAGTCGATCGCTTCCTCTTTCTCCAAAATTTTCATTCTTTGATCCTATTCTAGTCCCGTTTTGCCTTTCTGTTCTACAGTATTTCTGTCTGCCCGTCTGGTGGAAGAGTCTATGAATCTCAAATGTGTTTGATTGCAACAACCTTCAATATTTCTGGTTAGGGAATCTTGGGTTTGTTTTCTTTATTTATATAATATATATATATATATATATATATAGATTCGTATTTGAAGGCAAAGTTGTTCTGTTTATATTTGCCTTTTCCTTTTGGAGACCGGATCTCTGAGAGGTTTTAGTTGGAGTTTCAGGAGCTTTTCTGATAATTATTAGCTAATGATTATTGGGTTCATCTCAAAAATACAAGTTTTGCTGGAAATCAACCTTCTTTTGTGCTAGAAAGCCTCGATTGAAGTAAGAAATCTAGCTTGAAATTCGTCATTTCTTCAAGCTGAGATTTACATTACTAGCTGCAGCTTTGAGGGATCTTTTGCTTTGGTCTCAAGTCTGAACTTGCATCAATGGGAGGACAATTTAGCAAGAAGACGGGTGAAAATCCGCCCGTCCTCCAACTAAATAGCAACTTCCAGTACACAGCCGAGCTGAGCTCCTATGAAGCAGCATGCAGGCATGACCCTGAAGTGCAAACCTTTGACAGCACCCTTCAAGCCCGCACAAACCGCGTCATCAACACCCTCGCCCATGGCGTTGAGGTTCGAGCGCTCTCCTTCAACTCGCTGAGAGAAGTTACCGGATGCCTGCTTGAGATGAACCAGGAGGTCGTCAAGATCATCTTGGAATGCAAGAAAGATATCTGGAAGAATCAAGAGCTCTTTGAACTCGTGGAAGAGTACTTCGAGAACAGTTTGCAAACCTTAGATTTCTGTACCGCCATGGAGAAATGCCTCAAAAGAGCCCGGGACAGCCAATTGATCCTTCATGTCGCCCTCCAGCAGTTTGAAGAGGAAGATGGGGTAGAGGGGCAGAAGAAGTATTTGAAGACATCGGAGGAGTTAAAGAATTTCAAAGCTGCAGGAGACCCATTCACGGAGGAGTTCTTCCAGGTTTTCAATTCGGTTTATAAGCAGCAGGTACTGATGTTAGAGAAATTAATGCTTCGAAAGAGGAAACTCGATAAGAAGTTAAAATCTGTCAAAGCATGGAGAAAGGTCTCAAGCATTATCTTTGCTGCCGCCTTTGCTGCTGTTCTCATCTGCTCGGTGGTGGCTGCTGCAATGGCGGCACCCCCTGTCGCAGCTGCCCTGGCAGCTGCAACTTCAATTCCTTTAGGGTCGATGGGTAAATGGTTCGATTCACTGTGGAGGGATTACGAGGTTGCACTGAAAGGGCAGAAGGAGGTAATACACTCAATGCAGGCAGGAACTTACATTGCAATAAAGGACTTGGATAGCATTAGGGTTCTTGTTGATCGGCTGGAAATAGAGATTGAGTCTCTAATGCAAAATGCCGATTTCGCACTTCGAGAGGAGGATGCCGTAAAGATCGGAATAGATGAGATCAAGAAGAAGTTGGGGGTCTTTATGAAGAGCATTGAGGATTTGGGTGAACATGCTGACAGGTGCAGCAGGGATATAAGGAGGGCACGGACGGTAGTCCTGCAGAGGATTATTAAGCATCCCAACAACTAAAAGCTTTTTTGAAGCTTGCTCCTTCTTTGGGTAAATCTCATGCGACTTCATACTAAATATATGTTAAGCAACAACAGCTAACTCTGGATTTTTGATCCATTGAATTGGATATCTCACCTTATGGAGAACAATTTAGGAAAAGTTGATACTTTCAGGTCTAAACTTGGATGTCTCTGTGTCCAATTTTTATCATTCTTAACTGTGGGAATAAATTTATTTATTGTTTTGTACTTTTATATTGCCCTCTCATTCAAAGTTGTATTAGAGTTGTAAAGTCAAAACTTTTATGGATATTGTAATTGTTTTTGGCTTGATTATAGCCTAGAAAATTTAATAGACTGCCCTACAGTCTACAGATGTGACCTGCTGGCCATATTTGTAATTGAATCTCTGCATTATGCAGTTCTTTCTTCTTATCATAGTGGATTTAAAGTGGGGAAGTTAGTTGAAAGTGAAAATTCATATCTATTTCTTCAAGTCATTCCTTGTGATTTGTTTCACTGCACGACAACAAAAAGATTATGGAACACAACCATTCTGCTCATAAAGCACTGTTATACTTTCACACAGAAGCTCAGGCATCTATAATCTATAGTTGAACTCTATTGAATGAAAACCAGATTAGTCCTAGCAGTCTATAAACAGTTTATTTATTGTATAGTGTCAGGTCTCAATGATGGAATTAACAACAGTAGTTTTGTTTCTTGCTCTGTCCTGAAATAATGCAAATAAATCTAACCAACCCAAATAGGAATGGTAACAATAATAGTATCGGTCATTATCAGACAAGATAGCATTGCTTATGGTCCCGGCAGTTACCTCCTCCACTTAGCTATAAGTTAATTGACGTAAAAAAAATAATACACATCAAATAATTAAAATAAAGCATGAAAAAAAAAACTGAAGACATAGTTGTCCTGGTTTTGTAATTTGTTGATGAGTACACCACATTGAATTGAACCTTCTCTTCTCCCTCAACAAAGGAAGACTGAAGCCATCACAAACTAGTGTTGTGCTTGTCCAAGTATTATCTCAACTACTGATGGTAGAAATCTTACCAGTTCCAACTTGGTGGAGATATTGAGTAGGAGTAGCAATGGGCTTTCCATCAGTTAATAATGTTCAATGCTTAAGTCTCAAGACTGATGTCAATCTGTTTTGTATCAGAAAATCAAGGTTTTTTCCAAGTCCTAGGTGTCAAAATTTAGCAAGAACAGATAGAACAGCATGATGATGCAAAGGTTGGACAGAGAGAAGGAATCATGATAATGGTGTCCAAAAGCCTGTTTGCAGTGTTCTCTAAGTGTCCCAAATTTTAATGGTTGAATATGTGGTGCTGACGTGGAATCCAAAGTATCTTTGCTAGCTTCCAATCCTTTGATTTGAGTCTCACTAACCAGAGGAAGGGGAAGGTGGAGTTTTAGCATTAGGAGAAGCCTCACTTCTGAACTAAAAAAAGTTGTTGAGCAGATAAAATATTCATTCATCAAAAAAGAAATTAAGGAGTACAGTTCCTTTTATACGAGAAGGCTAGGTTGTCATTGCAAGGCAAGAAAAATTACAAAAACACTCATTAATATCCTATAGTCTTATCTCTTGTAATATGCCTTAGTTCTCCTTTTAGTTTCTTCTGCTTTGAGTCTATTAGAGTGGACTTGATACAGGCTTGCGTAGAGCCTGGCTGGGTATTGAGATAGACTTGTAGGAAAAGGGCCAAGAATGTTGGTTATTGGACATGTAAATAGACAACCCACTTTAGTTGTGGATACAAGGGCATTGATGGAGTTATGTGGGCATGGACCTATTGCCATGTGGTAGCTGCATCAATATATTTTATTTACAAGTAACAAGTTGTCTCAAAAAAGAAAACTCACTGAGGCTTGTAGACTAACTCAGAAAAATACATAGAGTTTCAAGTAGGAGTCAAGTAGTGGAGAACATTGAATATATGGACTAAGAGTTTATGAAGAAAAATACCTGATAAGAATGTCATTGCTTCTTATTATATGCTCAGAGTTAACCAGAAGAAGGTATGATCAGTATCTAGGATGAAAGATTTACATCGAATAAAAAGGGAATCCACAAATAGGTCAAGTGGTCAGCAAAGTGAAGCATTAGAACGAATTAATTTCTTAAAGAAAAGAAAGTATAGCCTTGGATATGAAAACAACTGAAGTGGTTGCAATATTTTATGAGTCTGAAGACTTTGAACTGCCCTGCTTCCTTCATTGGTGATTTGGAATTATGTTGTTAAGAAATTGTAACTTGTGGATCTAATAGGACTCATGCTATGTTTACTGATAAAAAAAGGGACTCATGCTATGTTTGACAATGCCTGGTTCTAGAAAGAGCACCAAGAGACCAGTAAGTTCTATAATTGTAACCAATATTGCCTCGGTAAGCCTAGAGGCATCTGCAGATAAAGTTGTACCAACTGATTAATGGGGCAATTGCTAGAGTTAAGTTTACATGGTTTTGTGGTCTTTCTTATCTTCAAACTACTGTCTTAACTTAGATGATTATTAGATATAAACTTATTCCTATTTACTGCTATTTTGTCAGCTACCTAGTTGTGCAGAAGTGTGTTTGTGGGTCTGATGGCAAAATCAAAAGTAGAGAGAAAAAAAAAAGAAAAAAAAATCCACATAAGAATACAAGGTTCATGTGGTTTGACAATATGTTTGTGGCCACGGGTAAAGACAAATAGAAAATCCACTGATGTTAAAGCTGACTATGACTACAGTGAAAATCCAAACCTGTAAGAGTCAAAGAGTAACCTCCCAAGAGGAACATTCTTCTGATTGTAAGACAAAAATCCCTTGTACAAAATCTCAAACTTAGAGAGCATCCACAAAGAAACTCCAGACAAAAGGTATTTGTAAACTCCCCTCACAAGAAAAAAGAACCCTAAGAGACAAAACCGGAAGTTCTCAACAGTAACCTAAATATCCTTGCACTCTTACTTTCCCTTTTTTTATATAATATAACCTTAAGAAAGGCTTAAAATCACTCATACATGAAGAAAGGGCCATTACCCAATGTTGGTCCCAGCTATCTGGGGTCTTGGGAGGGCTACACTGGATACAGACCTACAACCATTATTACATGGATCTCTGAAAAAATGTGAAAGAGAGATCATTTTTTTTGGAGTTGTCTTCAAAATTGAAATGACTTTTTTATGTGTCCAATTATTTTGTGGCCTGTTATTCAAGCCATCATCTGAATACACAGATTGTAAGGCAGTTTGTTTCCAACTTTCCATAGAATGTTGTTCCCACATAAAAGTAGATTTTGTAATCTAATTAGTTTCTTTGAATCACTTCTAGTTATTTATCTCACGCAATCCTTTCCATCTTGAGCAGTCTGGAAGAAGCTGGGGAGCTCAGTTACAAACAGAAATGCCATTCTATTGTTAGCAATGCCAAAAGAGCAAAGACCATTATCCAATGTTGGTCCCAGCTATCTGTTTTGGAGGGGTGGACTGGACATGAACCAACCTTTGGGACTTCTTTGCACAAAGTGGCTGCTCTCATACTTGAACTGAACCTGTGTTCTCACTCCTGTCAGCCCAATATTTTACCATTACACCAAGTAATGGCCCCTTGTGTAATTCTATAAAAATATGAATTGGGCTGAATACCAATGATAGAGAGTGGCATGCAGTTGTAACTTAGAGATCATCTGTTTGAATAACCATCATAGACAGCTATCACAGTTAAAATCACATGTATCATTATTGAAACCAACTGATAAGAATGCTTAATTCCATCTCTTTTGGCTATAGAACCTGTTGAAACAATTTTCCCTATACAAAAATGATCCTTTCTGAAAAGAGTCCAAACTTCACCTGGTTTCATTTTGTGCATTTTGAAACGGCTCCTTTCTTCTATCTCTTTCACAATGTTGAATTGTAATATTGCTCCTTTTTGGATCCATTGAACCAGCTACCCGTACATGGAGTTACTTTCTTAGGACTGGAAAATGGGAAATTTGGAGTTTTATTCGGATGTGACAGTGATGGAGATAGCGCTTCATGTCATGGACATGGGGTCACATTAAATTAGGTCACAACCTAGTATGTTTAGAAGAATTCATTATAAATGCGTTTAGAGAAAACTTGTTTATGGGAAATACGTTATCTACTTTTTTTTTTTCTTTGGGAAGGATACAGTTTGACTTTAATGTTGATATTTCTTTTGATTTAGGAACAACCTTTCCAGTAGTAAACCATTTGTTCTTAGAGTTTTGGATGCCCAAGGAAATTTAATTGTTAGCCATCCTTCACTTCAGCACATACAATATTATTCTTGGAAGTAGCAAAGATCAATTCTTATCTACATATTTATTGGGCAAAAAGGTAGAGTGTTGGCTACAGCATAGCAAAAGGCAAATGCTAATGTGTAAATAACACTGTCGACTCTATGCTATGAAAATGGATTGTGACTATACAACCCCCCATTTTATTGTCATGCGTGCTACTTTGTGGCCCCTGGTCGTACTTGATGACCCCAGCTCCCATGAAATGAGAATCTGAGATATTCCTCTACCCTATGATTCTTATGGGGCCCCAATATTTGTCACTCAGAGAATCAAGAGTTCAAGGCCCACCACCATTGAATGGATCCCATAAAGTTGATTAGCTGCCCTAAATTAGATTGAGATATGACTGCAATAGTGCAACTGTGTTCTTAATATATACATTTTAGCTGTGTACATGAGATGGTTGATTGTTGATGCTGAATTTTGGTTGGGACCCATCCGTTGGTTGGTTCTGAGCTTCTAATATGACCAAATGATCGAGGGCGGATTGGTAGGCTGAGAACTGAGATGCAGGAACTAAGCCCAGCCCATTGGTTTATTTCCATCCAGATCCAGTATGACAGAGAATGTGCATTCAGTGTGGATGCAATCGAATCTTGGTTTATATGCAGTTAGGACTTTGGAGACAAAAGTCCCACCACTTTCGCTTACATCAGCGACAGTATTTTATAAGAGATTTGCTTATTATTAGAAGTGGGAACCCAACATTTTGGGATGGGGGAAAAGGGTTAAAGCTACAGTCTGTCTGTCTCCTTGCGGTTTTTATTGGTTGGTTCATCTCCTCTATTTGTAATCAGAAAAACAATAGGACAATCTTAGTGTTGCTTCAATTCAATTTTTCCCTGGTTTGATTTGAAATAGAGGCTTAGACCTGCTTGGTCTTGGGCTACATTACCTCCATCCATTGGTACCTTCTCATTAAGTAATAGAGGCTAAGACCAGTTTTGAGGCTGTTTCTTTTGGGAGTGCTTAAAACTAAGTGCTTATTCAAAATAAGTATTTATTTGGGCCATTAAGCACTTATTGGTATTTGGGAAATAAGTGCTTATTTTAAAATAAGGGCTTATTTTTTTAAGCCCAAATTTCCAGCTTTTTTTAAGTGCTTATATAATAAGCACTTATTTAATTTTTTTCTTCCAAAATTATCCCTAGTTGAATTTTAAAATCCACTTATTAAATTATCCCTAGTTGAATTTTATAGAAGCACTTTTATAAAAGTATTTTTATGAAAATGTTTTTACAAAAAGCACTTTTATAGAAGTACTTTTACGAAAGCACTTTTATAAAATCACTTTTATGAGTATTCTTGTGAAAGTACTTTTATGAAAGCACTTTTAAAAAAGTACATTTAAAAAAAAACTTTTATAAAAGTGCTTTCATAAAAGTACTTTCACAAAAGTGCTTTCATAAGAGTACTTTCTTAAAAGTGCTTCGTAAAAGTACTTTTATAAAAGTGTTTCATTAAAGCACTTTCATAAAAGTGTTTTTATAAAAGTACTTTAATAAAAGTGTTTTAATAGAAGTAATTTAATAAAATTGCTTTCGAAGGGTATATTTTGAAAATTTGAAAGAAAATGAAGGACAAAATAGTCACAAATGCTTATTTAAGTGCTTATTAGAGAAAAAGACTACCGAACGCCCAATATAAAATAAGTGCTTATTTTAAAAAGTTGGGTGCCAAAAGCAGCAATTAAGTGCTTATTTGAATAAGCACTTGTTTTAAGCAATTATTCAATAAACACTTATTTTTAACTTAAGCACTCCCAAACATGGCCTAAATTTATGAATGATGTAAACAAATACATTTTGCTGCCTGATTCTTTCCTATTACCCGTCGTTTTTATGATGTTAAGTTTATTTTATTTCATTTCATTTTTAAACAAAATAATTATAATTTACAATTCTATTAAAATAGATTCAAAATATATTTAATCATATTTTAAAAAATATCCCCACGGGGCAGGATTGCTATCTTTGTCCCTGACCTCATTCTTGTTCCATGGGGAAATCATCTCCATTCAAATGGGGTATTTCCCAGTGTGGATTGAGGAAATGGAGAAAATTGTCATCTTGTTGGACCTGAGTCTGACTCCCCTACATTTTATCATAGATCCACAAAATTTCTTGTACTTCTATATGTAGTAAAAGAGGAACGTAGTTAAAACATGAAGGATTTCCATCAGGATCCTTGTATCATCCAACATGGTGATGTTGTTCAATATGTACATTTTGTTTTTCAAAACAGAAAACAACCATCATGTAAATACAGTAATGATTGTATTAAGGGGATGTTTGCCAATATTTAGGGTTTTGTTTTGTAAACAAAGTAAATGCAATGCAATGCAGCATACATCAGCAAAATCAAAGTCGTATACAGATTTGCCCAAACCTCCTAGATTGCGAGCCTCAGGGTTACTTCTCATGTTATACAATTTTGCGAATCTTCTAGACTCCCTATCTGCTAGCAGCCTAGCTAACACCATTTACTTCCAAGTCTTGCATTACATTAAGGCCCCATTTGGTTTGTGGGAATACGGGTCTGGAATCAGAATCAAGATGGGTTATTTTGATTTCAACTGCTTGGTTGAGTGGAATCGGAATCCCATTTCCATTGCATTCTCCCACTTGAAATTCCCGCTGATTTAAATTCTCATTCTCATATCTGTCTGAACCAAACAAACTATAGGAATGGACTATTCCAATTCTGATTACAAAGAATTATGATTTCAATTCCGATTCCAATTACAAACCAAATGGATCCTAGTTACTTATTTTGCTACTAAATCAGCTTAATTGTCTTCTAAACATATTGGCAAAGCATTGTAGTGTATTTTCTATCTCCATCATCTATTAGAACTACTTCTAGGTTTCTATTAATAAGCTTGTTTCTAATTTTATTCGTATAGTCTTAACACCAATCTTTTTATTTTATGCTATTTCTTTTTCTTACGTTTAGTAGGGAACTTTCCCTGCACGACTACTCAGCTTATTTCTGCCATGCGTGGAGATGATGATGATATTATATATCCATCTAAACAACTATCGGTTGGATGGGATTAGCCACCTACCTGCTGCCACCGTCTCAGTTAACCCACACCACACCTTTGTATTGACGTTCGTTTTGCCAATGTAATATAAGGCTAGGAGTTTTTCTTTAATGAATTTGAAAGTAGTAACATGAAAGGAATTAATCCCAACTCCCAAGTCTCCGCTTTAACGGGTTAAGATCTTACCAATCAAGCTAATTGCCACCTTCCATTTGGCACTTCACTTGAGAGAGGATTTTTATTTAGCTAAAGGATTATGAGGGAAGAGTCATAACTCATAACTGGTAATACATTGACAAACAATCATGGCCTGTCCAAATGAGAGAGAGAGATAGAGAGAGCAACAACATTAGGGTATAGCGTAGATTGAAACCAATCGATGCACGGAACATCTTCAGAATCAAATTAAACACGCCTTAGTCAAGGCTATCTTTGTCTGTTTCATGCGTTTGATCAGTCTCAAAACTATCCAACTTGGTATAATTTGAGACCAGAGCTTGAAGCATAAGATTGGCGTGCGACACGTGCACGATACCCAACAAAATGATAGGGCAAAGGATTATTAATCGAAAGATAGAGATGGGTCAGTGCTTGAACCGGATACACAATTTGACTCGAGCAAGTTCTATGACTTTATTCTACGTTTTATCCTTTCTTACATGAAGAAAATGGTCCAGCCTTTTAGTTTAGTGTTTAACACTAAATGGAAGTTTATTTTGCGTTTGTTTTTTGCATCTGATTAAACGTTTGTTGAGTAATCTGTAATCTACGTATCCCAACTTAGATTAGTTGTAATGTGAATCGGTAGGTTGACCCATGACCCAACCCAGTTTTTTCGATTTGGATTGGGTTGATTCATTCTCAAATTCAGATATTTAAATATGAGATCGTAACCCTATTTTTTCGGATTGAATTGGACGGGATCGCAACTTTTTGCCAGATTTACATATTGGCATGATAGACAGTGATAGGCGCATCCATTTATAAATAATCAGGCACAACCTTCATGAAAAGGAAAATAGCTCTAAGAAGTGGTGGTTGTATTGGATAGACGAAGGAACGGAAACTTGAGAGGATGATAATAATGAAGCTAGCTGTAAGGGATGAAAGATGAGTGGACGATTTGAAAACCTTAAGTGGGCTCTATTTGGGCTAGGCTAGACAGCTTTTGTCCATTAAACAACTCTTAGAGCTCTTTTCGTTAAAAGAGTAACCTATTGATTTTTGCAAATCAATCAAAAGATTATTAGAATGAATCATTTCTTGGCCCAATCAAATTCATAAGCATAGGCCTAAAAAAAGCGTGGTTTCATTATGTTTTTTTGTTTTCATACTTTCCTACTATATTTGGTTTCTTATTAGAATTCTCATATATATAATGATAGTATTAGTGTGAAAGAAGATTACATGAAGCTTCCCGTTTTAAGTAAGTAGACTGCATTTCACCTCAGAATTTTGAATTAAAATGCAGATTTATAACAATTCAAAATTATAAATATCTTCACCTATAACACTCATATCCACTCGTAAATTAACATCAATTCCAATTTGGCACTCAAATGTATCCTAGAATTTCTGAGGGTGGATTGAACAGTAAAAACCCCCTTTTCATTTTGGTTATTTTGTGATGTATGCTTTTATTTTCATTTTGCTTTTGGGTGTGGGGGTTGAGAGGACAAAGTAGGCTACATCGTCCCCTATGCTACTCAATTCATTTTGATGTTGATTGATTAATAAAATTTTATGGCGGCTGCCCCAAAATTTGGTATTAAAAATAAATAAATAACGCCACTACCAATGATACACATTGGGTGCAAATTTTTCATGGTAGGGTTGGGATTTTGTCAATATTTCAATGGGTCCAACCCAGCCCAAAACAATGTAAAGTGTTAACTTGGGGAAACCCGATTTGCACCCCTAGCTTACACCCTTATTATTGTTGGGCCTAACAACTTGGCTTGGTGCTTGTGAAGTTGCTTGCATGGTTTTTGAACAACTGTTGATCTGGATGGTTTGACCGTTCGGCCTGGGAACCATCTAGGCAACTAGTTCCGTTTTACCCCAAACCCCGATTCTTGGTCAAAAACTGTTGACTCAGTCAATGGCCCGTTGACTTGGGCAGTCGAATAGTCGATTTGTTCAACTGTTTTTGGCTATTTTCCTTTTTAATTTTTTAATTTTTTGTCAGAATGGGCCGTCCATTCGAACCGTTGACCTGAAAACCAGTTGCCAGAACAGTTCCATTTCAGGGTCGTTTTTTAAAACCATAGTTGCTTGCATTTTTTTTAAGGCTGTGTTTGGTTTAAAGGAAAAAGTAGGTTGTGCTTAGTTTGTAAAGGTTTTCCTACATTTCCCTTCCTTTCCTTACTTTTTCCTTCAAACCAAACACAACCTAAGTGGTTGGGCTTGGGATGAGTCCTTGGATGCTTCAACCCTATTTTATCCCCACGAGCCCGGCTGTGTTTGGTTTGAAGGAAAAAGTAGGGAAAGGAAGGGAGAGATAAGGAAACCTTTACAAACCTTGTATAGACTTCCCTACCTTTTCCTTCCTTTCCCTACCTTTTCCTTCAAACCAAACATAGCCTAAAGATAATTTCATTAATCAACTCAATTCGAGAGACACAATATCAGCAATGACATCAGGCAAAAAAGAAAGTCTAGAAAACAGATTTTCTAAGTTCAGTTTCACACTTGGAAAATCATATGGGAAGCTGAGTTACAGGATCTATTACAATAACGAATTCACCAGGAGGGAGAGGAAGCTATGAGTCCTCTGCAACCCCGCAACCAAAGTGTTGAGTGCGCCATGGAGAAGCCAAATTCTCCAACAGAACTTTTGTAGTATGGGCCATCGCCTTCCACCACAACGTTGATTAAGGCCCAACATTCTTTGAATTGCTAGTTATGGGCCTTACTCTAGCCCACAACAATGTTGAAAACTCACCATGAGTTTTCAATATTTCTGTTAAACTTACCACAACTTTTCAAAATGTTTAAAGCTCATCAAGCCAGTAAATTTTTATTTTCCAAAACTTACCTTCCTTAGTGCACCGTTAATGCTTCTTAACAGAAGTGTCCATGTCAGCATAAATAACAATTTTCATGACCAAATTACTCTTGAATGGCGAGTTAGAGGAAAAATGGTCTTTTTCAGTTTTCAATTTTCTTGTTTCATTTTTTTTTTCATTTTTAGTGTTTTGTTATAATTTCTGTTTTTTACATTTTCTATTTTCTACAATCTATAATTTTTCCTATATTTTTTGTTATTTATTTGTAATTTCTGTGTTTTTCTATAATTTTTGGTGTTTTCTACGATTTTTATTTTCTGATTTTGTTTTTCAATTTCTATAGTTCCTATTTATTTTGTTTGCAATTTTTATATTTTTGTAATTTCTATGTTTTTATATATTTTATATTTGAAAATATTTTTTGAATTTTTTCTTGTTTTCATGTCTAAATATTAAAATAGTAATATATTAACACCCATTAATTTATTTTGTATATATTTTATATTTTTCTATGAAGGTTAAAATGATAATATATTGACACCCATTAATCTGTTTAACATCAAGTTAGCGACGTGGTGAATTTTATACATTTTGAAAAGTTATAATGAGTTTTAAGAGAAATACTAAAAACTCATTGTTAATTTTAGACAATTTTCCTAAACTAAATTTCGTTTTCTTTAGTCAGAAATTATTGCATCCAACGTTAGATTCAATTTATCATTTGTAAAATCTGTGGTCTCACATAAGCGGTTATACTACAGTGCAATATGTCCCACATTAATAATTTGCTCAAAATTTGAGATGGGCAAGCTGGGGCCTTTTGGAATCAAAAGTCAAGCGACATCCTATTTAAAAGCGGGGCTATAAGATAAAGCCATGCTGATAGTCTGATGCTACAGGATGCTACAGGTAGAGGCCAAACAGGTAAATATCTCATCCGAAACCTAGTACAAAATTAGGTGGGCCTTAAATTCCACGGTCTATTGGCCCATTTGAAACCATAACTGGGAGTCTGGGAGTCGGTTTGTCAGTTGTCACTTTGGTAGTGCTTTCGTTTGCCCACCTGTGATTGATGATTATGAGAATCAATCTTTAGAAACAGTCCACCTTAATTCTAGCTTGATTTTCAAGGTTCCTCTTAGCCTCTTAGGACGACGTAGGAGTAGGACGTACATCTATACTGCTGGCCCACCTGTGGAGTAGGCTTCTTTCTAATTGGTACTCTCCCACTCGATTGATTCCTCTACCGGTTTGGTTCACGTTAGATTTAGAGACCGTTTGGTTCTTTAATTGGAATGAAATCGGAATGATCTATTCCATGGTTTATTTGGTTAAGATAGAAATAGGGGTTGGATTTGAGACGAGTTGAGTCAAATACTTGGTTATTTGAGCTCGGCTCGTTGAAATTGTGTTAGGCTTGAGCTAGAGATTTGAGCTCGAGCTTGGTTCGGTTTAAAGCTCGCAAATTCAAGTTCAACTCGACTCGAGCTTAACTGCAATCCATTTTTTTAAAACATAAAAATTATACATATAAAAGTATTTTTTTTATTTTGTATACAAAAATTAAGAATTATAAAAATTATTTATTATTATACATATAAAAAATAAAAAATATATATATTTTTATTTTACATACAAAAAAAAAAGGATTTTAAAAATTATTTACTATTATACACAAAAAATAAATATGTATATGTATATGCATATGTATGTATACAATAAAAAATTATTTATTTATTATGCTAAGCTCGATTAGGCTTGCGAGCCTCACGAGCCGAGTTTCACAAAGCTCGATTTTGACTTGATTAACAAACGAGCCTATATATCAGGCTTGAGTTAAGCTCGAATCTCGTTTAAACTGAGCTTTTTACAAGCCGAACTCGAATAACTTGTAAGAAGCTCAGCTCGTGGCCACCCCTAGATAGGAATTGGAGTCAGCTGGAATAAGATTTTATTCCCAAGTACCCTCAAATGGGGAAATGCCATTTCAATCAAAAATGAAAATGGGGTTCCAACTCTATCCAATCAAACAATTGGAATCACAATAGGCCATTCTAATTTCAATTCCAAACTCTTATTCCCACAAACCAAACAATACCATATACTGGTAAGTGATCAAGCTCTTGTGGACAGACCTGCATGCATCATTTCCGATCCATTTATGGCCATGAATTCAAAGTTGGCTCCAAAATGGTTTAACCTAACCAAAAGAATGATCGAAGTTGGTTGGTTGATCTTGTTGTCGTCCAGAATAGACTTGTTCATGGGTCGGGTAGCCCGATGGCCTGGCCTGGCCCAGCCCAGCCTACACCCCGATCGGGCTTGGTCATGTAATTAGGCCTGCGGGCTTGACCTCGAGCCTAACACAGTAAGCCCGACTGTGTTACGGGCCGGACTTGGGATTTTTCAAAAAAGCCAAACCCAAGCCCGGCCTGGCCCGACTCAGCATTATATATTTTATAAAATACATAATATGTATTTTATATATTATATAAAATATATAAATAATATAATATTTATTGAAATATATATATTTATAATTTAATATATACATTCTTTTATTTTTTTCTTTATAATTTTTCTCTCACTTTCTCTCTCTCTATTCAGTCGCTTCAGCAATAGTAACAACATGGGATAAATTTCGGGCTCGAGCCCAGGCTCGAACTTCAGACTTTTTATGAGAGATAGACTCGGGCTCAAGTTGTAGGCCCGATGGTCGGGCCGGGCTCGGACTCAAACCTTAGAAAAATCTATTAATACAGAATGAAAACCCGACCCGAACCCGACCCATAAACACGTCTAATCCAAAATGTACACATGATTGATAGCAGGCAGATAATAGTGAAAGATTGATGTCGGGATTACAATTATGGTGGTTGGTATATAAGATCGCTTTTACTTAATAATTGGCAACTACTATTTCATTCAATGATCTTGGCCATCGGTGTGTCCTCACTCCACTAAGCATTTTTGTTCATGCTTTTGGCTTAAGATCATTTTTTGTTATTAAGCATATCCAAATATTAAGCATATTTGGATATGGTAGAGTGCCTTGCTTTCATCAATTATGAAATGCTATTTGCTAACAAACAATAATATAATCGACTTCTTCCGTTTATTCGTGCTCTTTCCTCGTGCTGATCCATTTTTTGTTATTATCTCTACTTTCGTCCATTTTTATTTGCACATCACATTGAAAAGACAAAAGAACCCCTTAAGGCTCAGTTTGGAAGCAGTGCAAATATAAATTTGTAGAGTACAAAATTTTATATTTTATATTATTTTATATATATTTGTATTGTATATATTTACTTTTATACTCTTTCCAAACTGAGCCTTATTCACTATAACAATAATAAAAGCTGTATCGTGGGAGTAGTTTTGTCTCTCTATTTTTTATTAATATAGTTAGGGTGGTGGTGCCCTCTCCCTGCTGGCTATTGGTATGGTTCAAAGTATTGATAAAGTACGCCCTGTATCATATCGTAAAAGCTATATTGGATGTATCGTATCGTATCTTTTGAAAACGATATAATCCGCCTATTTCGAGGTGTTTCGGATCCCAATTTTTTTAATAATAAAAAACATATTAAAATCTTTTCAAAAAACCAAAATTTGAAAAAAAAAGTAAAAATAAAAATAGAGCTTTGGCTGTTTCTAAATGCCGATATGATACAGCCAAAATTTGTATCGAATTGATACTTTGAACCTTAGCTACTAAGCGTTACCTTAGTTCATCTTGTGAAAATCGGCTTCAGTCAATGCAAAACAGTGTTCAAACAACTTTTATAGCCTTGCATTGGGAATATTTCTGTATTTTTGTGTTTTATTTTATAGGAGATATTCCACTGCAAGGGTTGTTGGAGCGAGCCTTGCATTGACTGAATCCGGGTCCCATCTTGTATTATTTACATGGAGTTCGAATCTGGTCCCAACAGAAGAAAATCATGCCACCTGTCATTTAAGACGTGTAGCTAAGTTATCATTCAATATGTTCTGTAGCTCGTTGGGCAAGTTGGTCAAGTTTTAGCTCAACCTTAGATTTAATTCTAAGAATAGGTTATAAAGTCTAAGTCCAACCCAAATGAGGTCAAGCCCAAATTAAATGATCCAAATTCTGTTTGGACTAAAATTTGATGCATTCAGGTTAGATGCGAGCATTGTTGTGGTTCGGCTTAATCAATTTATCTGCACTAAAAATCGATATGCATGTATATATATATATATATATATATATATATATATATANTATATATATATATATATATATATATGAATATTTATATTTATATAAATATGGTTTATTAAAAAATTTATACATATATGTATATATGTATATGCATATGTATATAATTGGGTTGAACTAAGGTTAAAGCTATTCAAGAATTAGGCTCGAACCCATCTGAAAAATAAAAAAAACACGAACTTTCCTCTTTCGAAGAAAAAGGGGATTGAAGTTGGGGATTAAATTGTGGGTACTCAATAAAGAAAAAGGGATAATCTCTGAGCAAGGTATATAAACTCTTTCCCTTTGCTTACAGTCCTGAGTCCACTGCCTGGACATTGTTTTTAGACTAAAACAATGATGGATTCATGGTTTCTGCTACATTTGATTCATTGATTCTTTTAAACCAAGAGCCTAGCCTGGGTTTGAGTTTTGTTGCACGCTGCCGTCACTCGTGAGAATACTGGTAAGAAGAAGGAATGAGGGTTCAGACTTGAGAGTTCTTTGAACTTTTAAAGCATGGATGAATGGGAAAGAATGCTGTTACTATAACATGTTTGTGGCTTTTGCTCGTGTTAAAATGGGATGGTTTTTGGGATTCTCTTGAAAGCAAAAATCGCGTATACACTAATCAGTGTTATCAGGATGTTTCTTTTGAGATCATACTCTAATCTCCCCTACTCAAACAGTTGTGAGTTGTGGCATGTATAGATAGGAATCTGTTGAAAAAAGTGAGGCCATCATGGTCCATGGAGGCCGGCCCATACTCGATCAAATAAATCCAACAGACCATACGGTATATGGTCCATCAAATCGTTATTACTTATCGTGGAAGAACACTTTGAAAGTTGAACCGGACGCTGAATTAAGAAGAAGATCGGTTCTGTCCCGTCAAGGTTGGTTTAAAAACCGCTTTAATAGAGATGAAAAATGAGGAAGTAATTGTGTGGGAAGCAAACCTCTTTACTCCAGTTTATTGGTTTTTGGGCTGGTGCAACTTGCAAGGTTTAATATATACCAAAATAAAACCACGAGGGGACGGAAACCGACAAACAATGGATCGGTCATTTCATTTGGTTAATTGAAGGAGCGAAATAAGTTCATAGGTCAGTGAGGCTCACGCTCTCGGGATTGATGGATTGTGATATGCTTAATTAATTAAAGAAATTTACCACGAGTGAAAGTGGTACTAGGTGCAGGTGTAGGTGGTAGTAGACATTTTAAAATAAATAATCGGGTTGCTATTTCTTGGTCACTGGTCAGTAGTGTTGGCATCCAAATTCCAACATTGATGAATGGGCGTCCATGATCCAGGACCATCCACACTTGTTTGAATTTTGAACTACAAAGCACTAGTTTTAGTTTATAAAACCCCAGGCCCAAACAAACTCCGCCTAGGCCTGACCATTCTGTTGATTTTTTTTTTGACAAATTTACCCATCGACTTATTTGTTATTGTCCCAAAGCCGAAGGGACAAGGGACCCCACCCACCCAATTTAAGCAGCAGATGCATCCAAGTCAAGATTCCATTCCATTGTGGCACACACGGACACGATGCCGATGGGTGGTTGTATTATTATTATTATTATTTAGGATCACATAATAAAACTGAGAATCAGGCAGCGGTAGTGGGCTCTCGTGAACAGGATCATGTCAACGCTGTCTTAGGGTTTAGCAGTCAGGTATCTGACCTCATATATGAAGGGGGCCCATGCTGGTTTGTCTGCTTTCGCTATCGGTTATTAGGTGGGGCCCGCTTGCTACTGGCGCACCGTACCGTAATTGCCTACAAATCCAACCCCATGGACGTTGTATGTATTCGCTAAGTTACAATTTACAAATTACAATCGTTAGGTTCTTGCGGTAATTATGTGTGAACCGGAGGGCATTACTTTTTGCTTAAATCAGTCATCATCTCATCCCGCAATAATTAATGCATAAACAGGACGGGTTCGTTCAATCGCGTCGGGTACTAAGCTTATTAAAATGTTCTACATGCTGAACTGAAGCATTTGAATTTTGAGTGAGGTTGGGTTGCCAGTTGCCAGTTTGCCACATCAGAATTATAGAAATCGTAAGAGTCTCCAATCCATGGGTTAGATTTTTTGTTTCCCGCGCCAATGGACGGTTGGTGTTTTCCTCATCTGAGATCGATGGCTGGTTTTTGTTTATCCTGTCATTGGCGGGAAAAGCCATATATAGTAGAGATATTTTTATACTAGTTGGGCACATGGGTGGAGTTGGAGGCGCACGGTCAGTGGGCCCCGGTTTGTCGGATAAGGCCACGATGAGGTCGGAATCGGAGCAAAAAAAAGTGAAAACGTCCCCCCTCCCCCCTCGTGGGCCCTGCCTACGCATTTCCGGTTTCCGTTACGGTTCTCGACGTTTCTCTTTTTCGGCCAAGGGTATTTAAGTCAAATTAAAAGCCACTAGGCACATGTGGTCAAACAGTCAAAACCATCTATCCCCTCCAAACAGAACCGCTAGCGGTCTTTGCAACGAGCTTCAGCTCGGAGCGCTGTATTAACGAACCCTTGGGCCTTACGTGGCAACAAATTATTGGAAACATTCGGGTCGTCGGGATTCAGAACATGAGAAAAAAAAAAGAAAACAAAAGGAAAGCACAGTCACTCTCATTTCTTCCCACAAACTCTCTCTCTCTCTCTCTCTCCCCCTGTCTAACTTCTTCTCCTGTCTGTGTTTTTTCTCCTCTGAATTTCCTCATTTTCTCCTAGTTTTCTAATTTTTTTATTCCTAAAAAATTCAATTACGGATTCTTCAATGCACGATCTATCGGTTTCATGCAATTTAGAGCTCTGATCGCCGATTTTGTTATCTGATTTTAATTCCTTGTGAATTCGATAAAGTGAGGCCACAAGAAATGCTCGAGCCAGTTGAGAGTTCAGTGAATGGAGGATTTTCGCAGTTGCAGAGCTGCGGAGAAAGCAGCGAAGAGGAACTCTCTGTTCTTCCTCGTCACACCAAGGTCGTTGTCACTGGTAATAATCGTACCAAATCCGTCCTCGTCGGACTCCAAGGCGTGGTCAAGAAAGCTGTTGGGCTTGGCGGTTGGCATTGGCTGGTAAATTCTGTTAGAAATTTGATATTTGATTTATGAATTTTGGTGTTCTTAGGGAAATGCCTTTACTTTTTGGGTTGAGACTGAATGTAGTTTGTCAGAGAATTTTGGGGGTTTTGTTCGAGAGGTTTGATTTGATGAGTTTTGTGCAATGTGGGATAATTGGATAGAATTCACATTGATTTTTCATTTTAGTATTAGTTGGTTCTTACTTTAGTTATTTATTTGGATTTGGTGCTCCTTCCACTGTCGCTTTGATTTTGTTTTGTTTCTTGCTGTTGCATTCCCTTATTCTGTATTCGATCAATTTGCAGAATTTGGTTTCTTTCGTTACTTTTCTTATTGCATGAATTACATTTTCTTTTTATGACTTAATCTTTATTGATATTGGATTGGCCATTTGGGTTTGGTTAACATGTGGGTTTTATACGTGGATCTGGATTTCTATATGTGGACTTTGATCAAGTCCTAAAGATTCATGCTTTTATCCTTCTAATTTTGAGTTCGTGGTATATTGGACTAAATTTCTCCTGGATTGATGTTTCCATGCCCTGTGGATGGTCTTTTTTTTTCCTTTTTCTTCATTTCCTTATTCTCTCTGTGTGTGCGTGGGGGAAAGTGGGGAAGCATCTGTTGCTGCATGGATATCCGCTACTCATTTCAGGGGCTTTTAGGTTTTTCTGGTCACTAAATTATTCTTTGTTAGTATCTAGCTGCTGGAGTTTCTGATTGAATATTGGTGATCTATTTTGGGGGTTTTTATTTTCACTGATATAAATTTCGGGAGTGCTCAATGATAAAGTGGGTTTGTGACAGTGTAACAGGCATCTGCTTTTATTTCTGGATCATGGACTTGTTTTGATTGAACACATGTAGGTTATTCTTGAGGCTTTTGATTTCACTAATACATGCTACAGAACTGTGGTCTCATTTAATGGGTTCTGGATTTTGATGATGCTTGTTTCTGGGTTTATTCTTCTTTTCGGATTTGTTTGCCTTTTTCCCCTCCTTTTCTGGTTGATGTTTCTTTCATGTTTCTTGCTAATTTCCCTCCTTTGAAAATTGCTTTGCTTCTTGGCTTATGGTAGATTTACTGGATTACTGTAAGAATGCTCTTTGAACTTTTAATGATTTGAAAAAAACATGATTTGCTTCCCACAGCCAATTGAATTTGAGTGTGGTCTATATGATTATCTTAACTGTGGATAGGTAGCTTCATTTGAATCAATGGTATTTTTGCAGTTATTTTCATTCTTCAAATTTTGAATTGTTATGTTTTTCAAAGTGATTATTTATATCCACTGGATGCATGTTTGTGTAATTTGTCACTGCCCTAAAGCTTTTTAGTCTAATTATTTTGTGGTAGATTGGAGCTTGTTTTGTGGATGATTTCACCAGATTTTGATTTTTGATCACCGGTAGAACTTTTTGAATTGTAACCTAGATGTGATCCCTAAGACAAAACCTAAAACCTCAGCTTTTCTTTTCTTTTCACACCTGTACTTTTGTTTTTGTTGTCCTCTATGGTAGGTTGCGATATCTGTCCATATATCAATATCCTTTCTGAATTTTTGGTTTTGTGTACTTGGACTCCTGGAGTGGTCTTTCATCTGTCTGAATTCACTAAACTGCAGGTTCTTACCAATGGCATAGAGGTGAAGCTTCAGAGGAATGCCCTTAGTGTGATTGAAGCACCAACAGGTCATGAGGATGATGATGACCTGGAGTGTGAAAATATGCAGTGGAATGGTTCAGATTTAGGTAAGTTTCCTTGGCCTCATTTTCATTTATTTCATTTTGAGGGATCAAATGAACGAACCTCCCACCCCCTCAAACAAGAAAAAAGAGGAAAAAGTGGGAATTTTCAGTGGCCTTGGCTTTAGCTAGTGTGGCTGAGAGATATAACTCCCCTTGTTTTGTTTGGATTACCATGTGATCTGCCTGCTAGAAAACTTTCTTTTGAGGAAGAGGAAAGTAATTGTCCTTGTTACTTGGGTATAATTTTTCTGTACTACGTACTTTGTTTTCCTTTCTAATGTTCCCAAAAGTTTGGTTTGATTTTATTACTGTACCTTTCATAGTGCTCTTGTGCACCCCTTTCTTTCATTTAATTTTTGTATTTTTTTAATGCTTTGCAGCATCTAATGATACCCAAAAGTCCCACAGATCCAGGCATCGTTCACATAAATCAGTAGGTTCATCTCAGAAGACCATGAGTCGGTCTCTTTCTTATGATTCACAGTCCAAAGGATCTGTTTCACCTGCTCGAAGTGCCACGGTGTGTGTCTTTTTATGAACCTATGTGTGTCTATTTATTTTGGTAAATCTAGACCTTGAGAATTTAGGATTCACAGGTTATAATAAGTCTCAAGCAATTTCTGTTGTGTGTTTAGTGAAACTTCTAATGATGTCTTCTGCAGAAGGTTGACCTCAGCAAACTTGAAATGACTGCATTATGGAGATATTGGCGACACTTCAATCTTGTAAGTTCCATTGTGCTGTTGCCAAGTGGCTAGTTACTTAATACCATATAGGAATAAATAATTATTTGTTGTAATTTGTGGACATTTCTCCCACAATTATTGAATAAAATTTATGTTTCTTCCATAGGTGGATGCCATCCCCAACCCATCAAAGGAGCAGTTGATTGATGTTGTTCAAAGGCATTTCATGTCACAGGTACTCATGCAAAAAATCTCATCTGTTCTTGCACCCATTGAATAATATAACGGTTTCTAATAATGGGAATAACCATTCTTTGAACAAGTAAACTGTATAGATTAATACTGAAACGAAAGGAAGGTCAATTTAGGCATGTCCTTTACTCTTTCTGATGAAGGGGTAATAGTCAAGAAGCACCCATTTTAAAGGATAAAAATATCTTGGAAAAAAAAGAAATAATAAAGATCAGATATATCTCCTATTAAAGAACTATATCAATCAATATAAAGTTTGACTTTTCTGAACTCAGATGTCAACACCCCTTTTTCCTTGAAGGAGCTTGCTTTGTCTCAAAATTCATTTGAAACCGAATTAGTTTACTTTGTTTATGCAGCAATTGGACGAGTTGCAGGTTATAGTGGGGTTCGTCCAGGCTGCGAAAAGACTGAAAACTATGTGCAACTGACCTTGAAAGAGAAGCATTGTATTTGGTTGTCGGCGCTAACAGATAATCGTAGTTATATGTCCTCTTCCGTCAGTTTCTGTAACATATGTATTTCTCCTTGGCTTATTATCTTGTTAGGAATTTGGGTAGCTGGGTTGTCGGAGTTATGGTAGTCCTAATTATGTAGATATTTCAACTAATGTGACTTTGAACAACTCCTCGTAACTAAATATGCTTGCCCAAGTGCATTGCTCACTGTTTGGGGGAAGTTCTACTTTTTCCTTTTTCATTTTCACTAATGTATATTCTTAGCTTAGCCGAGTTAGCTCTTATTTTTCGCACATTGATCATTGTTCAGCGTCGCTCTAAGCCTCTAATCACTCCACCAATTTGTGTTCTGCTTTACTGTGTGGGTACCTATGTTAAACGAATGAACGCACTACATATGTACGGGAGAATGGATGTTATGTGAGCAGCACTCGGCAGAGTTTTTGCTTAGCACTTGGCAGGAGACGTAGGTTCCTGCACTTTTGTCGAGTACTGACTAATAGTAATGGGCTTTTTTATGGTTCACTGACTCGATTATCTACTTTTCCTAAAAAAAGTAAAAAATAAAACTGGATCCACTTTTTACGACGTGGGTTTTAACTTCAACCTGACCTGTCACCGACCATCCTACAGCTACAGGGGGAGAAGATAGCTTAGATGAGATAGAATTATCTGAGTCCGTTGGTTGGTCTCTAGAGTATTCTTATTATGGGGCTCGTCCTATCAGAAACCCCAAAAGTTTTTAGAATAGGCTGTTTTTGGAGCTTTTTCTCGGCATGACAATTGACACCTTATTCCATTCAGAATTCAATGCTTGTTTCGTCTTTAGAATATTAGTTAAAATTACTCTTTTACCCAACATCCATGATAGCGTGTCATGCATGGATGCAACTCAAAGTTGTTATCATCTTGACCTTGTAAATAAATGGTAGGCCTTAACGCCAAGTTTTTCCAGGTTGATCTCGTGTTCCCTAATTGTATTTCGTTTTCCAAGTTTATTACTTTATTCCGAAAAGGCATGACATCTGAAAAACGGATAACCGAGTATTATACTCTCTCCCGTGAGTTTGGACTTGGATGGATAGATTATCACTTTTAAGATACCGCTTAATTTGGTATAAGATTGTTTCGGTATCGAGTATATTATACTCTCCATCCAGTAGATAGATGAGCATCGCTCGCTACTGTTGATTTGGGCCATGCAACTGAGACCATAAGATTAGGGTGGTTTCATTAGGGTAGGAGCAGAAGTTGTTGGGTTCGTTTAATTATCTTGGCTCTTGGGCAGTGCCTGCATTGATGCTGTAGGTGTGTAAGAGCAATTTTCAAATTGTGACTTGTTGAGGCTGATAAGACGACGCTTGTAAAGTTGTAGGTAACAAGTGAAGGAATTAATGTGTTGTTTTACAGCTACAGGCTTTTCTTTTCTTTTCTTTTTTGAACGCAATTCCGTTCAAACAACAAAAATGGGGAGTTTAAGCGAGAAATGTCGTGAAACAAACAAGAAAGCTGAAACAATGAAATCTGAAGGTGAGTCAAACCAACGGTGGCATTGAGAAGAAGAGAATGTATGATGAGCTAGCAAATGGGCCACTGCATTTCCCTATCTATAGTGAGAATTCGAATGAGGGCTTTGCAAATTGCAATCACGACGTTTGAGAACTTGCGGGGTGATTTTATCTAGATAAATATTTTCTGGAAAATGTATCTAATAAGACAACAACCATTTTAACTATAAAATCCAATATTAATAAAAAGGATAACTTTGTCCCATCTAAGTGTTGATAACTAACCCCAGGTCCCAAAGTTATTTATCTACCTCATGGGAATAAGTGATATGTAGGAAAAATAAATTTTCCATGAAATCTACATAAATTTGAACAAAAAACACGAATATCTTAATCAATGATAACCAAAATCTTATTAACCCAACTTTTCCCACTCCTAAATTCAAAAAACAAGCACGCCCTTAAAAAATTTTGAGCAGCTTGATGAGGACAAGTGGCAATTGCAGCATCAGTAAACTTTTCCCACTCATTGTTGAAGTAATTGATAGAAGTGGAGTACCCGATGATTCTCCCCCAGGATTGTCCTTTTATAAGTTGGTGGTGATGAACTTATCTAAAACATACTTATCAGAGTCTACAAGCTGCATGCATATAGAGGTTGAATGTATTGGTAATTTGGTAAGGGAAAAGACCGCAGACAAACTGTGAATCAAGGCCCTCCACAGTCCACTCCACCTTGAATTGGTTGGAAACTTGGCATCGTTTCCCACGGCCACGGGTAAGGCATGGTATTAGCCTTTTAGGTAATAGGTAATGGGGTTTTCTTCTTTGCAGTTAAATTTGGCTAACAATGCTTGTAGTAGATTCTCGTTGGGTAATTTCCTGATTCGCTAGACGCTTATTAGGTATGGCGGCATGGTGGGTTTTAGGGAGAGGGGATTTTTCCTCATAGAGATTGGGTTTGGGGGGACATTGCCTGCCACAGTGGACAGGGCTTGGGATTAACAGTTCCCGGGATAACTCAGCAATGTCTTGTCCTGAAAGAAAGATGGTGGGTACACGAAGGTCTCTGTATCAGATTTTTTTTAGGCTCAGTTTGAAAAAAAGTACAATACAAATATATGCAAAAATTGGGTCTTAATATTTTACTCTTATTCATGTCTATCATGAGATAGACAGAGAGAGGGTATCTAGTATCCTCCTTAGTCTCCTACGGCCTGAAGTGGGTCACAAAACCAAGTCGTCCTAACATTGTCATCGGATTCTCACCGGTCAGCATGTGCTTGATGTCTTGTAGCAGGTTCCAGTCGGTGGAATCTGGAATATAGGGCAAAAAAGTCCATTTTGGTGGCTGACCAGACTAACCCTTTACGGCGGTTTGTCCTTTTATTTCTTCACTGCTTGAAAACGGAGCCATCTTCAATAAGTCTTCATTTCATTTCAATGTACACTTAAAGTTTTCTTTTTTGTTTGTATAATTAATGTTACTGTGGCTCACAGTATTCAAACATCGTATTCTAGGTCTTGTGGATCATATAAACAAAATAAAAAACAAAAGAAGAAAAAGCGAACAAATTCATCTATTTCACTATTTGACTGGTGTTAATGGTTCAACATCACTTAAGGACTGTCAGATTAGGGTTCAAGTGGGTGAATTGAATGACTTAGGCTTCGTTTGGTTCACAGGAATAGGGTCTGACTATTTCTGTTCTAGCTGTTTGGTTGGATAAAATTGCAATTCCATTTTCATTCTTGGTAGAATAATATTCCCCATTTGAAAGAATGGTTATTTCCTTTCTTTCATTTGAGAATGAAATCTCTTTCTGTTAATTCCAATTTTCATTCTCCAACTCCGATTCCCACTGCAAACCCAACATTATATATTTCATTCAGCCATTAAAGAGTATATATTTAATAATATGTAAATAGAAACGCAAATGAATGCGATGTTATTTAACCCACACTTACAGAGTTGATTTACATGGAACTATCGCTCTCTGTTTGGTCCTCTCCCCCTAACCAGTCTGTCTGTCTGGACTCCAATTAATGGGCACTTTGGCCTTGGAGGGAATAAGGGATCATGGCCTGTGTGTGATATGATAACAGGAGTACAACCTCTTGAATGTGTTTTCCCAGTAGCCAGTTTAATGCATGGTACTACATTCAACTTGATTCTCTCATTCAAATTCAATGTCTCATTCAACTTGGTTTTCTCACTGCCTCACTGGTACGCCTCTCCAGGCTTTGTACAGTTTGAGGACTGTGATAGTGGGATCATTGCAATTGTTTAGATAGACTACTCTAGCTAAGGTAGGTAGGTTTGGTTGGACACTCAGCTCGGATAGTAGTTTATCTGTTTATGTTTCAATTTGCTAGGTTGCAACAGGGTGTTTGGTTTTATAGGCGTTCATTCAATATTATGTTGATGTAGAGTCTAGTGGTGCTTAATTGTCATAAACAATTGTAATTATTACTTTTTTCGGTTTTATAAACAAATAAAGTATAAATGTTGAATGAAAAATATAAATGAAATCAAACAAATACTTGGTTTTCTTCAAAATTTGATTAATCAATGTTTGTAATCGACACAAAGACAATGTATACATTAACTGGCATTATATATTGCCTAGGGCTAGGGCGGTTATTTTAATCGATGGGTATGTTATATAAGATGTGTGTAGATAGTAGTTTAAGTTCACGAAGTTGCACTCAAGCCAACAGAATTGAAATTTCTCAACAGTTTGGCTTTGATCCAGCCTTGCTAGCCGTGTGGAATCCCTGTTTCCCCATACACTTTGAGGGTGTTTGGTTCTGTTTACGTTTATTCAGTAAATGTTTTGTATTTGTGTGATTGTAAAACCGAGAAAAACAATTAATGAAGTTATTTATGACACATAAGTGCTATTAGGCACTATATCAGCAAAATGAATAAATGCCTATCAATTTCAGGAAATTCCAAAACCAAGTTTTCTGAAATAAGAAAGGCGCACAGAATTTACAAACTTCCATACACACGAATACAATTAATGAGGCATTTTCTGACAAAGCACCTATGTGACACTATGAATAAATGTAAACGAAATCAAACATATACTTCATTATTGCATAAAGATTAAAACTGTACAAAGAGGTTTATATCCTTTTTCCTCATTTTCATCATCCTCGTCATAGATCTTCTTTGATAAGAAATGAGGCCTTATGGCTCAGTTTGAAAGAAATACAAATACAAATAAAAATGCATACAAAATGATATAAAATACAAGGTTTTACACCCTCCAAATTTATATTTATACTACTTACAAACTAAGCCTAATACAATTCATACTCATAAAAGATCAAGAAAGAGATTACTAAAAAACTTGATTCTATCATTCGTTCTCTTTATTCAAGTACAAGTCATCTCTCATGTAAAAGTCAACGTAATACAAGTGTTGAAGAGGATAATGTTAGATTGGTCGAGGAAGGCCGGACCGGAAACCCATGAATTTGTTTTGTCAATCAATGACATTTTCACATCGGAGAAGTTTCTGATCGTTTGTTATTTTCTTTCATAGTGGCCCGTAATTGGTGGCTTTAAATCCAATTTTTTTTTTTTTAATACTTTACCTACTCCACTCAACTGTCAAGTGTCAACTGTCAACATAAACTTAAAGAGAGAAGGAGAGAGGAACTTGGGAGGCTTCCTAACCCACAATTGATTGACCTTGTTTGGATTTCGTTACCGAAAAGCCAAAAGCGTGGATTGATAACTATAATAATATTTTATCAGAGACCGGGAACGATATTACTTTGGTTTCCACTCGCGGGCAAAGGCCAAGATCATGAGGATTTGCTTAGGGTAGTGGTGGGCTTGGGCTGAACATGGATCAATCCTTTGGACTTTGGATTAAAGGCATGTTGTGATTTTCATTGTTTTTTTTTTTTTTCATGTTCATTTTTACATTTATGCATGGTTTTTAAAACTGATTCAGAGACTGAACCGGTCAGGATCCGGTTACTGGGTCGAACGGTTGACCTGTTCTAACAAAAAATAAAAAAATTTAAAAATTAAAAGAAAATGAAAACTGGTAAAAACCGTTCGAACAGTTTGAAAAATAAACCGTCCCGATCAGCAGTTTACTGACCAAAATCAATAGTTTTTATGGAAAATCCGGTTTTGGGCTGACCTGACCATCCAGTCCGGTCTGATTTTGAAAACGATGCATTTATATAAGATCTATGAAAAAGTAGACATCAAAATTATCCGGTGGATAAACAACTTTTTCAACTTAGGAAAAACGTTGACAAGGCATGCATGTTGAAATAATTTTGCTCATCCTGAGAATGACTTTGAATACAAGAATCATTATATAATTTAATGAAGATAGTTACATGAATAAGTGGACTTACACTGTAAATAGCTTTCAGAAAAAAATTAACAACGCCTTAGCGCTCAAGGGTGGGTTAGAAGAGTTAGAGGAGCGGCATTGTTGCATTGATGGTTAGGGTGAAACACAATGGGGAATAGCTGAGACGATGCCTAATAAAACCCATCTTAGGGTTGTCGTTACCCACTCACTCCAATCAATGTGCGAAAGGTAAAGGCTAAAAAGCTAAGAGAAAGTTCACACGCAATGGTCATAAAGGTGTTTGGAAGAATTATGACATGCTGCTTTTCTTTCTCAGATTATGCACCCTGGTTTCTCAAGCCACTCCATCTTAAGTCTTACCCTATTTAATAAAGGGCAAATTTCTTAAATTACTCTTATAATTTAATTAATTAATTAATCTTATTTTTATTATTTATATATTATCTTAAAATATTTTTAAGCTTTTTGACAATTATCTAAAATCTCCCTTGTAATTAATTTTTTCGAACAGTTTATCAAATATGTGATATGATATACATTTTTTTTTTCAAAATTTTCAAAAATACCCTTTCAAATCTCTCTCTCTCTCCTCACCTCCTTCCCCATAGTTATGTCGCCGCTGCAACCTAAAGCGGTGGTTCTTCTCTTCTCTCTCATCTCTCACTCTGATTTCGTCCTCCGTTCTTCTCCTCTTATTTGGTGTGGCTCTATCTCTTCCCAGGAAAGTCAAAGACACCTCCTGTGGCAACATCTCTATCGTCCTCTTCGCCCACGTGCTGTAATGAGCGGAGAAACAAAGAATCACTGCACCCCTGATTTTCTTCATTGGCCGAATTGATATGGTGATGGTGGTCATCAATCTATTTTCTTCTCGTTCTTCTTTCAATCAAAATTCCCACCTAAAATGTCGCCCTTCTTACTAATCTCCTGGTTACAAGCCCGAGTGAGCATTGCAGTTTGAGAGGAAAAAAATGGTCCAGAACGATAATATCTGAGACCCCCTGTTGCAACGGTCGTTTTAGGCCAAAACACGATTCAAATTTACTGAGATGACTGATCATAGCCATACTTGGGCAATAGTCATCAATTCTATCGTTGTTGCAACACTAGCTCCAAAGTTGGTGACCTTGATGGGAGAGATAAGCCAAAGGAGCTTAGGCGTGCGTCTGTGAGTTGTTCCACTATAAAAGAGGCCTGCCATAATTTACATCACATATTGTCCAAAAATTGGGGTTTAGGGTTTAAACCCAAAAAGGATATGTCAACACTGAAAATAGAAAGAATTTAACAAATTATTGATTAAAAAATAAATAAAAGCAAAGCAAAGCATCAATGCTAACCAAAAGAAAAGAATCGATTTGATGGTTCAATACCCACACGGGAGAAAGGGATTTCATTCTATTTCTTATTGGCGTGAGCTGTAAAATAGGGGATATCCCTTGAATTCAGGGATAACTCTCAGCCTAAGTTGTATGTAACAAGGAGAGGTAGAACTAGAATCTATGTATAATTTGGAGATGCTTGTATATATATTTCTGAACCCCTGCAAAGGAAGAATAATAATAAGAAGAGAGGAACAGTTTCCCATTCTACTCGAGTTATCATGGTACTAGAGCATACCGATCCATGATAAACTCGACGATATGATCGCCGTGAAATCTTGGTCGCCGACAGAGGCTCCATCCCCTGCTATTACCGCTGCAAATCCCTATCGCTACGAAAACTTGGTCGCCGGGTGGTGACCATTGCTATCACCACCACAGGTCGTGATCGCTGCGAAAACTCGGTCGTCGGGAGGTGACCACTGCTATCACCACCGCAGGTTCTAATCGCTGCGAAAACTTGGTCGCCGGGAGGTGACCACTGCTACCACCGCTGCAGGTCATGATCGCTGCGAAAACTCGGTCGCCGGGAGGTTGTTCTTCCATATCGTTTTCTCCACCTAGCGATCGAGACGATCAAGGAAAAATTTTTCTCACCGCGAGGAAAGCGAAGAAGCTTCCTGGTTTCGGAGATTGTTCAAGAGCATTCGTCGACAAAAAACATTGAGGATTCCTTTGCTCTCTACTTCTTCTTCTTGAGGTTCAATCAAAGTTCTCTATCCATCAGCCGAGATCTCCTGTTATTGATTTTTGTGGATATCAGGAGGGGACCACCGCTATCACCGCTGCAAATCTTGGTCGCCACGAAATCTTAGTCACTGGGAGGTGACCGCTGCCATTACCGCTGCAAGTCCAGCGGTGGCTCTATCCACTGCCATTACCGCTGCAACTCCGGCAGTGGATCTATCCAAAACTATCAACCTCACCGCGAACCCCGGGTGGTTGGCTACTATTACTGTCGTCGCAAGACCGACAGGTGCTCTGCTGCAATCACGTCGCCCCATCGTGGTCGACGGTGCTACTACCGCTACAACCCGCTGATAATCATGTCTGATTCGAAAACCTCAGATCCGTTTGGAGAACAATGGCCTAATCCTACTCTCACTGAATTGACCACCAGAATGACTGAACTCCTGCACAGACCGATCTCAACTACAGAAACCTCTGCTGCTCAGATCGGTATCAAGGTGGATGGCACCAACTATGCCCTTTGGTCCCAAGTTGTTGAGATGTATATATCTAGCAGAGACAAACTGGGATATATTAATGGAGAACTTCTTCAACCTCCACAAACTGACCCAACCTTTCGAAGGTGGCGCACCGACAACGCTTTTGTCAAAGGTTGGTTAATTAACTCCATGGACGTATCCTTGATTGATAACTTTATTCGATTCCCAACAGCAAAGATGGTGTGGGATTCTGTGGCTACCACGTACTCTGATGGCAGTGATACTTCGCAAGTATACGATCTCCAGCGCCGTGTGACCCGCTTGCGCCAGTCTGGAGGGTCTCTTGAAAAGTACTATAATGATCTCCAAGGATTGTGGAGAGAAATTTATTTTCGTCGTCCGAATTCGATGGAGTGTGTGGTAGATATTCAACGGTACAATACTCTCCTTCAAGAGGAGAGATTGTATATCTTCCTGAATGGTCTTGATGACAGACTAGACAGGATTCGGGCAGATGTAGTCCAAATGCACCCGTTTTCCACTATTGAACAGGCTTACGCACATGTTCGAAGAGAAGCTATCCGACAGAGGGTCATGATAACCGGCAACCATATTGAAACTCCAGGAGCAGTATTGACCTCTAAAGGTGTTAAGACTGGGCAACCTACACCCTCTTCAACGAGCTCTCTGCCTGCAAGCAGCGAAAAATCTGGTAAGACCTCTAAATCTCGAGCATCTTCTGGTGGTACTAATTGCTCTCATTGTGACAACTCAAAGCATACCCGAGAGAACTGCTTCAAGCTACAAGGCTATCCCGATTGGTGGCATGAACTCCAAACTTGGAAACGCCAAGACAAGGCTGAAACAAGTGGTAAGGCTGCAACAGTTACAACAAAATTTCAACCCTCATTCGCACCACAGGGAGAAGTTCACCTCTCGGATTCAGGTAACAATCTTCCCAACAAGACCATTGACAACAAGGCATGGATACTTGACTCAGGAGCCACTGACCACATAACCTATGATGCTATTGATTTTTCAAAGACTTCACCACCAAGATGGACTACAATTGCTAATGCCAATGGGGCAATCTCTTAAGTCACAGGATCAGGCACTGTGACCTTGTCACCTGCTATATCGTTGAAAAACACCTTGCTTGTTCCCTCGCTCTCCCACAAATTACTATCTGTTAGTCAAATCTCCTCTGATCTGAATTGTGTTGTGCTCATTTATCCCACTTTCTGTCTTCTTCAGGATATTCTCACCAAGGAGATAATTGGGCGTGGTACTAGGCGAGGGGGGCTCTACTACATGGATGATCTTAGCATGGGTCAAGCGCATCATACACATCATCAAGGGAACGCCAAGGAACAACAGATTTGGATTTGGCATCGCCGGTTAAGACATCCATCATTCAATTATATGAGACATTTATTTCCAGAGTTATTTTTAGATATACAGCCGCACGTTTTTCAATGTAACACTTGCATCCTAGCTAAGAGTCGTAGAACAATCTATCCCTTAAGTATGAATACAAGTCAAGTTCCATTTGCTTTGATTCACTCGGACGTGTGGGGGCCATACCCGGTGACTACAGTCTCTGGATTCCGATGGTTTGTAATCTTTGTTGATGATTGCACTCGCATGACATGGTTATATCTACTGAAACATAAAGATGAAGTGCTGACTGTCTTTCAATCCTTCCATATAATGGTGAAGACTCAGTTCGAATCACAGATTCAGGTACTCCAGTCTGATAACGGCGGGGAATACATGAATCAACGGTTCCAAGATTATTTTCGGGTCCATGGATTACTTCATGAGACTTCATGCCCCCAAACTCCACAGCAGAATGGCATTGCAGAAAGGAAGAACCGGCACATACTCGAAACTGCCCGCGCCTTGTTACTTGGAGCACATGTACCTAACCGACATTGGGCTGATACTGTTGCTACCGCCGTGCACCTCCTTAACCGAATGCCCTCACGGGTCCTACAGTTTAAAACATCATTACAAGCTCTTTCATCTCATGTCTCATTGCCCTCTGTTTTGCTGATTCCACCTCGAGTTTTTGGCTGTGTGGCGTTCGTGCATCTACATCGAAATCAACGTACAAAACTGGATCCACGGGTAGCTCGATGTATATTCTTGGGGTATGCGCTACACCAGAAAGGGTACCGATGTTATGACCCAGTCACCCACCGTACCTATGTTACCATGGATGTCACCTTTTTGGAATCTGAAACCTTCTACTCTCGACCTACAACCAATTCTTCTCTTCAGGGGGAGAGTCAGAGTGAAGAACAGAACTGGTTTTTACCCGACTGGCCGAATACGAGTGCTTCAACAGAAATGGTGGACTATGAAGCAACCAATAAGTCACCTACAGAGACTACACCAGAAGTATCTACAAAAACCGCAACGTCGGCATCACCTCTACCAGTAGAAGAAGTAGAGACCCCAACCTCGCCAGTACCGAAAAGCCCACCTCTGGAGGATATCCCGGAAGCACGTGAATGCATCCCTGAGGTAACCTCCCCTACCACTCCTTCAAGCTCTAACGATACTTTGGCTGGCTACACCTTACCTTTCAGGCATAATCGTGGCAAACCG
>NW_010729087.1:5810394-5978317 GCF_000365185.1 Nelumbo nucifera
GGCATATTTCTATCCCAACGGAAGTACACCTTGGACTTACTCTCCGAAGTAGGACAGTTGGAGTGCAARCCAGCAGACACGCCTATCGTTCAGAACCATAGACTTGGAGAGTACCCAGACCAAGTACCTACCAATAAGGAGAGATACCAAAGGCTGGTGGGTAAACTCATTTACCTTTCCCATACTCGCCCAGACATCGCCTACGCCGTCAGCGTAGTGAATCAGTTCATGCACTGCCCAAGCGAAGATCACATGAATGCTGTAATGCGGATTCTTCGATACTTGAAGTCCTCACTTGGAAAAGGACTCATGTTCTCAAAAAATGATCATCTGAAGATAGAAGGGTACACAGATGCAGATTGGGCCGGAAATGTCTCAGATAGAAAATCCACCTCGGGGTACTTTACATTCGTCGAAGGAAATTTGGTTACATGGAGGAGTAAGAAACAGAAGGTCGTGGCCCTATCAAGTGCTGAAGCTGAGTTTCGAGGAGTAGCTAAAGGGCTGTGCGAGCTACTCTGGCTGAGAAGACTGATGACTGAAATTGGTTTTCCCCCAACCTCTGCAATGGACCTATTCTGCGACAACAAGRCTGCCATTGACATCTCTCAGAATCCCGTCCAACACGATCGAACAAAGCATGTGGAGGTGGACYGACATTTCATCAAACAAAATATCGAAGACAAAACCATTCGATTTCCCTTTGTCAAATCTGAAAACCAGCTGGCAGATATTCTTACAAAGGTTGTATCCAATAAAAACTTCTACAACTCACTTGGCAAGTTGGACGTCTAAGATCTGTACGCACCAACGTAAGGGGGAGTATTGGCGTGAGCTGTAAAACTAGGGGATATCCCTTGAATTCAGGGATAACTCTCAGCCTAAGTTGTATGTAACTAGGAGAGGTAGAACCAGAATCTATGTATAATTAGGAGATGCTTGTATATATATTTCCGAACCCCTGCAAATGAAGAATAATAAGAAGAAGAGATGAACAATTTCTCATTCTACTCGAGTTATCATTTCTACCTCCCCTATCCCATCTCCCCCTGTATAATACTATGCAGGGGATGAGATATTCTCCATATATGGTTATAGTAAATATGGACAGAGTTCTCGTGGGCCGGAGATCCGGACTCCCTTATCGCCTGGTGGACGTGCGATTGGTGGACATGCCCGCTCCTACAGTGGTTGGTTGAACTCAAATTTGGGAGAAAGAGATATAATCTATAGTGGCTGGTGGACGTCCCCGCTCCTTCTACCTCCCCTGTTGCCCTTGCTCCCTTCGTCACCTCCATCCATTGGACCCCGAAATCCCTCCGCTGTGACCTCACTTCCAATCTCCTTTTAGCTGTACGCATGTAACAAAAGAACGACTCAGCCCCGTTCTTCCTCACATTGCAAAACCGCTGACACCGTAACACAAGAACGACTCAACCGCATTCTTCTTCATATTGCTGTCACATCTCTTTCCCCTGCTTGTCCCCAAAGTTTGTCAGGGAGGAATTGGAGCATCAAAGATTCATTCATTCCATTCTCTACTTAATGAACATAGTCGATGGCAACTGCAGCGATGATTCCATTGGTTGATGTTGTCAAACCACATAGGTTTGATTCTGCAGCGATGATTCCATTGGTTGATGTTGTCAAACCACATAGGTTTGATTCTGCAGCGATGATTCCATTGGTTGATGTTGTCAAACCACATAGGTTTGATTCTGCAGCGATGATTCCATTGGTTGATGTTGTCAAACCACATAGGTTTGATTCGGTTAATGTTTCATTTTAAGAATTTGAAAAAGAATGATAAGTAAAATAGTCTTTTTACTCTTTCTGTAAGAATAAAATTAATCAATTAACTAAACCATAAGAATAGATTAAAAAATTTGCCCTTAACTTAAAACCCACTTTTTCTAGCTTTCAACCCCACCACTGTTTTGCAAACTATCTATCATCTTTGACCTAAAAAATAAAAATAAAAAAATAAAATAAAATGGTTCTTAGTTCTAAAGGCCTAGAGCTAATTAGATTAGCTTAGAGCTAGCAACAGTGGGAACACATAGAGTATTAGCCCTATAATAGAGTCAACTATTTTAATTTGTTGTACTTGAGTAGGAGCATTAATTGCTTTTAATAAGAGGGAGTAGCCCATTTATAAATCATATATATTTATAGGATAAGGTGATCAAATCAACAGTCATAATTTTAAAATTTCCAATTATATTGAGATAAATTATTACTCATTATAAATAGTGTATGGAATTTGGGCTGCACCTAGAGTAGAGTAGAGGCTATTACTGCGCTACCATTTGTAAAATTTTATGGTTGGGTGTGGGTGGAGGAGACTCCACTTTCAAAGTTGAGTTTTCAGTGTTTACCAACTCTACCTCTTTCGCTCTTTATTAATTGTTGAATGCTGTAAATATCCCTTAATTCAGCATTCAATCTCTAGTTCTTCCATTCTCAAATATGCCTTCTCACATGAAATTCAATTGGGCTGGAAACATAATTAAGCACAGGCCCATTTATACCTTATAATAAAGTTTAATTAATTGTAATGAAGGCAATGAGGATAAACCATTACATTGATTCTGATACCATCTCAAACCATTCAATCTAAAAATTTAATCTGGGTAAGGTCCCTGAATCACTTTTTATTCTCGAATAGAAGAAGTGCTCATGTTGAATAAAGCGTATGAACACTAATTGCTTGTTTAATGTCTCAATTTTCAGGCCTATGAATTAAAAACTCATCAGAACTAGCTGCCACAACTTACTAAACCTGACCAGATCAATATCATTCTTCATTTATAGGCTGCCTTTGGTAACCTCCCAATGGAACATCTGTGTACTCTGGAACTGAACTAAAATAAAAATCATAGTTGTCTTATTATTCTCTTAATTTTGTCAAAGAGATCATGCCATATACACTCAACTTGAGAGCTAGGACAGGATGGTTTGGTTATCACTGCAGCCCAACCTGCGCCCTAATCTGGTTGCAACCTTAGCAGCGCTACAAGAGTACTGATGACCCGGCTGGTAAACCACCACCTAGCTGGTGTCAAACTGGGGTCTACAAATTAGATGGACAGACTGCCGGACGGACCTATGAGATGTCCGTCAAGGGTTTTGTCAGCATCCGGTTTGGCTTCCAAACCCTAACGCTGTATCAGGTACACAAGTTGGAACTTGGAAGATAGGCCCAACTGAATCTGGCTGAACTCATGTTTTAAGCAGTTGGGATTGGTTGTATTTTTTTTTCTGCACTTTCATTCGGTTTATGAGAGGTTTCCATGACACGTGTATAAATTATTCATAGACTGAATGGAAGTGTACCACAGGATGAGTACTGTGGCAGAAGATCCGGATTCAAATCTAATTAGGTCCCAAAAACCCAGTGTTTCCTCTATAAATATGAAAGTGAAACCTAAGCCTTTTGTGCATTAACACGGGAAGAAACCGGCTAAGGCATGGAGAGGTCGCTAACAGCATCTGGAATTTGGATGTCGAAGAATGTGTTCCTCCCTCTTTTCATTTTATTCACTCAGTTATCCATGTTGCTTTACTCATACCCTATCCATCACTACAGCTCTCAACCACCATCATCACTTCATCTCCCCCTCCTACAAATCAACATCACCACCACCTACATAGTACATGGTTCTATTTCTATTCTCCTCCACCTCCCACTCCATTTTCTCGGCACTATTCCCATCCACCTCCGCCTTCGCTACCGTTACCATCAAAGCAGCAAACCTCGATCTAGCTTTGCATGAGAACCGAAAAGCCATTATGTAGCATCTACGAAACCAATTTACTTTCGCAGGCAACTTGAAACAGATGTTTGAAATTCTCTGGTCTCTGAGGGTTATTCTTTGGTAAAGGGAAATTTCATGCAGTTTGTTTTAGATCGATTTATGCTTATAATGTGGGCTAAGCTAATTAAGCCGCTAAGACTACAATATGTATGTGTAGTGTAACTATGTATCTTCTATCTTGCATCGAAGTGATCAGTGTTTTGTTTTTTTCATCCCTATTTCCCTATCATGTCTTGTGCTGTGCTTGACAAAGCTCAATAGAATATAAGCAAGTTTCACACAAGTGTGCTGATAAAGAACAATTCAATAGCCACACCATCCACCCACATTGCTAGAAAAGAGGAATGATCTTTTCCCACTTCTTTCACTTACAAAATCACAAAAGGGTCAAAGAAACGAAAGAGGACTGACTAACTAACAACACTTGTAGGTTATTTGCATGTTGAAATTCCAAAATCAGACAGGTTAGATCAATCACAATCACAATCAGGAAGGATCCTATTTGACAAATATATTGAGTACCATATATATATCTAGTAGTGCATCATGGAGTAACCTTGCGGCCGATCCAGATATATATATGTGGTCCATCAAATAAAGGAAGCTGATTTAAATCGGCTAAATGTCCATACCCTGGCCTGTAAACACATCAGCCTCATACACCATATTGTACAGAAGAACTATGATTAATTTATAACCCCATCCAAACTAATGTCTGAACGTGGTAATTTCCTCTGACTAAATAGCCATACAAAAAAGAAAAAAAAAAAAGTTGCCGGAAACGGAAACTGAGTCTGAGAGAGCGGAAACTAAGCTTGTCATTTGCAATTTCATTGGAAATGTAAAGCAACAACCACCTTTACACGCGGTAGAAGTTGGATTGGTGTGGGGTCATGTAGCTAGGAGACTCCCAAGTCCCAACCACCTTTGAGTTGATTGGAATAGCTTCGTACCCAACGGGATCCTTGCACAATCAGCCTAAGCCCTGAAGGCCCCATCCACCAAAATGGAGATGGTTTGGTTGTTTATGAATTGGGCTTCCCGGATAGACCAGGAAACCCGCGAAATTTGATGTACACCTGCCCGGATTCAATGCACACGTGCTAGCATGCATACAACTTTGGGCCAAAATGTAGGTCCTTGGGATTGAATAATTCAATCGGAGCCCAGTATAATTTTTTGAGACCTAAAATTGAGAACGGCCCATCTCAACATGTACACAGATAAATTGGGTTTGGTTGGGCTTTCTGAAAAATATTTTAAAGTCCAAAATCACTTAAAAAAAAATCCATTAGGCGAAGTGTTTGGCAACACTGCTCTCAAAATCCTCACCATCGGTCTTCTGACAACGAAAATGAATAGAGGGCGTCTTCTAGTTGCCCTATAAAGTGGAAGTATGAGTAAGGCACGAGTTAGAAAGATTTCCAGATTTTAATTACAAGAATGAACTCTCGAAGCCAGAAACCTCAATTGAATCTTCATATCTTGGGCGTTATTTGGGTAGCTCAGTTTGGAAAGAATACAAATTACGATGTAAATACATACAAAATAATACAAGATATGAGATTTTGCACTCCTTCCAAAATTGGGACGTGGCCTCGAAAAAGCACGTTATCAAATCATAAAATGAAACATCTTCTTAATCAAATGCCCAGTCACATCCGGTTCCAACATCGCTGTAAACAAAAATTTGTAAAACGAGGGCTACGCGATGCATTGTTTTGTTTGTAACAGATCCCGTGCTGCCACATCCTGATCAAACTGGGCCTCTATTTGATAGTTTTTGATGATGCGCAATGCGGCCAGTTTTAGCTGTCAACGACCTTGCCTCTGAATTGAGTAGCAGGGAACCTGAAACGGAGAAGATGAGGAAGCTTCGGGGGGAACCCGGTGTAAAGGCTCCGAAGCTCAAGTTAGAATCTTTCAAAGGCAAAATAAAACCAGATAGCGCAAAGTTTGCATACCTCTTCTTTGGGGGTGGTGAACCTTTTATAACCACCTCGCGCACTCACTCCTAAACTTCTGTAAGGTCGGGTATGATTACTTCCGTGCTTCTGCCAGTTCGGGTGTCATCACCTCTGTTGGGGCAGAACCGTCACTGCTCTTTTTGTCGGAGCCGTCTCTGTAACTGGAGATGGCGGTGGCAGGTGGCCGTTGAAGTGCGGCCGTCAAGCATCAGATCCCAAGTCAGTCAGGTACGGTGTGGTTTGTCCAATTCGATGCTCTGGAGGCGAAGTGCTTGGAGCGGTGTGCGAGGCGAAGTCTTGAGTTCGGATAGGGGAGTGTCTCGAACTGCCATGAGACGGGCTAGTTCGGGTAACTGCTTTGTGTGGCTCGGGGCCAAAGGGAGAGTTCGGGCTCCTCGTAGGGAGTTCGAGCTCTTAGTAGGGAGGTCGGGCTCCTCTTAGGGAGTTCGGGCTCCTTGTAGGGAGTTCGGGATCCTCTTAGGGAGTTCGGGCTTCTCGTAGGGAGTTCAAGCTCCTCGTAGGGAGTTCGGGCTCCTCGAAGGGAGTTCGGTCTCCTCGAGGGGAGTTCGGACTGCTGGTTTCTTCCCTTTGGTGTTTGCACCCTGGGTACGCTGCTTCAAGTACCGAGCTACTTATTTTTTGACGTGATTGCGAGGCCGGACCAAATCTTCCTTCATCAGTTTCCAAGAGCTTCTGACAATCAACAATCCCTCGTGAACAGCATTCAGAAACAGAAATAATGAAACATCCTGATCCTATACTTAAATGAAACTTGCGAGCCCGATGAAGGTTCGGGCACTAGGTGGGCCAAAATACAAAATATAGGCCCAAACCTGAACTTTCTGGGCCAGAACGAGCGAGGCGGAAAATGATCATCCCTAAACTTCCATTACAGTTACAAGTAAGTCCATGTTTGATCATGCTTATATGATAAATAAGTGTTTATTCTTGATTAAAAAAAAATACTTATTTCAAACTGGGAAATAAGCCCAAATAATAGTATAGGTGTGGTCCCAACCCAATACTTATTTCAAACAGGGCTTAAAAATAAGCTCAAAATAAATATTTATTTGGGCTTATTTCCCAAACTTAAGTAAATACTTATTGGTGTGGTCCCAACCCAAAATAAACAATTATTTGAATACATTTTTGGGTGTTTCTATCGAACTTGGTTTTGGTTTTGTTATGGAAAAGCGTAAGGCACTGGGGGACTGTCCTTTCCGTCTGCATTCATTTAACCCATTTTATCTTTGTTCACTCCCATCAGAGAAAAATCAATACCTTTCTCTCTGTGTTGTCTTCTTTTATGGAAATTTGTTGTGCTCGGATTTCTACATTTCCGTCCTTTTTCATCCATGTTCATCGGTTCATCTCCACTCCACACCCAACCCATAGTTCCGTAAATCCTTTTCGAACCCCATTACAGGAAGATAACCTAAAGAGGCTCCCAACGCCCTACCCTTTCGACTTGAGTAAGCCACACCACCTCCCAAACCCCATTTTAATTTATTGAATCCGTGTTGTCACTCCCAGTCAAAAAGGTCAAAGATGCAGCATCATCTTGGGTCAAAGATTCATTTGTTGAATCCTCAAGGTGGGTCTGCATGTTCAGTCTATCAACCTCAAGGAGCAACCTTGAAAAATAGATGATAGCTTCACAGATTGGACGACTGGTTGGTAGCTGAGATCCCATTTGATAAAACATTATAATTCATTTCTCCAACCCCTAACAACATTTAGTCTCCAGTGTTCCACCATTCAATCTAAAACCTATAATAGTCCTTGAGAAGCAAGCTTTTTGGTTTCTTTATCGACTCATCTTGGATAATGGATAATGGGGAGCAATCAAATTAAAACATTATATTCTCTTCACTCTGGCATTAAGAAAGAGGAAATTGACTGACTTGATAAGAAGAGGGCCATTAGCTAGAGTGATAGAAAAAAAAGAAGGGTGCAACCACCAAAGCATTGCTTGTCTCATTAGTATACAAGCATCTCATCTCATCAGTGTTCCACCGGCACAAAATTAATTAGTTTATGCATTAATTGTTGCCACTCTTGAGGCACTCACTAGCTTACTGACATGGATGTCTCTATATATAGTTACAAGAAGACAGAAGAAAGGCCCCACTTTGACTGCTTTGTTCAATATGTGATAATGCAATTCGCAGAGAATCTTTGGATCCTCTCGTTGTTTTTGCTTCCTAGATTAATTGGTTCCCTTATCAAATTCTTAAGATGGATGACGTGTCAGTCAACACTAAGACTAGAAATAGTTTTACCAAAACTACTACTCGTCGGTAAAAAGTAAAAACTAAATCTTCTGCTTAATTTTCTCATTGATTCGATACCTGGTAAATAAATGGCAAAAAGAAGATGATGAATAGTGTTTTCGTTTTTTATTGATATTATTTTTAAAAAATTAATATATTTTTAAAATTTTTTTAAAATATTATTTTATTGATATTAAATCTCGAAAGTTGCCCTTATATGCTATTACCCCAATTTAATATCAGATTGCAGCAGCTGAATCTTTAACAGAAATCCAAAATTTGAGTTCTTCTGATGATAATTTAGGTAAGGGCAAGGGAATGTAAAGTAATTACAAAATAAGAGGACCAATAATAGGGGTTTGTGATTTGGGACAATGAGCACATACTAAACAAGCTAAGGCTGTGTTTGGAAGCGATGTAAAATGTCATCGATGAGATTTTACACTAAATTGTAAAAAAAAGTTATCATTGAACTTATAAAAGCGTGGAATTTTTACATTGATTTTATTGATGTAGTATGATGTAAAACTTTACTTTAGATGAAGCTTTACATTAATTTACGATGTAAAATTCCACTCCCTCCAAACACTAACAAATCTAAACTGGAATAGAATTTTACATTGATCTAGATTTACATTCCATCCAAACGCCAACAAAACTAAACTGACGTAAACTTTTACATGCATTATGTTTTACATCGGTTCCAAATGTAGCCTAATTATCATATTTTCCTTAGTAATTAACCTAATAACCACTCTATATTGAGTGAGGACTTGATTGATATGTAGTCGCCACTTATTTTTTGTTCTTAACCTAATCTATTATCGTTATATATATATATATATATATATATATATATATATATATATATATATTATGAATACATGCCAATGACTGATAGAGAGGTAGAAGTGACTGATCAAAATATTATTAGAAAAAGAAATCGGACATCAAAGTTGTCGTTAATGTGACATTAGGTATTATTGGGCCACTAATATTGAAAGAGATTTAATGAATTAAGTTGTACCACGATTGTTAGTGCCCGTTTGGAAGGGATTTTACATAGTGGCGGCTTCTTCTGGCTTTGAAACGTAGCCTCTACAGAAAGTCTAAGAACTATGTTTGGTGAAAAAACCTGGAAAGTCCCAAAATGCTTTCCAGTAAAACTTGTTTCTTCTTTCAAATCTGTTCAGCGGAAGCAGCTCTATCAAAGCGGAAGCACTTCCAAATGGGCTGAGTTGGCGGAGTTACTCTCATGTTCAATTCAAGTGTTCAAATGGAGATGACTAGCAATTACAGCATCCATCATGACCCTACATATTTTATATAGTCTAATATGAGGAATTTTCTCGTATCTAGCAACTTAATTAAAAGATGGATCATTTATTGAATATCCACTATAATTTCATCTATCTACTAAAATATACTCTATAATTTGCATTTTATTAAAATACCCCATAACCAATTTACTTAAAAGTATTTTCTTGACATAAGTAGAAAATGATTATTTTCATCTCTAACGTCTGTTTGACTAATTAATAAAGAAAGAAGAAAATGCAAAATATCAAATTTAGCCGTGATAAAAAAAAAGGCAACCACTCTACGCCAACAGGCACTATTATACATGATTAGTTCCTTGTCTGAAATTCCCCATTTTCTTAGAATTCTTTGGGTAGTGGAATTATGATTTGTACTCTACGGTCTGGTTCAAGATCAAGTAGAGGGCTTGGTTCATCAAGGCTGAAAGAAAGATCATCAGAAATGTCAGTTCAAATTTGATTTCATGGTGAATGCTTAATTAGCAACTACAACTTTCGCTCTGAAAAGCCAGATATCAATGTCGATTGGATCCAGCAGATGTATTACCACTTGTTAGTTTAAGGCTGCATTTGGCGCTTATGCAATAATTTTTAATTACATCAGTCTCCCACGTAATGCAACAATTTTTAAGTGCATCATTCGACTTAGGTTGGACCAAAGCCAAAAGAGCCTTGTCAGATAGTTGATCCAGCCACGTGGGCGAACCCATCAGAAAGGAGCAGAGTCTCGTATCTCCTAATGCATGTCTAAATCGAATTTGATTTAGCTATTCAACGAAAACGCTTCACACTAACCTCACAGCATGTAAAAATATCTACCCACGAATGACAACATCTTTGCACAAGTAGTACTTGTGAGATTGGTGTGTGACGCAATCGGAATTGGACCAAATCCAAACACAGTGGGCCACCTTCTTGTTAGCCTCTCCAAAAGACCGTGACGTTTGTTTGAATCATCATATTCATACCCGCCCAACAATAGCTTGGAAGCATTGTTGCAAAAAGAAGAATCAAAGCACCACCGTCCTCCAGTTGTGCTGTCATCACCTTAATTGTTACCCTTATGAGTTTTGTCTTCCTCCATTCTCCAAGCCCATGCTTATAATGACTTTGTGAGAAAGAGGATCATTCAACATAACAATAAGCTGTTCTTCTTTTGATAGTTCACAATGTGTAACAAATCCATATACCATTTGGATTTGCTTGCTGGGTGACTTTTCCATCTACTCAGTCAGATAGCCTAATCGAATATATTTATTTATTTGTGCATGGACCTCGGAAAAATTCCCCAAATCCGATGCTGTGTATCAATATTCTTCTATATAGTTGACATAGGATAAATGACCTGGGAAGTGAATAATTAGGATTCCAGTGATGTCCAAGCTATCAGCCCCACTCATTCTCTGCAAGCATCACCATTAATTTGTGCCTAAAATTTGATAAACAATGTCAACCCCCCCGGCCCCCAGACCCGGGTATACGCTGATCCGGCTCTAACTTTGGATTATGCGGGTCCCAACTCCCACCCACAATGTATACACAGTAATTAAGATGCGATATTCTCGCATCGCTTAATTAAAGCCAAATGGTATGAAAAGATGCAAGGGGCATTCCTCTTCCTTCGGAAAGTTGGTTCTCATCGCATTCCTGATATTGACTTGATAACCATCATACTCTATAATATTTGTATTTGTAGAGATACTAACTGGCTATACATTTATCGCTTAATTTGCACTTTGCAGTGTCCTATTCCTATGGCATCGTAAACCTACCGACAACTGACATTTATTTTCATTAAGCCTCTCTCTTGTAGTCTTGTGCATCTACTGAATGCACGAGGAAGGTAGCCTCGTCTGAAGAAGAAAAAAAAAGTTTGTCTCCACTTAATATATATATAAAGTTCAGTGATTGGGTACATTAGGATTGCACTAAGGAGCGCCCTCTTTGATGTATATAATTGAACTAGACTAGAAAGATGGGCACTCCAGCATGATGAGCTTGTGTGGGGGGACTGAACCAACTTTGCCAAACTCCATGGCTTTGCTTTGAATGCATTAACTATATAGAGATGAAAAAACAGAAAAAAAAAAAAAGAGATCATTGGGTGTTATAATTATTTGGAGGGGTGCATTTCAGACTCTTTACCATCGTACCACGTCATCCATCTACCAAATTCCGGCCCATATAATATAATATACTTAGTGGCTTAAGTGGAGGACATCAAGAGTACTAAAAAAGGCTTGTATTTGTCTTCCGATACATATGTCAGGTCAGGCCCTCTCTACTTTTGGAAAGTGTAAGCACCATTCTTAGTGGGCTAACGCACAAGCCCTACCTTGCTTCCATGTGGGACTCTCGGGTTCGGGTCGTCAAGATTGATCGGATTCGGATTAGGATTAGCAGTCTCTCCCCAACCCCCCAACTTGAAATAATAATCGAGCTAATGTTGTGCTTGAGTCTGCAAGCACGAATTGTTCCATGGGATTGATTTTGTCTGCTAAAATGACTACTACCTCCATAGGAATTGGGAAATGGGATTGCAGTAGACACTCCACTAATAAGTTGAGAGATGCTCTAACCAACTCGATTATTTCAATTGCAATTGGTTTGGATTCCGTTTTTCTGGTGCGGTACGAATATATCAGAGTAAACTTGTAAATTAAGGATTCTTGGGTGAAATTCGAATCCCATGATACCCATGGCAAGGATCCTCCAAAGAGTCGGATTCATGTGTCTTGTTTATTCCCTCTGCCGTCCCTGTCTCTCCCATAAGGCTAGCTAGGAAGCAGAATTTTACTTATGCACGATCAACGCAGCGCTGTCCACATCCATTCTTTTGTTCTACCAATTAATACAATCCTTCATCTGCCAACTATTGAGCATGCATGGTTGCAACTGCAGGCTTTGGTTAATCACAGATTTGAATTATATGGGCAATTAATATTCTTTGCGTATCAACTACTTGTGATGGCTTTCATTCATATTTTGCTGATAGAATCCAGATGTCGACAACCCCCCAACCCTTTAAGAAAAGAAACAAAGAAAGATGGCATGATGACAAGATAAAGAAAAAAAACTGTGAAGGGACTTCAGCTCTGTTTAATGGCAGAGAAAGAGAGACACTCAACATCGCATCCAGAATTCCAAATACCTGGAATGGCAAAAATAATCCAAGCTTTACCGGTTAGACTGGCAACTCTCAAATCGAAGCACAAGAAGCATTGTCATTTTTCTAGGTCCTGTTTGACGTTTCTGAAATCCAACCAGTCATGGGTCCCACCAACTGTCCCTTGTACTAGATCACTCTGATTACCTTATCCGACCAACCTGCACCGTATTATCGGAATGGTAAATTTCGATTCATTTCTTTCTTAAAAAATGAAATAAAAAACAAAACACCAACTGCAATTGCAGGTAAGGAAGTTGATAGATTTATCTTTTTTAAAAAGAAGAAGAAGAAGCAAGGAAGTTGGGACGCCACTCATTACTACACAAGTATACAAACTCCGATTTTTTATTGATTAATAAATAATATGTCGAGTTATCGACTTATCTGTAAGTACATTTTGGTTTGCAAATATATTGTTATGAATGCTACCGAACCAAAATTTGTTCCTATAAATAATGCAATCATTCTTTCTTCCCTTTTTTTTTTTTGTATGTGTGTCCTTTCATAAAGGAGAGTAATGGAAAATTAAGATGCCCACTTTGATCTTGTGCATTTTATAATCACAGATTAGTTGCTTAGTTAATTAAAGTCATCCAGTCATCTGGTTTTAGTGTTAAATGCCGGTACCAGTCTCCTAACTTCTTTTGCATACCCAAATAAACAAAAAAGCAAAGAGCATGCAACATGGATAGAACGGATGGAGATGGACTGAGACAAGTAATTAAACAGGGAAACTAAATTAGGATGGAGCAGTCAACTAATGCCATTGAATTCTTTGCTTTTAAAGTTTGATCATGTCATAGTAATTGAGATATGAGCAGACACAAGACATGGATACAACGGATGCAGAGATTGAACAGAAGGCCATGCAGCCATACTGCCGATTGAAGAACGGACCTCCTCAGCAAAGGAAGGGAACCTGTAGCTTAGCTTAGAGTAATTAGAAGTTTGACCATACCATCCACACAGAAGAGAAATACCAAAATTAAGATGAAAGGGACGGACCCATTAAGGGCCGACCGAGGCCCGAATAGAATAGACCAGTAAGGCAGAGGCCTTGCTGCAGCTAGGTCTCATCATGAGACCGCTCTCTTCTTCCATGTCTCTGTCCGGCAGTACAATCATTCAATCGGTTTCAGCAATGCCCAGCTCCTAGCTTCCAAGTTACAACTCATTTGGACCAACGGTTGAATCCTTCAAAGTTCAAACACGACTTAATAATGTACAAATTAATGTCATTGGACACGACAGTCAGACTCCAGCTTACACTGGGTAAAGATAATAATAGATGGAACGGAATCTGCGGAATTAGCTATAGATTTCGACTCTATATTAAACAACCCGGCCCACTGTAGCAGTAGTACCCACACGGTTCCATTTATAAATCGACCAGATTCATATAAATAAACCAAAAAAAAAAAAGTGTCTTGGTCGCTTCAATTTGGGAAGTGGGACTGCAAATGGGTCAGATTGAAATCGAAAATACTTGGATCCAAATTTTTCCAATCAGGTTCAGTGGTCTGTCGTTCAGAACAGACTGCCATGCCATCACATTCAAATATATATATATATATATATATTAAATAATAAATTAATTGATTGAATTGGCTATGGCTAGAGAGGATCTTCTTATCAACGGCAATCTCCGGCAAATGAAAATTGAAGCCAATTGGTGAATGGTGATTGCTGCCTTGGGGCCGGCGTCGATAATGTTCTCCCCAAGGTCTTGCAATGGAGTGGGCCATAGTTTAGCCAAACCGGCTGTTAATCTTATCTCTGTAAAGATGAGATCGATGTAGACCTAACAGGGACCTCTCTTGCTATGCCACTTGTTGCCTATAAAGGATATTTAGGCTATGTTTGGTTTGAAGGAAAAGGTAGGAAAAGATAAAAAAAACCTTTATAAAGCATGTATAAATTTTCCTATATTTTCTTTCCTTTTTTTACTTTTTCTTTCAAACCAAACACAGCCTTAAAGTAAATTCAAGGCCAACACGCATGCTTTTCATTTGGCATCGGTACCTCTCTTAAAAACCTTCTATGAAGGACTAGTTGAAATTGAAAACGAAGCAATTACAGCCCTACCCTAAAACTGCATACAACAAATATAGGAGAGGTCCTAAGGGATTTCCCCACCAAATAATTCAGATCTATGACCAATGTTATTGGCCACTCAGTCTCAGCAGTTTAACTGATAGCCTCCTCTCCTCTGCTTAAATTCTGTTTTATGTTTTTGAAAAGAAGTTAGTTTTGTTTTTGTTTCAAAAACCAATGAAATGTTATTTTTTAAAACAAAAACAAATTTTCTAGTATAGAAATTATATCGTCTATGAAATATGATGTTGTGTTGAATAATCAGATGAAAACATATTTTAATTTTGAAACCCAATTCAAGAAGATGTGTTTAAAACAAAAAACACATGTACAATCAAAAACATGTTTTTTTTTTGTACTTTTTTATTTTAAGAAACAATTTATTTTCACATAAGATGGTTTTAATTTGTTTTTAGACCCGAAAACAAGAAAAGCAATTCAGAACGCCCCCTAAGCTATGCTCTCGATGATTCCTTCTTATGGAGTCCATGAGGGTCTTCATTGTATTGTCTACCAGGCATTCAATGATGATCTTTGAGTTGCCTCTACTACCTGCTCCAGCTGATATATTATATTCTTCCTTTCTAATCTCTGGCTATGCATCCCAAGGCACAACCACCATATCTCCCCATTTAGTGGAAGAGCATCAAAATTGATTTTAATAATACCTTGTTTGGGAGGGGATCACTTTACCCTCTTTCTAGGAGGAATTTTTTTTTTTGGCTTCAAAATTATCAGTCATGGCTTTCCTTGCTTTTTCTACTACTATTGTTGGATTTTTTTCTATGTTTTGAAAGACATTTACTGTTCCAAATATACCAGAATACAAAGCAAAATTTTTCCAAGAATCTTGGCCAACCCTTGTGGATTCTTAAATCTTCCTGTGTTCAACCATTCAAGAACTATTCCCCTATCTATCCCCATTGGGTTTTGATTTTTTAATGGTTTCTTCTACTATCGTCCTGGTTGGCTTTGGGATCAGACAATGCTTTAGAACGTGATTCACATTTTCCACTTCTCCACACAGAAATGATAGTCCGGGTGCAGTCCCCCCATTATTGATATAACAAACCACAAAGAATTTTAATATCGGAGGAAGAGGAATAACAAGTTTCCTTTTTTTTTCTCCATACAGATTTTTCAATTCACGGTGATCAATTTACCTATCAACAAGCTGGAGAATATGAAGTCCATTTCACCACCCAACTCACTACCTATAAAAAAACCCTTGACTTCATGCTTTTTAAAAACGACCCAGAGACCGAACAGGAAAGCGGTTCGGTTACGGGGTTGAATGGTCGGCCCATTCTAGCAAAAAATTAAATAAACAAAAAATGGTCAAAACCGTTCGAATAGTTAATCGCCCAGGTCAGTGATTTGCTGATCAAAACCAACGGTTTTAGGCAAATTTTTTATTTTGGGGAAAACCGAAACCGATCACCTGGCCGGTTCCCAGTTTTCCGTTCCAACCGTCCGGTTCGGTCCAGTTTTGAAAACCATGCTTGACTTAGCGAATAATCTGGTTTATTGTACGTGTTACAAACCACTTGACCCAATCATCAGTCATGGGTTTTCTACATTTTTAATTCCCTTTTTCTTCTATTTTTTGTATATTTTTAACAGTAGATATAATGAATGTATAATGGTAGATATATGCCTTTTTTTGTAAATTTTCTTAATTTTTTATATATTTTATTTTATTTTATTTTATATTTTTATTTTTCAATTATGACATCATGGGTTGATCATTTTGATCCAGATGATTGAATCTCTGACATACCAGACAGAAAATCTATTCCATTTTAGAGTTGGTTTTAAAATAATAATTTAATCAATCCTGAAAAAGAAAAGTTTTAAAAGGATTAGATCAACCAGTTTTAACTCTCAAATTATGAATGTCAATAAATGGTTTAGCTCAACCAAAGTACAGTCCTAAGGCACCTAAGCCCGACCAAAGCCAACTAAATTAAGGGTATCAATGGACCAGTTTTTTATTGGACCCCATCCAGTCCAAAATCAATTTGGACTGGATAGGATGGATCAACAAAATATATTGGATTGTACCAATTCGGTTCAAACCATTTATTAGATTGGATTGGACCTGGTTCGTCCATAATAAATTTATATTGGATTTGGTTGAATTAAGCTAATATTTAATCCATCGATATAAGATAAGAATATGGGTGTCAATGGACCAGGTTTGGGTTGAAACCTATCTAAATCAAAATGAATTTGAACAGATTGGATGGTCCAGACATTGAATTGGAACGGTCCAAAATGGTCCAAAATATTCATTGGACTGGATTGGACCTAGTCCATTTATAATGGACTCACATTAGACTGGATCAGATTGGACCAAATCCAGTCCAATTGACACTTGTAAACCAAATGAAATAAGGCTGCATTTGGCATTCCTTATTTTAAGGACTTATCTCCTTTTTGTAGCTAAAATGACTCTATGAACACTAAGTTTTTAAGGGCAAAAAGAAGAAGAATCCTTAAAATAAGGAATGCCAAATGCAGCCTAGGAAATACAAAAATATGGGGTCTCAATCAAATCGGACCTTACCCATGAACAATCCCTGTTCTTAGTAAATCTATACATAACATTCTCAATATATAACTATATCACCTATCATAGAAATTTATATGTATCATTGTGAATATCTATCATTTGGTGTATACTCGTATTATGATCCACCAAGGTTTTTAAGACCGAATAGGACAATGAATCGGCCAAGGGTCCATTTCTTGGATCGAATGGTTTGATCGTTCGAACCAAATAGACAGACCGTTCTAGCAAAAAAATAAAAAAAAAACCGTTGAACGGCTTAAACAGTTCAAATACCTGAATCAGCCGTTTGTTGATGGTTTTTGACAAAATAACGGTTATAGGGTAAAATAAAACCGATCACCTAACCAATTCCCAGTTTTTTCGGTCCGACCGTCCAATCCAATCGGTTTGAAAACCATGTCATCCACACAATTTTAGGTTTCACTTAAAGGGAAAGAAAACGTGGTTAGAGAGGATTTATTAAGTTATGTGGCACACTGCCACCAAATTATGGGCTATTTTGGATTAGATAGAAAATAAGAGAAGCAAAAAGTTGAGGAGAAATTCTTATTCAATTCTGTGAAATTTATTAAGAAATAGGATGTATTTGGTTTGTAAAAAATGGGGTGTTATTCACCCCATTTAAGAAACTATTGTTGGGTATTTACTAAGAAACTGAGAGAAGTGGAAAACTGATGCTAAACAAAACCCTTTTGTGGCCGAGAATACCATTACTGAATGGACCCATCCTTTGAATTCCGTGCTTCCATTATAAATTATAGAAGGAGAATCTCTTTATCATCATCATCAATATTCAAACCTTATTTCGCCACTCCATTCAATATCCATTGTATAGCTCCAAAAATTATAGTGTTAACTTGAATGGTTGCATTTAATGTTATTTGATTATATCGACTTCTTCAATTTATATCTAATAATATGCATTAAACATACTTATATTCATTGCTCATTAAACGACCCGGCTAGCAGATCCGCTCCCTACTCCCCACTTGTTAAATTGTAAGGTGAATTGAATTTCTGGATACCAAACGTGAGGTATTTTGAACCAGAGAAACGGGAGGGAGATGAGGACAAAGAGGCCGTAGATGCCTCTCAGTCACAACTCACAAGCCAATACTGGAATCTGAAATGTCCACTGCATGTGAGAGAAGCGGCTCAGTCGCATGTGGAGGGGAGCAGGATGCAGGAACCTTTTTCATTTATTACCTACTTATCCTCTTTTCTTTTCTTTTATTTGATGATTTGATCAAATAAAGCATCCGAAAAATTCTATTTCTATCTCCTCTTCTCTTTAATTTTTTCACTTTTATTACTCCCAGTAGCGTAGCGGAGTAGCGAGTGAAGATATTAATTATATTATTTTTTTAATACATAAATTGTTGAAATATTGAACCACCTGACCGCACACACATGGCGATTTGACACGTGGCAACACATTTAGGCAGGCATAAATAGATGATACTCGTCAATTTTGAGCAACGGCTGGAGACAGCCGTGGCTCGGAAACGGAAAATTCGACTATCGTCCAGGATTTGTTTACAAACTCATCTTTGACCATATCGCATCATAGCTGTCTGATCCCCATCACCCTATTTACTCATGTGTCAGCTCCAAAATCGGACGTTTGAAATAGAAGGAGCTGCGACACACGTGGATCGTGTAACACTGCTTCATTGTAATAACTTGCAGAAAACGGTTACTCCTAGATCCGGCAATCGGATTGGGTGGATCGGGTTCGGGTTGGGTCGAGGTATTTCGGGTTGAATTTTGGGTTAGGTTGTTAAATGTTAGATCTTAATCCTAAATGTTCGGGTTAGGATTGACCCATGGGTCAATTCGGGTCATTCTAAAAAATAATTAAATTTTAAAAAATAAAAAATTATTATATGAAAAATGTCAAAATTAAAAAAAAATTAACTTTAAAATTTCAAATATAAAATAAAAACTTAAACATTTAACAATTTAAAGAATAAACAATAAAATGTAAAGATTAAATAAAAAAATTAAAGAATGAAAATTTCTAATAATACATAAATAATCCTAGTTAGACTTGACAATCGGATCACCGGGTTGATCCATGACCCAACCCAACTCAGTTTTTCGAATCGGATCTTTTTCACATTCGAATTGCCAAATATGAGACCCTAACCCTATTTTTTCGGGTTGGGACAACTTTTTGCCAGGTCTAGTTTCTCCTATCGTGTTAAGCCTTCTTCCGCCGCTTAAAAAAGCATGTTTCCCGTCTTCTGCCTACCGAAATAACAAGAACAGTTAGGGGTGTTTTCCGTCTTTAAAAAATTTTAGCGGCCGGTACGATTCCCCCATACACGATTACTTTTCTATTTACGATTTCTCGCGATATATGATATGATTGATGATAAATAGCAATTCATTTTCACGCTAGTCGAGATGGCACATCCCATTTTGATAAATAATAATTCAAACTTTTCTATATTGAAAAGACAAAAATACCACTGCTGTTAGTTACAAGGAAAAGCTAAAAGCCTAAAACTAAAATACGGGGGTATTTTCAATTTTTCTTGTTAATTGATGGAATATTCGATGTTTCTAATTTCTTCTCGCCTTGTCTCAAATTGTCGCGATTCATACGATATTTTCTCTTCATCCTCTTCCCTCCGTCACTCTTCATTCTCTCTCTTCCTTCGCTTTGGGACCTATATAAATGAACTCGAACGCCTCCATCGTTCATGCAATTCAAGTTCAAATAAACGAGGGATAGGCCCTCAAAGATCGGAGTTCCTGAGACTCAGAGGAAACCCACTCCACCTCCCTTTATTTATTTATTTTTGTTATTCTTCTTGTTTCTACTCTTTCTCTTCTGTGCATCAATGGCGTTCAGGAAAACCCTAGCTCACCGTCTTTTCAATATAACCAAAATCTCCTCCCCTAATCTAACCCTGACACATGCCCCCGCCTCTTCTCCGTCGTTTGAATACGTGATCCCTGCCAACCCCGCCAAAACCTTCCGCCGAGATTTTTTCAGCTATCCGGATTCCGGTGAAAATGGCTTCTTCCGGAGATTTCTTCAGAAAAGAGCGATAGTTCAATCGGCAATGTCGCCAGAGTTCCTGTCTTTGCCAATCGGAGACAAGTTAATGGAGAAGCTGAGAGGAATGACCGTTAACAAGGACCGTCTTCGATTAGACGGCTTGGCTCCTCCGGCCACGAGGTCCGACTCTCGACAAGGAATTTCAATCGAAGACGCGCGAAAACTGCTCGTGTTTTCTCAGTTGGAAAAGTTGAAATCGAAATTGAGACGGATTCCCGATAGTAGTATTCCGTATTCGGAGTTTATTCAGATCTGCATAGAAGGTTGCTCGAGTCCCGATCAGGGACGGGATTTTGCAAAGATGTTGGATCAATCTGGAGTCGTTATTGTCCTGGGAGACTCTGTCTTCCTCCGGCCAGAAGAGGTAAAATTGTTTTCATCTTTACTTTTTCTTCCACCTTCTCTTTGTTCAATTAGATTTTCTCACAGGCTTGAGATCATGAACCTTTACACCAGAAAAGAAACCTCAACTCAAGACGCAATTTTGTTTTTGTTATTTTTGTCTTCTTAAACTACCGACTACCGAGTTCTGATATTCTTTTTATTATTTTTTCATGTCTTCTTTTCCACAGGAAACCCTACTTCGCCAGATCTAAAAACGTGTACAAAGGTTACATGTTTGAGACCTTAACCTTAGGTCAAAAGAACAAGAAAACTCTCACTTCTTTTGACAAGATGGATTTCTCATTGGTAACCTTTTTAGAGTAAATTGACAGACTACTCTAATCTAATATTTTTACCAAAATTTTCATCTTCAACTATTGCCTCTCCATATATTACGCGATTGGTTCCATGACTGATAATATTGGCCCACATTCTTCTCTGGCTTCCGATGAAAAAAGAAATTTAAAAAAAAAAAAAAAAAAAACAAAGCAGTTTGAAAAACTACTGTAATAGAACCGACCCCAAGATATCAAATGCACGTTCCTGGACGGACACATGACATGAGGTCCTAAGCTAACTGATAACTCCCAAAAGAAGTCCGTCCTTTGTCCCAATGATGGGCCCCGGGTCCCTTGTTACTTTTGTCCTGGGCCGTTAATGGATCTAAGGACTAGAAGTATCAAATGCTCGTACTCTACAGTTACCCAAATTTTGTTTTTCCGCATTTTTTTGTTACAGGTAGCAAAAATGATCGAGAGCGTAATTCCTATATCGATAGCTCACCGGAACAACCCAAGAAGAAAGGAACTTGAACAGATGGAGAAGGAGAAGATGCAGATCGATGAAAAAGCAGAAATGCTGGTTCGGAGAGAACTGTGGGCTGGGCTGGGCTTTCTCATAGTCCAGACAGCTGGGTTCATGAGGCTCACTTTTTGGGAGCTCTCCTGGGACGTAATGGAGCCCATTTGTTTCTATGTCACGTCAATATACTTTATGCTGGGCTATGCCTTCTTTCTCAAGACATCGAGAGACCCTTCTTTCGAAGGATTCTTTGAGAGCCGTTTCAGCGCGAAGCAACAGCGGCTTATGAGAAACAAAAACTTTGACATGCAAAGGTTTAACGAGCTCAGGAGAGCCTGTTATCCTTCGTCGACATTGTCTTCAGAGCGGGCTTCATCGTTTGACAATTCCGAAAGGACGTTGTTGGGTTCTTTCCATCATTAATACAAGGGAAAATATATATTATATTTTGAGAGAGAGAATTAAAAACTGAAGATATACTATAGAATACATACAAAAAGAATTTTGCTGTTTTTAAATTTTTTTTATCAGATTTTTGTGAAAGATAGGTGAATATTACAGATTTGCCTGAGAGAAATGGTTATTTTCCCACAGCACACATCCTAATCCCTGTATTGGGAAAAAATGCTTAATCGTGATATTGTGATTTACTTTCTTCACTTCTTCGTATGGTTTTTGGCATGACACAAGTTACAAAACAGGGGATAACCCGTCCTCCATACCCATATAAGTCCCCCCAATTCGGGTGAAGATGGGAATCGGATCCCAGTTTCTCCTCACAGACATGACCAACCAGTTGGCATGGCACCTTCCTTAGTTGTGAATTGTGATGCTGTGAGTAGATTAATTAAGAGATTACATGCAAAAAGTAGATGAATTATGGGGTTACCTTTAACTAGAATGGCTTAATTGAGACTAGTAGAGAGGCGAACTAGATGTTTTGTTTCGCAGGACTGCGTAATATGGTACAAAAGAAAGAACAGAAGCGAGACGCTTTGCTTCGGCAGTGGATTATTTGACACTCAAAATCATTAAGTGAAGTTTCAAGCTTTGGTGCCTTGGACCTTGGTGGAGCCACTGTATTGTATTTGTATCATCATACGCTCGTGAACGGTGGCAGGCAAAGATGGAGGGTCTTGAAATACTGAGGACAAAAATGAGAACGATGGGATGATGACGTTTCACCTGATCCCTTCTTGATTTCAGTAGCTTTTTAGCCCTTGTTAAACTCTTTTCCACCCTTCAAATAAATAAATTAAAAAAACACACACACACAAAGAGAAAGAAAAAGAACCCCCTAAATTAAATTTCTCCATTGACAACTTCAGATAAGGCATTACATAAAAGTATTAAACACTCCCAGATGTAAAGGATGCTAGCGGTTCAAGTTTCTTTCCTTCTTGCACTGAATACAAGTACATCATACATATACACCAAATCATTCGGTCCACTTTTTGTACTATACCAAGGGAATTTGGGTCAAGGGAATCTGGGTCATTCCCTTGGTGTAGTATGGACTTTTGTACTGATATAGAAAAAAATTGCACACTTGCACCACTAGCATTTATCTTCTAGGTACAAATTATTTTCCCCAAGTGAAGATGTTCTTTTCAAAAAGAGAGATTAAAAGAGGCTACTATATAATTCTTTTGTGGAATGAGGTTTGCATTTGCAGGTCAAGAAAGGTGCTTCCCTTCATAACCTAATTTATCTCCACTAAAACTAGGGTCCACGGGCCATCCATCAAGTAGGACACATTTTGGCTTGGTTAGGTTAAATCTCCAACCCCAGTATTCACCTCAGCCCTGAAAAATTAAAAGCATCTACACATTAAAAGGAATGGGACATATTTGGTCAGAATCTCCAAGCTGGGATTTCTATTTTATGGGCTTTTAAATTCATTTGGGTTATGTTTGGTTGTGTCAGCATTTATTGAAAAAATGATTGCTATCACATTAACATCACTTAGGCATTGATGTTTAATGTATATGAAATCATTATTTGGTTTCAACATTTATCAAATAAATATTTAAAAATATAAATCTTTGGATTTATGGGCATGAATCCAAGGAACTTCAAATTCTAGTTTCTCCCAAGGTCCCAATATTTACTAGAACAGTAACCAAAAATAAGCTTTTTTTCTCAATAAAGATTGGATATTTAGATTACATAATTTTAACAATTCAAAAGGATCGACATAGGTAGGTTGGCTTGGGTTGCAAACCATGTACATATCATAAATGCATGTGAGCGGTTGATAGATGGGTTGATCTTCAACCCACATCCAACCCTTCCAATCCATTCATTTGCCAACCCTACCTTAAACAAAGAGCCTTTAACTGTAATGTTTTGTGTAAATAAAGGCAATTATTATGATGCTTATATTTTGGTTACCATTATTATGATATCAATTGATTGGTTATATTAGCCTTTATGGCAATATGCCTATTTGGTATCATAATCTGAAGTGTAAGTAAATTAATCATGAGATGGGAGGACTTTTCTTTCTTGGTACAAGTTTAGACCCTCTTCAATCTTTACAGATAGAAGATTTATCTCAAATTGGTGATGTCATTGAATCCCCAAAGAGAGTGCCCCATATGCACACCACAGCATATTCCAACCGTGCATTGAGAACATCTCAGAGTGCATTGGGCACATCTCCCCAAGGAATGTGCTGTGGGAGCCTATCTAGCTACTCAAATTGAGTATATATTTTTTGAAGCCACAAATTGGGCATATATTTCCTCGGCTAATAGTGAAATGCGTATTTCTTTTCCAAGAAGCCTATATACAAGCCAAAATATAATCTTTTGGAAATTCAAGGAAAGCCAAAAGCCTATATACGAATGATCAATCGTGATCAACTATTTAATCCTAGGGAAAGTTAAATCTATCGCTCTTAACTAGGGCTGTAAATGGACCAAAATCGAATAGAATTAGGTAATATCTGAATTCGAATTCGATTAAATATTTGAATATTCGATTCGATCCAAATTTGATTAATTAATTATTTTAGATAATTAATAAATATATAAAATAAATATTTTATTGATATAAAGTATATAAATTATTTATGTAACTTAATTATTATATACATATATATATTATAAAATATTTTATATATTATATATAAGAATTAAATAATCGGCCAAATACAGATATTTATCAAATCGAATCAAATCATATCTTAATTCGAATCCGATTAACTATTCGGTATGAATATGATATCCAAATTCGACCGATTAAATATTCGAATTTGATTCGATTATGTCGAATATCGAATTTAAAATCGGATTTTCGAATAACATTGACACCCCTGCTCTTAACATGCAAAGTATATTTTATCACTGTCTTAGAAAAGGCAATAGCTGTCCAAACTATCATGTCAATATGAGGATTAATGAAGACAGGTTTGGCACGTTTGAAGGTAGTTCTTGCCTTCCAAGAATGTTCTCTAGAGGATTGCATGGGAATACTCACTCTTCATATTGGTCGATTGTCTGTTGTTTTGTGTTTGTTTGTTTGTAATGTTTATTTATTTATTTTTTGTTGGGCAGGGTTGAATGTGCGAGAGAGAGCTCTTTGTACTCTTTGGGTTTGGGGCAAGGCCGGCTATGTCCTCCCCTGAATTAAAATTTATACTCTTTTAGGTGGCCAACTCTCATCCTAAATTAATATTTATGAAACCTGTCCCACGTGCAGTCATTAGGGCTGGCACCAAGCAAATAGACCTGTTCACGGGCTCAACTTTACACTGTCTCAGGCTCGGATTTTAGGCCGAGCGTATTAGAATTTTGAAAAAAAACAAACCCAAACCCGACTATAAACGGATCTACATGCAAAGTGATATATAACTAATTGAGATTGTGAATAGGGAGTAGTTCTGATTTTTGAACACAGAACCATCTCAATATCTAGCTCCACTTATTACACTTGTTGGTTGGAGTCGTGTAACACATTATATCTAATTATAAAGCACCTAATAATAATTTTACAAACTGAATTAAGCTATCAAGTTCACTGAATTTTTTTTCTTCATGGAGCTACACAACGGGGTTAGCCCAGTCCACTGAAAAATGTTGTATGTTGCTGATATAATTGTCGCTGATAAGAAAGATGAATGCATGAATTAAAAAAAGAAGTATAATAAGAATTGCTTCAACAAGGCAACGAAACAACGTTGGAAATGAGGCTATTGTCATTTGTGGGGTTTACGAAATTCTAGAGTATATTGGCCATAGGTAAGGAATGCCGTAAGGAGTAAAACGTTGCTCAATAAAGAAACAATTATCTAATGCTAATACAATAAACGTGTAGCTAAGAAAAGGATAGATGATAAAACTGATGATGGTGCCAACTGCCAACTAACAGAGAGAGAGAGAGATGGGAAATAATTAAAAACGAGTGCATTCATGTGAAGTTTGTGATGAGGAAATGCCAATTGAAATGGTTTAATCGTTTTATCATTTTATCATGTGCATACAAGATTAGAAGCTTAGAGATGTAATTGAGAAGGGACTTCATCAGTAGCTAACAATTTCCTTTTTTTTTTCTGAAAAACAAAAGTAACCAAGAATTTGACTTTAAGGCATGTTCCTTGATGACATAATTGAATGGAGAATCGGGATTTACTTCAAAAAACTGAATCCAACATGATGAAGAGTTGAAATCAGCCCTCCATAAGATAATTTCCCACAATGTTATACAGTATATATCTGCCGTGTATTGGAAACATCTCCCGATGATGCTTCATCATTTTTTATATTATTATCGGAAGATGTTCTTAATACATGGCAAGGATGTATTGTGGGATGTTGGGGGAAAACCCTACATCTTTAGTCCGTTTCACGGTGGACCTGACAAATTTATATCTGACCCGAGCTAAGAGGCAAGGGGCTCTGTAGATCTCAATTTTTTTATTTTTTTTATTCACTTATCCTGCTCGTTCATTGGTTATATCTTATATGGTAGGTGGCTCGTTATATGTGTGATCTCATGTTCATATGCAAGTAAAGGTCCACACACGTGTAACGTGAGTGCAGATGACCACAAATACTTGGGAGTTTGGATCTTTTGAAAACAAAAATCGGGTGGTCTGTACACACTCTGAAGTCATGGTATTCAGTTGTACATTGGAAATATCTCCCAAGCTTATATGTTATATGTTAAAAGGGATTGTAGTTGATAAGGGCAACTTTTAGGCCCTAATATCAATAAAAATAACTTTTTAATATAATTATTAAAATAGGTCGACTTTTTTTAAAAAATATCAAATAGGGGTAGAAATATTGTTCATCTCCTTCTCCCCCAAGATTAATAAATATTGATCATAGATCTCTAATTTTTTGTTTACCCTTGTTTTTGCTGGTTTGCTGCAAGCAAAAATGGCAAAGACCACTCTCGCGCTTTTGCATTTTGTTATGTGTATCTCTCTTCTCCACTTGGCATACTCATATACTTCATCAATTCCGATTTTCAGGCTTTAATGGCATTCAAAACTGCTTTATATACCTCTAGCATGCTTAGTAGATGGAACCAAAACACCAATTCGTGTACTTGGCATGATGTTCATGTATTCTTCTAACTGCTTCAGAAGAATAACTCATAGCAGTTATGTTTTGAGTTTAGAACAACTCGGATGCAAAGAAGAAGAAGAAGAAGAAGAAGAAGAAGAAGAATAAGGGAAAGAGAAAGTGTGTGTGTGTGTGTGTGTGTGAAAGAGAGAGAGAGAGAGAGAGAGAGAGGTGGAGAGATTTGTTCAGTGGTATGGAGGAAAATGGAGATAAATAGTGTTTCTACCCCTATTTGATATTTAAAAAAAGTTAATTTGTTCTAACAATTATGTTAAAATGATTATTTTTATTGATATTAGGGCCCAAAAGTTGTCATTATCAACTAGAATCCTTGTGTTAAATTATTAGGGAGATATTCCCTATACATAGCTGGATGCCCTGATCTTAGGGTATATACATTATTTTTACTTTTTCAAGAGATTCATGTCAGCTCCAACAATAAACCAGTTCGCTACCTCATTTGCAGTTAGGGGTGCAAATGGATCTATCCGATCAGATCTGAAGTCTGATCCTATATTTTTGGGTCGGATTTGGATCACTCTCTATCCAATCTAAAAGGATTTGATCCAATATATACATGTTATTTATTTATTTATTATAACATATATGTTATTCATTTATAAATATGTTAATAGTCCACTTTTGGTTGATTTCCTAGAAATCGACATAATTGACCAAACAAACAAGAAAAAAAAAATCATTGATTCTTCAAATTCTGATGTAGATCCTATGTGACACCAATTTCGGGTCATCATGCCAAATATCACCTAAAAGTTTTCCTAAAATCTCTCTCTCTCTCTCTCTCTCTCTCTCATGTTCCCAATTACTTAGCCAATCCCTCCTAAATTTTCTCCTAAACTATCTCTCCCACCTAACATTCCTCCTAAAACACCTATTAATCAATATTACATGCCCAATAAACCATCTAAAAACTAAAAATGTGGTTAAATTAAATAGTTAATTTAATTTATGAAATATTTTTTATATTTTGAATAATTACTGATATTATTAAATATTATTCGGTAAATATCAACACTTAAACTATAATTTTTCATGATTTTGGTAAATTGGAAAATTTAATTACTAAAACTTACCTACTAAAAATGACTGATTTTGGTAATTTAATTTTAGAAAATTTTGAAAATTAATTATTAAAATCAATAATTACTGAAAAATAATAATTAATTAAAATATTAACAAATACAAATTTAATAATTAAAATTTTATTCTAATAAATATAAATTTATTTTGTTTACATTTTTAGTAATTTTGATATTATCAATATTTTTTTATCAATAAATAGTTATTGATATTTTTAGTTTTGTTAATATTTAATTTTATTATCAGATAATAATTAAAAAGTTCCGGTAATTTTTTAATGGAAAATTAATTCCAATAAATATAAATTTATTTTTTATATTTTTTGTAATTTTGATATTAACTATACTTTTTGAGCAATAATTAGTGTTTTGGTACTTTAATTACTAAAAATTACTGATTTTGGTAATTTAATTTAGTGAATGTTAAATTATAAAACTTCCAATTGTTCAAATAAATAGTTGGAAAATTTTAATAATTTCCATAAGTATTGGATACTACATTTATAATTACCATAATTATTGGAACTATATTTATGGGTTTGGGAGGTGTTACAAGTTAGGGAGATGACCCCGCGGGTAGGAATGGCAATGGGCAGTTTCTAGGTGGGGGTCATACTCCTCGTTCCCACCCCAAGTTTTAAATTAATCCCCATTGGGGAAAAAAATAGCATGCATCCCCGGTCCCTAACGGAGATGAGTTCCCCATCGGGGTGACCTGAATCCCTAAATTTTTTAATTAAAAGTTTGTTTTTAGAAAGGTATTTATTTAAAATAAAGGAATAATTGAAATGCAAATAATAATTTAAATATATTTTGATATATAATATAAACAATACTTAATTTAATAGGGTTCGACTATGATATCTGAAAATTTTCTTACTAGTCAATTGGAATCATAAATGTGGTAGCCAATCAGGTTTTATTTATCAAAATTCATAGGTGGGTTTTGATTGGTCAAAACACTTCCCATACCATGTCTTTCCCACATCATATATTTTCCCTATTTAATATAATATATATACATATATTTGATATATATAATCGTGGTCGGGCAGGTTGTGGACTTCACTCCCCATCCCCGTCCCCAATTAGGTATTCCTATTAATACCATCCCACCCTATCCCCACTAAGGCTGTCTTCTTCCCCATCTCAGCCTAGTTGGGGAGGCCAAATACTTTGCAGGGATGGGGAAAATTGTCATCCCTACCCCAGGTTGTGTTCCCTATAGAGCAATAAGTTTTAAGCCCAATAAGGCCTAACTTCTTTTTCCGATGCATTGCATAAGAGCCCGCTAATATATACAAATAATGGAAAATAAAGATGCCTGATAAATGCAACAAATCCACTCACTCCAAACCATTATCCAAACATACAACGCAATTTTGGAGTCGATGAGAATCTGCTACTCTTATTTCCAAAACTTCCATACAGTAGTTCCCCAATCGAACATGATCAACGTTTAATACCTCTAATAAATAAATTGAAAGAATTGCTTTTCAAGTGTAAACTAACTACCCAAGTCCTCCGGTTCCGGATTAAATTTGTTGTTCATTGTTTAAGTTTCCTTTTAATGGGGGTGTGTATCCAGTCCGGATCAGGTAGTCGCAACGTTATAAACATGTTTAATGTGCATTTAGAAAATTTTTTGACACCTGTCTCTTAAAACACCCACAACCTACCCTTGTAAAAGATTTAAAATCTCTTTTGACAGTTGCCAGATTATTTATTAAGTGCTCATTGAACATGCTTACTATATTATGCCTACTAGATCCAGTATCGGTGTGTATCCCTTTGATGAAGAGTATGATGTGAAAATCCATGATATATGATTCAAATTAAAAATATGGTTAGGTACTTAATCAGGTTTCATGTCCTGTGTTTGTTTAACCTCATTATAACTTTTCAAAACCTTTAAGTATTTTACATAACCAAACTATCCCTGGCCAATCAAGATTTAAGTCATTTGAACTAAACTCACTATGTCTGCCTTGCTAAGTATAAGATATAGAAATATTGTTTACAAGGTTTTGTACTCTATATTTCCAAAATGGGAAAATTTGTATAAATTAGCAAGATAGATCAAATCAAGTTGATTATATATTCATAGCTGATTGAGACAGCCCAAACCAATTTAAGTTGCCATCTATTCATGGTGGAGTCCAAGCAGATGTTTTAGTAATTGGTATTGACACACAGTATTATGATTGATGACCAAGCAAACCAAAATTGAATCCTCATCTGAACTGAATGGTCTTAAACGTAGCAAGCTTCAAACAACCATCCAAGGGAATACTGAACTCTCAAGGCAATAACAGTTAACAGATTGTCAACTGTTGAGCAAATTCAACATGTCTCTTCCTTGATTCAGCGTATTTAATCATTATCTGGAATAGGTTTAATATCAGAGATGACATGTGCATAATATCCAAATTAACTCATGTATTGGATGGGTCCAATAAATCTCAGATCTTTCTTGTCATTTCACCTTGAAAAGTAGGGTAAATTACAGATGGGTACCCTGTAATTTGGGGGAACAGATAGGTATCTCGAACTTTCTCGGCATTCTATTATATTTAATTGACGGAATACGATTCAGGTGTCTATTTTTGAGAGTTCAAGGTACCGAAGTATTGCATCTGAAAATTCGAGGTACCTATCTATTACTTCCCCCAAAGTATAAGTTACCTTTCTATAATTTACCCTAAAAATAGAACTAAAAAAAGAAGTTGCAAATTTTGTTTACACAAACTGATTCTTGGGTTTGTTGATCTCTTCAAATTGGATCCAGAAAGAGAGGATTAATAGCTTGAAAAGTTCTGTTTTCAAGTTACAATTTGTGGAAAATGAGTGAAGACTATTAGAAAAGCATCCACTCTCCCGACTTCTCCACAATCCCTAGCTATCAACTCTTCCCTATAAACATTTTCTCCACCTTGGCCTTTTTGCTTTTCAATTTTGGCATACCATGTCACCAGGAAAGGTCCATGCGTAGTTCTTCAGCAAGTAAGATTCAACATTTCGAATACAAGACATAATTAGACCCCCTTTTATTTTTTATTTTTTTCCCCTTTTGTATATTTTGGAGCAAAAGCAATTTGCATTGTCTAAGTCCCTCTGAATGAAGTTGTATTGATTTATTTCAAGGATCATGATTCACAATGTTGGTGGAAAAACACATTCGAACAGCCTTTACAGCCTTGCATTGAGAATATTTCCGTACTGATGTGCTTTATTTCATGGGAAGATATTCCCAATGCAAGGTTGGGAAAGACTGTTAGATCGGTGTGGGCACAGGTTTGCCCTGATGGAAGCCGATCTCCCTAATGTCATATATAGGACAGGGGCACTAGGAAATATTTGTGCTGTTCAAGGAAATTTTTCAATAATAGCAATAAGGGTTCTCAATAATCTTAAAGGAATAAAATTTATCCATTGTCCCTTCCTTGTCAAACATAATTCAATCCGGGTACAATTCTACTTAGATAGGTATCAAAACCCAAGCTAATGTCTCCAAAAAAGAAAAGGGTCTCTGTCTCAACCTTGCGTCCGATCACAGGACACCAAATATTATCAACTTTATGTTTGTTCCTCATCCCGTGAAAACTACAACTTTTATCAACAATTGTCTTCTGGGTCCATACAAGATGATAGAAAATGATTCAAAAGCCATCATTCTTACATGAAAAAGTGTTAATATATGTCCATTGGATCAGAGCCCACATAATAATAAAACTACCCAGTACCCAATAAAAGTTTCCATCATTGGACTGGATATCAACTAGGTAGTCTAGGTTAGCTTCCCATCCAACTGGTTATATTGATTCAATCTGTAATAGCTAATAACATGCTTTCTGATCACTTCACAGTATATCATCACTGCTTCCTCTAACAATAGAATGATTCCCTAAGTTTATATTACCAATACTTGAGATAATTTATCAATGTCTGAAAGAAAATTCCAATTCCACGAATACCCTACATTCTTCCACCACCACTACCATATTACATGCATTATTTCTCTTCTTTTTCTTCTTTATCTTTTCTTTTTTTTTTTTCCAGGCCAGTATACAATGGAAAGAGTGGTTAAAACTTAAGAGATAATATTGAGATTCCATTAAAGCAGTGAAGAGACCTCACTCTCCCACAAGGAGATGAAATATATTCGCGTGATTGTGCTTTCGTTGAATGGAAACGTATACAAGTATATATACCTAAAAGTGCCTTACATCAACAAAGAATACTGAAAGTGTTCCCACTTCCCTCCCATTTTCAACGTTACAAGTTTCAGATGCCTTGGACTTGGAGATTGGCTGGGTCGGGTGAAATCTTTCCATTCTCTCGTGGAAAGTGGAATATCGAACCCCAATAACGCCATGGATGTATGGTGGTCGAGCTTTCACTCCCTTCATCAAAATCGTTATTGCAGAAGGACTATTCTTCCTTCAAATGTTCTATCAACCCGCGTTAGTGCGATACATAATTCTTCTACCTTTTCTTCTTTAAGCCAGAAAAATATAACTTGGACCCGCCAGAAGAAGGGGTGATTAAGATTAATTTTGATGCTTCCATAAAAGTAATAATATGTGTTCGGCTGCTACAGTTGCTATGAACCACTTAGGGGAAATTATCGGTTACAAGGCATATTCTTTGAGGCTTGGGCGGTATGGGAGGCTCACAATCTGAAACTGAACTTTAGAGACACAAGGGCGATCATTAAAGGGGACTCAAAGCTAGTAATCTTGTTCTTAAAGAGTCGAACATTTACTCCTTGGAACCTTAGGAATATTATATATTCAAAATTGCTTGAGGATCAAAGAGTGCATAAATGGTAAGGTGACCAGGCATGTCTACAAAGAGGCTAATCAGGTTGTGGATTGGATGGCCAGCGAGGCTCAAAATAGTTTGGGGTGTTTGTCTTTAAATCTATGTAATCTTCATATGCTTTGATTTTTATTTGTAAGGGTGACTTGTGGGGACGTGCTACCCCCAGGTTTGTGTAACACCTCCTGGATTTATCAAAAAAAAAAAAAATCATATAACAGTAAACGCCCATCTTAACATGATGAGGGCACTTAGACTGCAGCGTGACTTACAGATAAATATGATATATATTCTTGCAAATGGTGTCAATGTTTGACTTCTAAATCTTCATAGGCAAAACATGGCTATATACAAATGGACTAAACTAGAGCCCAGCCCATGATCTCAATCTCTACTTTATAATTGAAGTTCGTTGAGGTCAAACCCGGCAGGAAACATTGGTACCCTGCCAAAATTTTTGCAGTAGTGAAAGCCCAAACTCAATTACATTCAGCATAAACTTAACTCAGGCTCCATCAAATGCACCGGGAACAGGTCTCTCGGTTCGATGGCAAAATAGTGCTTTTGTGTTGTTGCCCTACTTGGGTTGGGTAGGGTGGGTTTAGCCGTTTAGGAACAACCCAAACCCATTCCATCCGAAGGAAAAGGAATCTCAAACTTAACCTGATGCGAAGGCTGACTGACTCGGTGCGAGCACAGGAGGATCGGATTTGAATTGAATTTGACCCAATTTTAGTTAAGAGCACACTCATTTGCTGGTTCTCAAACTCTAGTCAGACTGAATATAAGAGTGCAGATGTTATCTTTTCCCACCATGAAATGTTAAAATTGTTTGCCTCTTACTTTCAACGTGTTTCAGTTCAAAGGATGGGAACCAGTCATTGAATGGATCCATGGTGACTATCAAAAAGAATGGATCATGGACTGATTATTAACCTAACTTCAGGGCATTTTTTATTTCTACAAAGTGGACACTTCCCCAACATCAGGCTTGGAAAATGAGCCGTCTTAAGGGTTACAATGGGCAGACTAAGCTATCTGGTCCATCCCAGACCAGATTACCAGATCTTGGTTCAGGATGGGCCTTGCGTTTATCTCAATAAAAACTTGGAGATTCTGCAACTTGTGTGTGTAATCACATGGAGAATCGTCAAAGAACAGAGGTTGTATGATTTTGGTTTCAAAAAAAAAAAAACACTCGTGTTGCTGAGCACCCCTTAAGGTTGCATTTCAGGAGTTGCTCTTTCAAAGCCCATATGCACAAATTTAGTGGGTATTCCCCGGTGTGAATTATCTTTTCTTGTTGTGAATTCTAAAAACAAAATACCACCAGCTGGTTTGAAAATAAATTGGTCTTTAAAACAAAATAACACCAGCTATTGTAAGAGGCATATCCTCCAATGTGGTGGGAGCCAAGTATTTTCCTATCACAACATCTCATTTTTGCATTGACATCACTAGTTGAGTGGTACGTGCAACATGAAAGAGCAGAAAGAGGAGATGAATAAATAAATGGAGAGAGAGAGGGAGAGGGAGAGAGAAAAGAAATGAATAGATTTGATTTTTGGGAATAGTGATGTCAAAGAAAAGCCCAAGGCAAGAATGCACATTACATAGTGAAGATTTGTTCCAAGCTTCTGCCTCCAACTATTCCCATCCCCCAAGTTGAATATTTACATATGCAGCAATCAAACTTTGAAAACGACTATCCAACCCCATTTTCTTGCTACTGCGATCCCTTCCTCAAGAAAACTATGTGACCCACAAATTTGTCCATTAACAAGATTGCTGATTTATGATTTCACGGGACCAGCCTCACCAATTAAACACTTAAAAACTGTTGAAGGCCTCCACATCCCACTATTGCTGAGAAAATCCTTATCCGCTAACCAGGAGGCTTAGCTAGAATGATTTCCCTAAGATTCATTGGTTTTCCAGTTCTTGAACTTGCTATTGATGAAGGAATGTTTCAATTAAACTTGGGAAATTTCTGGTTGGTGAAGCATACCTCGTATCATCAACCAGTGAAGCCAGGTCTCAAATTATTATAATAAAATACTAACCTTGTACAAGTTAATTATAAGTGATCATAAATACCCTCAGTTTTATCATCCAAATAGGTTACATGTTGGATGGAGCCTACGAAAAACTAATCGATAATGATCTGCACCACTTGTACAATATGGTATAATGAGTATGATGATAACACTTTATCATCCCATTTATCCTTTTACCAAATTCAAAACTTGGAAAAAGGAAAAGCGCTAGGGTGGTTTTATTGATTAAATGCCCAATATTGTCCTCATCTCAATTTGGGGTGGAACTAAAGTTGAAGTTGGAATCCAACTTATCCCCTGAAGAAATAAAAATACAGAGGGTTTAAGAAAAGAAAATAGATAGAAGAGTAGAAATGACAACCAAACCTACAATTAATAATTTGTGGTTGCTTTAAATATATAAATTAATCTGAAATGCGCATATTTAATTCATCATTTATGCTCAAAGATCATGTATAAGCCATATATAGTGTTGCATTAGATATTATATAATCATCAACATATTTATAAGAATTGGGCTCTTTTTGAAGCGAGAAAAAGAATTAGGCTAACTTTACTTTTAGCCAACAATAGATGCCCATTATTGTTTTATGATATTCAATTATATCTTAAAAGGTTAAATTGCTAAGTTCCGCTGAACTTTCTAGTTGTTGCTGAAATCTCCCCTCAAGGTTCGTAATTTTAATCACCTCCCCTCAACTTCTTAACATATATAGTTGCATGTAGATCCTTTTTGTTAGAATCTTCTTAAAAGAGGCATGAAAATGCCCAAATAACCCGTGCATTTACATTTGACAAAAATGTTTATTTTCTAAACTTTCTCCTCATATGAATCATTAACCCAAACTCTTACAATTCCCTTTCTGAAAATGCTGTATTTTTCAAATTTGCCCTTCATACTAATCATTCAAAGACAAAGCTACAACTTTAAATTTTCTAATTTTTTGTTGTTTATAAAATATGTATTTTTTTCTTTAGAAACCGGCCACAATAGTAATTACATAGATATTTCGGACATTTTTGTGCCACCTTTTGAAAAATTCTAACAGAGAGATCATATTACAATAATATCATAAAGTACAGGGGAGATTTCAGCAATGGTCAAAAACTTCATGGGAGGTTTCAACAATTTACTCTAGGAGTGGTAAACTGGTAGGACGCATCCTAATATAATGGCCCCACAATTAAATGTACCTTCTCAAAGCTTGTCTTCATCATAAACCGTTGGTTTATATGATTAATAGGCTGCTTATTGGTAGGGGTGTTCACAGTTCAGTTAATCGAATCATGGCACTTTTTTGTAAATCGAACCAGTGGTACCGGTTTTTCTAATTCTCCAAACCAAAACTGAACTGGTACCATCGGCTAACCGGTCTACCGCTTTCAGTTTTTGACCAGTTTGGTTTTTCGATTTTTTATATTTATAATATATATTGTAAAAATATATGTATAATATTATATAATAAATAATAAATGATATATAATATATTATAAATATTTGAAATATATATAATATATAATATATTTATAAGTAGATCATTATAAATATAATATGTTTATATATAATGAATATATTTATATATAATACATAGAAAATATGTGACGTATATTAAAAATATATATACCGGTCAATTCGATTAACCGTTGCTTTTTTGTAGATTAACCGAAAACCAAACCGTTCCTTCGTTTTTTCAAAAATCCCAAACTGATTGATTCAATTAACCGCATTTTGCAGTTCAATTTTCTCGATTCGATTCAATTTTTTGGTTTTTTAGTTTTTTATGGACACCCCTACTTATTGGTCATTGCAGGAATGATAACACCTTTGGGAGGGCCTTCACAATCACGCACAAGGTAGTCCCCACATGGAAAACTTAAGCTATGTTTGATGAAAAACTCAGAAAGCCTTATTTTTTAATCCTTCAGTTACGTATTCTCAAAAAAAGAAAAAAAAAATCCTTCAGTTATGAAATTGACTTTCCACGAAAACTAGTCTTCAACCCTTTCAGTAAAAACAGTTGAATCAAATTTCAAATTTTAACTCCCCCAAATGGCTTCTTACTTTTTTTAGCAAAGAGCCAAAGACATGTAAATAATGCTAATTCGTACCGTAGGACAGCAAGCTGCAACACTGATAATGGTATCCTATGCTACAAAGCATTTAATATTAGTCATCTTATTTCAACTAGTTTCTTTGTGATGCATGTCTGGGAGTAGGAGTGGCCACAAGCTGAGCCTTTCATGAGCTATTCGAGTTTAGCTTGTCTCAATTCAGTTTAAACCGAGCTTTGAATTGAATTTGAGCCCTATATATAGGCTCGTTTGTTAATCGAGCTGAGCTTGAATCTAATAAAGCTCGACTCATGAGGTTCACGAGCCTAGTATTAAATAAATAATTTTTATTATACATACATACATATAATAAATAATTTTATTATATATACAAGAATATTTCTATTAATATAATATTTTTATTTTTATGTATAATAGTAAATAATTTTTATAATTCTTATTTTCTTGTATGTAAAATAAAAATAATTTTTATAATTATTTTTTTGTATATATATTATTAAGTATTTTTTATAATTCTTAATTTTTTGTTGAAAAATAAAAAAATAATAATTTTATGCATATAATTTTTATTTTTCAAAAAAACTTGGCTTATAGTCGAGATCAAGCTGAGCTTGAACTTGCAAGCTATGAATCAAACCAAGCCCGAGCCTGATACTATTTCTGCGAGCCGAGCTCGAATAGCCTAGTATTCGGCTTGGCTTGGCTTGAATCCACCCCAACCCAAGAGGCCACTAGAACCCCCCACATCAAGGTTCAAAATATAGATACGCCCGATACGCCGATAGAGGTGTATAGGGCAGTTTCAATAGCTTTTTTTAGTTTTTTTTTTTTCAAATCCAGTTTAAAGGGGTCGGTTTAAGGTCTATCCACCCCCTGAACCAGTTAAAATCCCGAAACACCCCCTGGAGGGGTGTATCAGGAAGCCCTCGATATGAGACGTATTAGCCAATACGGCCTGATACGTATCAAAATTCCAAACCTTACCCTAGATGAGTAATATTGAAGATTTTATTGACTGGAAATTGCTGGACGGAGTGGATTAACATGGATTTACATGGCAGCTGATGATGTGAGTAAAATGGGTAAAAAAAAGAAAGAAATAAAGAGTTTCCTCCACCCTCTAAAGCAAGTTTGAAGTTTCAATTAATATATGTTTTAATTTTGGGAAAATCTATGATACCAAAAAGATATGATACTAGAAGAGTTTTGATCAATCAAAGTCCACCCTTAAATTTTGATTAATACCATTTGATTAGTTAATATGTTTATGATACAAATTGATTGGTCACAAGTAGGGGTGTCAATAGACCAGTTTTGGATTGGACCCTTCCAAATCAAAATCAATTTAGATGGATTGGATATATAGACCAATAAGATATACTGAATTGAACCATACTAGACTTAATAGTCCAAAGCATTTATTGGATTGGACTGAACCTGATCGATCCGTAATGGATTTATATTGGATTAGGTTGGATTGAATCAATATACGATCTATTGATAGAAGAAAAGAATGCATGTGTCAATGGATCAGGTTTGGGTTTGAACCAATTTGAACTAATTGGATAGCCAAACATTGAATTGGACTTATCCAAAATGGTCCAAAAATATTCATCAGATTGGATTGGACATGGTCCATCTGTAATGGATTCATATTGGACTGGATCATATTGGACCAAATCTGGTCCAATTGACACCCCTAGATATGATACTAAAGAGAGCAAATTGGCCAAACAAGACGACTATATAATTAAAATAAGGCTTGAATGATGATGATGACGATAACTCTGATTCTTTATCCATAATACATGGTTCTACATACTGTTTTCAAAACTGGACCGGACCGGAAAAATCAAGAACCAGTCACCTGACCGGTTCCGTTTTCCTCCAAAACCGCTTTTTTCCCCAAAAAGCGCTGAACCGGTTAGTTAACCGTTCGAATGGTTTTGACCGTTTTCCACTTTTTCAACCTTTTTTTTAATTTTCTTATTTTTTTTATCAAAACAGACTAGCCGTTTGAATCGAATGATCAAACCGTTCAAACCGATAACTGGACCTTTGACTGGTTCGGTCATCGGTTCGTTTTTAAAAACGATGGTTCCACATTCCCTTCTTTTGGGCCTAGTTTGTCTTTACCTATCAAACGCCTAATAAACAAAAACAGTAGTTGTAATAGCTAGAAATGCAAAAGGTTAATGATTGAATTTGGGGATAGAGAACCTGAATACAAGTTTGAGGGTCCTCAAACTTTCCACCTTCCTATATTTTTCGGTATTAGGGCCCACTATCAATTAGGTTCCTTTTATAAAATCATCTACGTGGGCCACATATTACAATGCGAACATCAAAACCCTCCAAATTTATTGCATTAGTGCGCATTTGGAGGACTTTCTGGCAGCAACTTCTGGCTAAGAAAGGTGGGCCCATATAGAAATCTTAGAAGGTATGTTCAATAAAAAAAACTGAGAAAACATTTTATTTAGGGAGCCTAAATCTCCTTAAAAAAACTCAAACTCTGCACACAAGCCATCCAACAATATCTCATGTATGTGAATGAAATTTATGAAGAAATGTTACCAATGTGTAGTTAGAGGCCCTTGCTTTCAAGTTTCACTGTGTGTGTAGATTCTTTTTGCTTTCAGTACTTGATCTAATAAATCAACTTTAATGCTAACCCGGGTAAGATTAAGGCCATTTTGAATATGAGACCACCCCGGAAGTTGAAGGAGGTTCAGAGGTTGAATAGCCGCATAGCCGCCCTAAGCCGCTTCATGTCTAAATCGGCAGACCGCTGTCTGCCGTTCTTTAAGGCAATTAAGAGCAAAGGGTTCGAATGGACCCAAGACTGCCTGCTCGCGTTCGACGAGCTCAAGAAATACCTCGCCAGTGTGCTGACCTTAACCCGGCCCGAGAAGGGCGATGTTTTAGAACTGTACCACTCAGCGAGCGACGAAGTGGTCAGTTCGGTACTAATAAAGGAAGTAGATCGGGTCCAACGGCCCCATCTACTATGTTAGTAAAGTATTGCAGGGAGCAAAGACGAGATACTCGGAGATGGAAAAGCTAGCATACGCACTGATAATTGTAGCTCAGAAGCTCCGCCCGTACTTCAAAGCTCATACTGTCATCGTCCTCACCAACAAACCTCTGAGGCAAGTCTTACTTAAGCCTAAGGTCTCTAGTCGGTTGACAAAGTGGGCCATTGAGCTCAGCGAGTACGACCTCCAGCCGCAAACTACCATTAAGGCTCAAGCCTTAGCAGATTTCATCGCCGAGTGCACATTCAGCTCCGAAGTGCCTAGGCCAGTTGAGCACGAGGTCCCCAGTTCGGGTGAGCTCGAAGCACCCAGGCCGGTTCAGTCCGAGCCCCGTGAGGTAGCAGCCAGTGTGGCATCTCTCCTAGCTAGGCCAAGTGCGAGCTGGGATGAGGAGCCCTGGATCCTTCATGTAGATGGCTCCTCGAACCAGCAGGGCAGCGGTGCCGGAATAGTTCTGCACAACCCGAGTGGTACGAAACTGGAATACGCGTTACGCTTCAAGTTCGCGGCATTTAACAATGAAGCGGAGTACGAGGCGTTGATAGCTGGACTAGCCCTAGCCAGAGAAGTAAAAGCAAAGCACATTGTTATCTACAGCGACTCCCAACTCGTGGTCAACCAGGTCACCGGCGAGTACGAAGCTCGCGAGTCAACCATGATTGCCTACTTGACCAAAGTCAGAGAGGCCCTGCTCAACTTCCAATCACATTTTATCAGGCAAATACAAAGGTCAGAGAACGTTGAGGTCGATGCCCTTACCAGACTAGCTAACGCCAGTGACATCACCATGAGGATCGTATACATAGAGGACTTGCCCCGGCCTAGCATTCTCAGGGGGGCAGAGGAGGTCGCTCCCATCGTTCAAGCAAAGTTAAACTGGATTGACCCACTCACGAGCTTCCTGCTAAGCGGGACCCTCCCTGCAGATCGCAATGCAGCCAGAAGGGTGTAGCGCTAGGCAGCCAAATACGTCATGATAGACAAACGGCTATACAAGAGATCCTACACGCTCCCCTATCTGCGTTGCTTGCGACCTACCGAAGCCGAGCTCGTACTCCGCGACACTCATGAGAGATTATGCGGCGGACACTTGAGGGGCAAGGCCCTCACACAGAATGAACTTCGACAGGGGTATTATTGGCCAACAATGAAAGCAGACGCTATTGAGTTCGTCAGAAAATGTGACAAATGTCAGAGATATGCCAATATTCACCATCAACCCGCTGCCGACCTCAAGTGTCTCACCAGCCTGTGGCCCTTTACACAATGGGACATCGATCTACTTGGGCCATTCCCACCAGCAACGGGTGGAAGGAAGTTCTTAGTAGTGGCAGTGGACTACTTTACCAAGTGGGTAGAGGCCAAACCCCTTGTAACGATCACAACTCGAAATGTCCAAAACTTCTTTTGGAAGAACATCGTGTGCCGCTTTGGATTACCTCGAGTATTGATTTCTGACAATGGCAAGCAGTTCGAGGATATCAAATTCCAAGACTGGTGCTAGGACATGGGAATCCGACAGAATTTTACTTCAGTCGCACACCCTCAAGCAAATGGCCAGGCAGAAGTCATGAACAGAGTCATCCTCCGTGGACTAAAAGCACGACTGGACCGAGCTAAAGGATTATGGGCATATGAACTACCCAGTGTTCTATGGGACTACCGGACCACGGAGAAGACCGCCACGGGAGAAACACCCTTCAATCTCACCTACGGCATCGAAGCGGTGATCTCCGCAGAGATCGAAGTACCTACGCTACGATTAGAAGCATACAGTGATCAGACAAACGAAGATGAGCTACGTACCAACCTCGATCTACTCGACGAAGTAAGGGACCTCATGATGACCGTAGCCTACCAGTAGAGAGTAGCCCGGTAGTATAACATCAGGGTCAGGAGACGGAACCTCTGCGTTGGCGACCTGGTCCTTCGTAAAGTTATGGTAGCTGAGCCCGGCACTAGCAAACTCGGGTCCAACTAGGAAGGTCCCTACCGAGTGAAGCGAGTGATCGGGAAGGAACTTATGAGCTCGAGACCCTCGAAGGGAAACAAGTACCTCGGGCATGGAATATTGTCAACCTAAGACAATACTATCCGTAAGAATTGAGTAGGCCACGAGCCACTCCCAAAGCCTAAGGGCTAGAATACTGAGCTAATATGACCTCAGCACAACAGGACCCAGTCGCCTCTATGGCATGGGCAGACTCCGACAGTGAGCCACAAGCCACTCCTCCAGCCTAGGGGCTGAAACACTGAGCTAATGAAGAAACCTCAACAGCATACAAAGCTAAGTTGCCCCATTAGCACGAACTAAGCACTTGCAGTGCCTGAGGTGCAGGCGGCTCGGGCACGAACCTTACAACAAATAGCCTGCCCTGGCATGCGAAGAGTTCAACCCGTAAGGACAACTGACAGCAAACTACCTCGGGTGTAGACAGGTCAGGCATGAGCACTACTATGTCCCTCACCCCGACATACACAATGCTACCCCTACTAAACTGTTCGGGGCCGCGATGGCCATTAAGGAACTCCCACCTCGGAAGTTCAATTCGATAAATTAACAGCTTGGGGTGAATGACCACTTCGACAAGATAAAATGCACGAACTCTTGGCAAAAAGAAAGAAAAAATCTCTTCATTACAGGAAGTTTGGCACATAAATTTCACTAAGAACGTCTTGATTACAAGGGAGATTAAGTTTACAAATACAAGGAGCAAACTACTTCGGAAGCTCGTTGCCTCTGTTAGGGACCTCCTCGGGGGCAGTAACTGAGCCAAATGGTAAGTTCCGCTAACACCTCGGGCCCCTTAGGCACGGACCCTTCTTCCAAGTCAACGACAGGCGCGACTACCACCTCGAGCCCCGAGGCTGAAGTCTGCGGAGGTTGGGGCTCGGCTAAAGCTTGCGGGGACTCAACGCGTGCCTTCTTGGCTACGCGTTTCTTTCTCTTCATCTGGCGGAAGAGCTTCTGGTTGTCTATTCTCTCCGCCTCCATGGGACCTGTAGCAAAACACAACATCAGCAACCCGAAGTAAACATATGAACAGAAAGACGAAGTGAAGGAGGACCTACCCGGGCTCAAGCTCGCCTGGACGAGCTTTTCCTCAGAAGTGAAGTCTTTATAATTCAACCCGAGTTGAGCCAGTGAATGGAGCACCTTCTTGGTCTTCCCGTCTAGGATAACATCGGGGTCTTGAACGGCTATCCTCCAATCGGTGGGGAAGGGCCACCCCGTACTGCTCCAGACTACGAAGTAGTCCCGCTTCCAAGCTGGGACTTTGCTCGGGAGCTTGTGCATGAGTTTGAAACCCGGGCGGGGGGACAGGTAGTAGGGTCGCCTGTGCCCGGGGAGAGTGCCCGAAGCGCTCTTCTTTATGGCCAAAATTGTGCTGAGAACATCTAAATCTATGGAGAGGGAACGGTCAAAGCAAAGAGAGATGGACCCCACAACATTCCGTATAGAGTTCGGGTGGAGTTGGTCTTGGGTGATGTTAAAGTGTACCAACACCTCAACGATCAAAGGGTGAAGAGGAAGTCGGAGCCCGGCTATCAGTTGCTCCCTGAAAATCACGATCTCGTCAGGACCATGCACCCATGGGAAGTTGCCAATGGGAAGGCTATATGAGTATTCCTTAGGGAGGTGGAACCTCTGTATGAGGTCTTGAAGCCTCTCCGAAGTCATTATAGAAGGGCCGAACTGATCTAGCTCCCGACCTCGGTGGGAGGTGGACGCTAGATAACCCAAAGCCACCCATACTTCAGATGGCTGAACAGCAGAGGAGCCACCCCAAGCCGAGGTACCCACCTCGGGCTCGTCGATAAGGCTGTCTGCAATAGACGACATAGCGAACTAAAGCGAAGAAACAAATTGAAAAGGGGAAGGAAGCTCGGGAGGACTCACCCAAAGAAACGCAACCAGACTGGGAGAACAGGACGAACTGGAAGACCCGAGCTAAGAGACCTCCGACGCGAGCTCAAACACTACCGACGAGAGCTTTGTGGCAAAGAAAATGGCCAAGGGTCCCCTATTTATAGCCACAGTTGTGGGTTCCTCGAGGCGAAAACGGTTTAGCGCGTTTTTGACATCCGCGAAGTCCAAATCGCGTGAGATCCGCGCATAATCCAGACGCGACTCGAGTCTTTCTTGATCAAACCGGGTGCTAGACCGGTCCAGCTGGATGGAGCGCGCAACAAAGCGGCATGAAGACCAACGCCAAATCCACCCGGCGTGTCATGACCTCCCCGCACTGGATCATCGCCGCCAGCGCAGGGAGTGGGGGGCAATTGATGGGGGGTGATTTGGCCAGACCTCGCAGTACGGGTACACGTGGGCGTGACCTTGCTCAAACAGTGACTCAGCATGACAGCGCAACGGACGTGACCACAACTCGGAGGGAAGGTCCCACCGAGTTCAGCTCGGCAATTGGGCGGATAAACCACTTGCCGGAAGCCGCCTCACTCGCACCTCCTCTCCGGGGTTAAGGCACTTCGGGGTTCCCCGATTTCGGGGCGCCCTGACCTCTCTTGAGGCCCGAGCTCCCCCCACTGGACCTCGGGCCACTCCTAGACAGGAACACGCCGATCAATCTCTAGACACCCCGAGGCACGGACACCTCGGGTCAACCAGCTCGGCATAACTTGCTACGGGCAGCTCGTCACTCAAGAGATAGCCCGACTCAGGGTAATTTGCGGAAGGGTAGCTTGGTATACCGCAGGAAGGCTTCCTGCTCGACCATCGTACCCGACAAATCTGTGGACAACAAACATGTCCCTCGTCAAAAAGCACCGCGCCTATCACCTTCAGAAAGGTGTCCCGCACCTGACAGGCACGTACCCTGCAACGACGGCCCCGCGCGTGCCACCTCAACCTTGCCAGTAACGGCTATAGTAGACTGACAGTGACGGTTATACCTGCCCTGTCAGAAGCAGAGGGCCTGAAGCAACGGAATTCAGTTATAAGGGGCTTATTCTCAAGGAANGTTATACCTGCCCTGTCAGAAGCAGAGGGCCTGAAGCAACGGAATTCAGTTATAAGGGGCTTATTCTCAAGGAACAAGGTATCTTCGAATCACCTACGCAATTTTCACTCTTAGCCTTCGTTTTCTCTTTGCTTCTTGCACGAAATACTGACTTAATCATCGGAGTGTTCCTGCTAGGCAAACCCCCGGGAGTTCTTCTTCTCCCCTCTCGTTCCAGGTACCTCTCAGGAGCCACGCGAGTGTTAGATAGGAGTGACCGGATCGCGCTACATCAAGTATAAAATGCTCCTTGTAGTCATTTCTTTGTTTTTAAAGCTCAGTTTACAAGAAGTACAAAACATGCTTTTTAAAACTGTATCAGACTGGACGGTCGGGTCAGAAAAACCATGAACCAATTAGGTGACCAGTTCCATTTTACCCCAGAACCATTATTTTCTCCAAAACCGTTGATTTGGTCAACAAACCACTGACCCAGGTGGTTGAACCATCCAACGGTTTAGTTGGTTTTTATTTATTTTTTAAATAATATTATTTATCAGAATAGATCATCCATTCGGTTGGAACAATCAGACCATTCGACCCAGAAACCAGACCCTTACAGGTTTGTTGTCCTCTTTCTAAATTGAGCCTAGTAAAATTTCTATTATCGATGGAGTAACTTGCAAGGGAAATTGTATTGAACTTTTTTTTTTCTTTCCGGCGGGGTGAATGATTCAGTTGTGGTCCAATTGGCAAAGTATTGCATCCACAGCGTGGGAAAATAAAAGCCTTTTTAATAGTAAAAAGTTAATTTGCAATAGCGACCTGGGCGTCCAACACATGGTCCTTTTCTTTTATGAGTTTCCCCCAAGAGCAAGATTCATGAATTGGATCACACCAATCGACCGGGCAGTTCAACTATTCAACCTGCCAACTCAACTCATTAAAGTTTTGTAGCGTTTTGGCCACACGAATTGTTTATATCATGTTATATCATTCTATCCAACAATGTTATGTTTATTGTTAAAATATGGGCTCTCAAAGAGTTGACATTCTAGGAAGCTTTTTTATCTTGTTCACTGATGAACCATTCCTCATTTTTCTTGCATTTTTAAGCTTTCTTTAATCTCTAATCCTCATTCTTCACTGAATCTGTCATCTAATCCGCTAGGCTGGATAACAGAGAGGCTTCTAACTTTATAAGGTGGACCCCATGTATGATATAATTAAGCTATGTTTAGTAAAAATCCGAAGAACCCAAATCGATTATCTGTCGGTCATTTAAAGGTTCATAATATAATTTTAGGATGCATATGATGACTATGAAAGGTTTTTTGTCAGGGTAATGTGGCTCTTTTTGTGATTTGTGTTTGATTATATTTTATTTGCCCTGCTTGGATTGAGATGGTGAGGTCGTATACTTTATATTCGGGTTTAGGAATAAGGTGGATTCCGTCTCAATAATTTTCTTCCTCTTTTGATAATGGTTAATTAATGAAATTTTAAAGTAGTTGCCCCTCACCTAAAAAAAACTCGTAATTAAGGGTGTTAATGGACCGATTAATTTAGACGGACCAACAAGATATATTGCATTGGATCAATTCAGTCTAAAATATTTATTAGATTAAATTGGACCTGATCCATCCATAATAAATTTATATTAGATTGGGTTGGATTAAGCCAACATTTGATCCATTAATATAAGATAAAAATATAAGTGTCAGCGGATCAGGTTTGGGTAGAAAGCAATTTAAATCAAAACAAATTTAAACAGATTGGACCGGTCCAAAATATTCATTGGATAGGATTGGGCCTGATCCATTTATAATAGAATCACATTGGACTGGATCGGATTGGACCAAATCCAATCCAATTGACACCCCTACTTGTACTAAAATGTTAGTCAGTTAAAAGGGATTATCCACTTCAGCCTCCTTGAGTAATTCATCCAATTGAACCAGTTTAGAGCCAGCCCATTTAGGAGGATTTTAGCTTAGACTAATTTCATTGGAAAGTCAATTAATTTCATGATTGAACAAATTAATTAAAGTATACTATTGGGGTTTTCTGGGTTTTCCACCAAACATATTTCATGATTGAACAAATTTCATGTGGGGGCCACCTTGTAAATTAAGCCACGAAAGCCCTTCCAGAGGGGCATTTAGCTGCACATTCAGCTTAGCCATTATTCCTAACGGGCCCCAACCCAAAAACCTTATTAATTGAAACAGTTAGTTAGCAAACTGATTAATTTCGTGAACCATTTCAAAAGCATTTAACTGGACTATTTATGATAGTAAAAGGTTAAAAGACTCATAAAAAAAGAAAAGGATAACGTAAACAGTGGTTTTGCATAAGTTAACAAATTTCTATTTCTTAGTGGGGAATGAACTAATTAATTGTGATTTGTGAACTGCAAGTGCAAGCATGGTGGTGGACAACCTAAACGGCATTGTGGTCCTGCTGAAATTCAACCCAACCACCATTTACACAGAGCTCTGGAAAAAGCGTGTGCATTATAACAAGCTACGTCATATCACTCGAAAGAGTCCAGCTTTTGGTTAGAGACCTTTTCGACATGAATGAATGCCAAGGACCCATCAACCCAATTTTATATTATGAAGTCGGCCGGAGACGGGAGAGCTTTTGGAATGGGAAAAGAATAGGATCCCAGATATAGATATTTCAAAATTGAGATCTCACAAGTCACAACCTAACCCTTTGACGATCGATGATCGAGAACTCGAGATATGGAAGAATTAATATTGTTTGGTTCAGCTAATATTTGCAAAGAATAATTAGAAAGATAATGTAGTAGTCTCATCTCATATGCAAATTGTATCTGAAAATCCGACTTCATATTCAGGATTCGACATGATTTAATTAGAATTTGGATAGCTTTTAATATGATCATAGGTTCGGTTGGATTCAGATATTAAAATGATACTGTTTAGTTTAACGGATCAAATTTGGATATACCTGATAGTGATAAATTTATCTTCATATATAATCTATTTCATTCTAATAAAATTATATTATTTTCTTAATTAGATTCGAATTGCTTGGCTTTAAATTCAGAGTTGAAAACAAAAAACAAAAAGGAAATGTTTGATCTCTACATCCATGGACGTCATGAGATGTTACCACTCAACTGTTTGTCACTTGGAAAAAAAATCTTGGGATGAAATGAAACCTCTCCTCTAATTGATCCAATGGCCATCTGTGTCAACTTCCGTTGCCTCCTTGGAGCCAACATCTGTAACAACAGTCAAAGTACGTAGGTTGTTTTGTTTGATGACTTTCATCTTTGGTGTTACTGTAGCAGCTTTCATTTCATGCATTGTTGTTTATAAGGAAGGGGGAGGGAAAGGCAAACAGGCAAACAGGCAATAGCTCGTGGACATTACATGGGCTATGGCCTATGGGGTCTGCCTCATTAATGCTTCTGGCCCCAGCCTTTATCCTTGTTATTTAACTGGGCTCCAAAACCAAAAGGAATCAGGATGCTTTCCTTCCCTTTCTAGTTTAGTTTCTATGGGTTGGGATGAAAATGGAAGGAGTAGAGTAGATGATCAAACCCTCGCATTAATGTAGTCGGTGTAAAGCTTGTATACGTGGATTAAAATCACCAATAGTTGGAAAGTGGTGAGTATTGTGTTTGGGTTCTACATCCTATTTTCGCTTTACAAACAAACAGAGAGATTAGGCAGATGACCTGTAATCGAACTAACTTTGGTTAACAAATAAACGGAGAAAAGACGGAGTTTATTTCCCAAGTTCCAACCAACGCTTTCATGTTAAAGTCATGTCCAATAAACAATTAAAAGGATTTCGTGGTGGCTGGTCTTTTGGGTGTTGGGTCCTTCTTTGCCTTTCTCACTCAGATAGGAATTGTGCCAAACCAAACACCCGGGTTGAAGTAAGCGATGGGTTTTCTCCCAAGGAATGTTGATTGTTGAATGGTTTTCTCTGACATTCAAAACCCAGTCAATTTAAATTCTGCTAGTCTATCCCTCAACAAATATTTAATGAACAGAGATATTTATAATTTATTACCTGGGAATTAATGTAGCCTTGGAATTACAAAATACAAATCGTGGGCATTCCCTATTCAATTTCTTGAGACACTCTTGAAGTTGAACGATAATGCGTTTGTTGGATAAATAAAGAAAGAAAGAGAGGAACAGAAAATCCATGCCGTTGCCGCGTTGGACGGAATTGAGATTCCCATTTAAATCCATTAAGTTTCTTAGAACGTCAAATCAGTTAGGTGGCCCACCCCACCTTGACCTCCGCCCAATAAAATAACAAAGGGTTCGATCATCAAACATCGCTACCGTTTGTTTAAATCCATTAAGTTTCTGTTGTTTTAACATTACGTTCAAATTGGCGGGAATTTATTACGAGTTTCCTTTTCTTGGAATTTAAAAAAAAAAAAAAAAGATTCCCATTTGAGGTTGAGAGTCAGAGCCCCATGTCATCGGTCGATGCAAACTTGCAAATGCGGTTTCGGATTCTTCTATTCCTTTTTTTTTTTTTGCCTTTTTCATTCGAAAAGAGAAAAGGGCTAAAATAAATTTTGGAAGCAACTTTTTTTCTCAAAAGCATTGCTCCCTTTTTCGTCCTTCTATCCATGGAAACTTTCGCGGTTCATCCATCCAAATGTAAATGTAAGAATGCAAATGAATCAGATCGAATTTGAATCAGTGTATATTTGAATTCGATTCAATAGTATTTATATCAGATTTGATCCGATCAAATATGATTGGACTCGATTTGAATTCAAATTCTATCGGATCTCTGAATCTGATTTGATCTAACTTATTTTCTTTAAAAAATAAAATATACTAATTTAAATAAAAATTAAAAAAAATAAATATATTTTAATTATTTTTATCATATATATATATATATATATATAATACAATATAAATAATATATTTATATTTATAAATATCTAAGACATTGGATCGAATAAGGGTGATCCAAATCCAATCCAAAGATTCAATCAAGAGTGTTCCAAAATTGATCAAATCAGATCTCGGATGATGATACGTTCCATTTGCACCCCTATCCAAATCCAAGTCCAAGTCTAAGTGAATCTCTTTGCCCTAGTAAGAAGATTGATCGATCGATCTTTCATGGTATGGCATACTATAGGATATCATACATGTGCACCTCTAAGATGCAATGATCAAGTGTCCTAGGTCCAGTCGTCCAGGTCCATTACTTGTATACCATAGATTATTGAGGCCCGGGCCCATTATTAATAACAGAATAACACTTACAATCTTACACTTCGGTTGGTTGCACAGATTGCAAAATCCCAAATCCCTGGTCTCTCTCTCTCTCATTTGGGAAACAGGAAGCTTAAAACTTTGCGATTAGCAAGTGAGGTAGTGACGAGACGGGATCTGCTCCTCACACTTTGGCGCCTCACATGTACATCCAGCATGCATTAGGAGATAAATAATAACTTAAAAGTACAGAAGATGTTCCCAATGCATGCTAGTATATGCATGTGAGGCGCGTGTGAGACGCCCTCCATGAGGAGCAGATCCGGTCTCGGGTAGTGACTAGGGAAGACTGAAGAGAGAGAGCTACCAAACTCTGTGATGGGTGTAATAATAATGGCAGGAGTGGAGACTGGAGGAATGTGCCCCACAATGAACCGGGATCTGCTCCTCACATGGGAGCACCTTACATGCACATTGACCATACATGAGAACATCTCCCGTAAATAATAATTTATTAGTATGGGAGATGCTCTCAATGCATGGTAAATATGTGTGTGAGGCTCGATTGAGACGCCCTGTGTGAGGAGCAGATTCGGTCTCCCCCGCAACAGTGTAAGTGTGTGACTGTGTGGTGTTGCTTTTTCAACCTCTCAGGATAATAATTGTAGCATAGACTACACACATGGAGCATGGTGAGTGACTGAGTGTGGGACTGGCCGTATCGTATTGGCTCTATGTCCCCCGGGGCATTTTTATGGAGAGGACCGAAGAGAGGCCTTTTTGACTGTTCTGATATCATTTCATCAATTACATGTGTGGAATTCAACCTCCTTCATCTCACTATTTCTATTATGTCTTAAGTAGACTATCACTAGATTGTTTATACGTTTCTTAGGCCATATTTAGGAGTGCTTAATTATGTTAAAAACAAGTGTTTATTCAGTTTTTGAATAAGTATTTATTTGCATTTGACATTCAGTTTTTTCAACCTTTTCTCCAACAAGCACTTAAATAAGTAATTGGGACTCTTTTGTCCTTTATTTTTTTTTTCAAAACATCCAATTCAAAGTGAATGAATAAAAGTACTTTGATAGAAGTTCTTTCATAAAAATGTTTCACTAAAATTATTTTTATAAAAGTGTTTTTGTAGAAGTGTTTTTATAAAAATACTTTCACAAAAAGTGTTTTTATAAAAGTGTTTTCATAAAAGTGCTTTCATAAAAGTTCTTTTATAAACATAAGAGCACTTTTATGAAAATGCTCTTATAAAAGTACTTTTATAGAAGTGCTTTCATAAAAGTACTTTTTATAAAATTACTTTCATGTAAAAGTACTTTTACAAATGTGCTTTCATAAAATTGTTTTTGTAAATGGACATAATTGGTATTCTAAAAGTTTACCATGGATAATTTTGGGAGTAAAAATTTGAATAAGTGCTTATTGTATGAGCACTTAAAAAAAAAAGTTGGAAATATGGGCTTAAAAAATAAGCCCTTGTTTTTAAAATAAGCACTTATTTTAGGCTTATTTTCCAAACACCAATAAGTGCTTAATGGTGTGGTCCCCGCCCAAATAAGCACTCATTTCAAATAAACATTTATTTTTAAGCATTCCCAAACATGGCCTTAGATTCTTGCACCCCTCTCTCTCTATCTCTATGTTTGATGCACAGTTTTATTGTTTATCGATGTCATGTGTTCAAGCCATTGTGTGCTTAAAACATGCTTATTGTATTTCAAATTTTAATCCTAGTCTCCCAAATCAAACAAGCCCATCATCCATTTAGGTTGTGTTTGTTTGAGGTGTAAAATCGAGCTGTGTAAACTTTACACCTTGGTTTGATTTTGCAAGCGCTTGGATAGAGTGTATATTTACACCGTAAATCGATGTAAAACTTTATTTTGAAATACTTTTACACCAATAATTGATGTAAAAAATACATCAAAATTATCGATGTAAAACTATCTATTTCTACCATCGAAGTGAAATTCCTCTCACTCTAACGTCTCTCTTCTCCATTTCTCCATCTACTCCATCTCAACATCCACCTTGCTCGTGGTTTCTCTCTCATCGGCACCACTCTTAGATCTCTCTCACTTGGTAGTGGCAAGGTTGGCCTTCTCGACGACGACCTTGGCCACATTGACAACGAAAGCTTCAAGCTTCTTTTTAGCATACAAGGTGAAGTGACGACAACCACTAAAATAAATCCCCTCGCAACCATGGTCGTCGAAGGGAAGGGTAAAGTGCACCGTGAGCCACACCTCTTGCTTGCTGCCCAAACAGCCTCTTAGATGCATCCGTTTAGGCAACCTTCACTTCCTCCCGTCTCATCTTGTACGCCTTTGCCATTTTCTCCGATCTTCATTCCTCTACTCTTTCTCACGTGTTCGGTGCTTTGTAGTAGAGCGAACTGTGAAGAGAAGCATCGAGAAAAGAGCCATAGTCTATAGGCTACAGGTAAACAGACACATCAAATGGTGAACGATGATGCAACTACTACAAGCTACAAGTGGTAGGAGGCTCTCAAGGCCGTAGTCCAAATTCAAATAACTTGGGAACCGTTGGATCGGGATTATCGCATCACATAGGATTGTTGCGAAGTGCATATTGGTGTATGGTTGGAAATTTACACGGACGTCTATTCCAAATTCCGACAAAAAAAAATCAAAATTTATACCTTGATTAGTGTAAATATTCAAAAACAACCGGTTTCAATTTCTATCCATCACTCAAACTGTTCATATTTTCTATCTATGTAAAATTGAATTTACACCTAAAACAAACATAGCCTTAAGGGGTGTTTTATGATGCGAGTTGTTTTTCTTGTTGTTACTCCAAAGACAAAACAAAACAAACTTGTTGAAAACCAATTGATTTTTAAAACAAGGAGAACAGAAAAACATGGCATTCTTTTTGTATGTCTTTTATGTTTCTAAAACTGAAACCAAGAAAATATGTTATTGAACTCCTGGTTTAATAAACATGTTTTTATATGGTTATTCATTTTTTGTTTCTTTGTAGTTTTAAAAAATAAAAATACTGGTCAACAATTAAAAAGAAAAAAAAAAACAAAACGAGAACAAAAGATTCATATCGTAGAATATCCCTTTAATTTCATTTTTCACTATCAATCAAATACGATATTCCCATGTTGCATTTTTGTTAGGATTTCACAAAGGAAGTATCTAAGGGTCCATTTGGTTTGTAATTGGAATGGTCCATTTTCATAATCTGTTTGATTCAGATAGGAATGAGAATAAAAATTAAAATCAACGGGAATAGAATTTCATTCTTAAAGAAGGGGCAAGAAATGACCATTCCTTCAAATGGAAGAATGCCATTCTAACAGGAATGAAAATGAAATTTCAATTCCACCCAACCAAACAATTGAAATTGGAATAATCCATTCTGATTCTGATTCAGATTCCGATTCCGATTCCGATTCCAAACCATATTCCCTTGAACCAAATGGAACCTAAAATTTCGTGCTCCATTTGGAAACTCCAATGAATGCAGATTATTTTGTTATCGTTTGGAAACTCCATTTGGAAACTGTTTTACCTTCCCATTATTTCCTTATCTTCCCCATTAAACAATTAAATAAAAATCTTTCGAATATCAGAGTTTATGTTAATGAAGAAGATTGAACGGATGAAATTTTGAAGGCAAAAGAAAGAAGAGAGAGAGAAAGAGCAAAGAACAAAAGAAATATAAGAATCTTTGTGTGAGTTCAAGATAAACTACTACAAAACATTATCTGTTTTAGTTGTTCAACGTAAACCGAGATGACACGCAAATTTTATTTTCAGTGTCAGATGAGATGACCATATTATATTAATTTTGACGATGAATGGCTGCTTTCGTAATTTTCCTAAGGAGACAAGGGTATTTGGATATATTACGGATATTTTTTAATTATATATTCAGAAAATATTTGCAAAATTATTTAGCCACTCTCAAGCAAGGTCCCAAGGTCCCTAAAATAAGTCCCTTCCTCGTACACAAAAAATGAAAAATAAAAATACAAGACAAATGGCTATATAATTTTTCTCGTCTCTCTTTTGTTTCTCTCCCACCTTTACTGGGACTGATTTCTCTGTTCTCTTCTGGTTATATCATTCCCATTAACAAAGCACAGTTGGTAAAGATCCTGTAAGGAAATCTAGAGAGGCATCCGCTTGCGCTGTTCCTCTATTCGTTTCTCTTGTTTTCATTCCAGTGGAAAGCGACAGGAGAAGGGTTTATAAAGTTAAGATTTGTGTTCGTGTTCGCTGCTGGTTGAAAGTTGAAATGCTGACAAACCAGCGATTTTTCCGGGTGTTGGAGCCGATCGGAAAATCGCTGGTGGTTTGATGGAAGAGCTGGTGAGAGGGTTCCATTTGACTCACGCGGCATTTGATGGAGGTGAAAGTCTCGACCCGATGTATGGTTTCTCCGCAATCTGGGTTTCGAAGTTCGATTCTATTTGCAGCCCTTGTTTTCGAGGTAGCCTTTTACTGTTTGCTCTCTTTTATTTTGTTCTTCCCCTCTTATTTCTTTCATTGCTTAAGTTCAAAAGTTGATATTTAGGGTTTTCTTTTGTCTCCGGGTGCTAGGAATATGTTAAAAATGGCTGAAATAAATGCTTGGCTTCAGTGGGCCTCTCTTATGAGTTATGGCTTCAGAACTTTCGTTTCAAAGATGCATTTTTCTTTTTTATCTAACTTTTTCCGTTATTTTTGTTGATCATTTGACTTCATATTGTAACGATTATTTGGTTTTTGAAGGTTATGAATAACTGAGACCATCTTTAAATTTTCTTCCGATTTCTTCCCTCAGTTTAAGAAATGTGTTGTTGTTGGTTTATTTGGAGCTTCTAGTTTACTTAAAATTTTAGGGACATTTGCCAGCTATACTGATGCCTCTGGGTTATTTAGACCTTTGAGGGTTTTCCTGGCAATTTTGTATAAGAAAGTCTTAATTTTTATGTTCTAGCTCCCTTTCTTCTTCTTCTATACTTTTAATTCGTTTTATTTGTAAGTCGGATTGGGTTTACTAGCCGAGGGTGAGACCCTTTGTGCCGTCCATTTTGCATCTTTTATCGAAGGGGTGATTTGGAGCTTCTTCTTAGTATGTGTCTAAAAGTGGGTGCGTGAGTTCATGTTCTATAGCATCAAAGAGTGTTGTTCCCGTTGTTCTGGAAGATCTTTCTTTCTTTCCTTAAATCATAGAATTAAGGCTTTATTCTGCTTGGAGTAAACTAGAATAGCTACTTTTCATTTTGTTGATTGATTATAGTGTTTTTAATGCTTGTATTTCTCTCTTGCCTTTAGATTGTATTTATCCTAGTCTCGATTGAAGCTGCTAATGGCATGCCCCAAGGAAATCAGATGCAAAGACAAGGCCTTGACCTTGAAAAGGGGAGTAAGGACATCCTCTCGCATTCCTGCATTCATGATCAGCTACTTGAACAGAGGAGGCGGCCCGGTCGCAAGGAGTATTCTGTAACCCCACAAGTCTACAAGGAGTCTGGTCTGAGTGGTCTCTCAAGACCCCTTCATCGCAAGGGAAGGGCATTACTTGGAATTTCCCCCTTGTCAGAGTCACAAAAGGATGCTAGACAACCTATCAGAATATATCTGAATTATGATGCTGTTGGCCATTCGCCTGATAGAGATTGTCGAAATGTTGGTGACATTGTGAAGGTGGGTATTTTAATAAGTTGATAAACTTGAAACTAGTCTATACATGCAGAATTCTATTTACACCCATTTTGATATCATGCTTCTCTTTTCTCTTTCTCTAGCTTGGAGAGCCTCCTGTGACTTCTCTTACAAATACACCTGCTTGCAATCCTCATGGAGATCCTCCTATTTTTGGTGACTGCTGGTATAACTGCACTTTGGATGATATTACTGGGGAGGACAAGAGGCATCGCCTTCGTAAGGTTTGATTTCACACCTTAAATCTCTTCTTTGATTTTATCTAAATCAATGGAACATTTTCAACATGATTTTTCTCTTACTAAACATAAAATATAAATAGTATGAATGCTGCTTTGGGTACCAAGTATCATCTTAATCCCGTTATGCACTTAAAATGTACTACTGAAGAACACTTTAAATTATCCTACTTTGTATTAATAATTAATAAACTGATATATTATGAAATCTTTATGCTTATAACATAAATATAGTCCTCGGTGCTTCGTTTTCTTGCAATTCTATTTTTTCAATAGATTATCTATCAATTATGATATTGGACTTTCAATCCGTAATGATATCAATGAGATTTTAAGAATATTAAAGTAAGAGAACAGTATAATCACTTAGCCTACCCAGGGAGACAGATCTAGATCAATGAAAGCCTTACATAAGAGAAGAAAACTATTCACAACAATAAGAGGAAGTAGCCCCAGAAAGTTCAAGGCCCCTAGCCATCTTTGAACTATTTTATAACAACTCAAGACCCCTGGCTTCACCTACTCTGCACCAATTAATGTAATCAATGTAAGAGACTAGGACCTGTCTCTGCGCCAGTAGGGCTTTAACTTCAACTCCTCGAACCAAATCTTCAGACCCGTCTCTGTATTACATAATGGAAATATGAGAATCCCCCTCTACCTCCAGTCCTCTGCACTAATAGAAGCCTTCATGATGAGAACTTGCAATAGGGCCTTAACCTTAGTTTTAATCAAGTCTTCAGACCCAATGAACCTGAACAAGCCAAAATAATCTTCCATTACAGTAAAAGGGCTAGGTTTCCCATAAGTAACCATCCAAATTAAAATTCATTGTGTTTTTGTTCTGAGAGAACTAGCTCTGAGGAATAACCATCATGACGGTGGAAGGTCTAGAGATGTCAGACTATCATTGAGCCACATGGCTGAAAGAAAAACTCTTGAGCTCCAACATGATCATAAGATCTAATCATCTAAGCATTGACACATCAATTGGCTGTTTATTGGAGAAAAAAAAAATTAACTGGGTTCTCCCCACCCCTCCCCCAACACCACCACCAAAGGAAAACAAGAAAAAAAACAAATGACAGTCCAATATTGTATGTATTTTTTTTCTTAATCTTTCTAAATGGAGTGCCCAGTACACCCTTGTTAAATAAACATTCTAATTTCAAAAGCAACCCTGCACAGGCCCTAGGGCAGACAGCCGACTGGTTTAGAAGAGCCTTAGCTGTTGAGCCTGTGAAAGGGAACTTGCGGTTAAGTGGATATTCTGCATGTGGACAGGATGGTGGTGTACAGCTTCCACGTGAATATGTAGAAGGTAATTGTGCCATGAAGAATTATTTTTTATTTTATTTTTTTGTTTGATTTTATTTTATCTTGCTAGGTTGATTTGGGGTAGTAACCAATTACATTCTGTGCAGAGGGTGTTGCTGATTCAGACTTAGTTCTTTTGGTCACCACAAGGCCTACTACAGGAAATACTCTTGCATGGGCAGTGGCATGTGAACGTGATCAGTGGGGTCGTGCAATTGCTGGTAACACTATTCTGGATAAATTCTTTGGGCAGTCTTCTGCCCATGCAAGTGTGGGATACATCTATTCTGGGAAAAATAAATGACACTATTCTATGTACTTGTGTAGGGCACGTGAATGTTGCTCCACGGCATTTGACAGCTGAAGCAGAAACATTACTTTCAGCTACTCTTATTCATGAGGTTGGTTGTTGAGTAAATAAGATGGAAAATAGAAAATAGTATGCATTTTTTGTGATCTAATTAGCAAATTCATTTTTCCTAGGTCATGCATGTTCTTGGTTTTGATCCACATGCCTTCGCACATTTTCGGGATGAGAGGAAAAGAAGGCGTAATCAGGTAGATAAAATTATTATGACATACATAGTCCAGAAAATGCAAAAGTATGTTCTTTTTTCTTTTTTTTTTTTGGAGAAATCACCTACCACTGGAGGCTTTTATGTACACAAAATGTCTGGAGATGCATGCTTCACTTGCTAGTCCCATTCCTAAAAACATTCCATCCCCCCATATTATTAGGGTAGGATGATGCTTTCTTTTCTTAGTATTTATTTTCCCCCATTTCCTTTCTTCTCATTTATGTTTAGCATGTATTAGGTTGGATTCAACCTGTTAACATACAGTCCAAGTCCCTCACAATGTCACACCATTCATTGAATAAAAAAAGAAAAAGAATGAAAAAAAAACACTATAGTACTCCAAATTTTCCCACCAATTTGTACAATGCCAACATATTATACTAATGTTTAGATATCTTAAACCAAGTTACATTAGGTTTTTCTTTTAAGCACCTTTGCGTTGCTTTTTTCTTATGTTTATTTATCTTATGAACTTGTCTCAAGCATGGGAAAGAGCTTTTTTATTCTTAGTTCCCACGGTCAAATCAGTTGTTTTGTTTATAAGTCCATCGTCATGTTTAATTTATTTGTAAATCCAATTTGTTATGGTAAATTACCAAACCTCTTTAAGCAATGCTTCCACACAAAAACACAATTTCTCATTTTTGTATGTTCATGGTTTTCCTTCTCAAGAGTAGTACCAGTTAATTTCGATGCAATAGATAATTTCCATACTTCTCTCTATCCACCATTCACTTTGTCAGGCTATCGTTTCAATCTTTACAATTCAATTGATGGGTCAACCTTTTGGAGGACGGTTAGAATAAAGAAAAGAAACTGTACTGATGAGTGATTCATATCATGTTAATATGTAATTTTATTTATTGTGGGAAACTCTTTACAGTTTCTGGTTGGTTTCATAAAAAAAAAAGAAGACAAAGCAGTATGGGATGGATGAGATAAAATAGAAGATGGTGATAGTTCTTATGTTGGACTATATTGTTTAATGCCTTAATTTTGGATGTCTTAGCAGTCTGTTATTACATATTTAAAATAAGTTATATTAAAATTAGCATTGACCGAACAAGCATGGGCAATTGTGTGTTGTACATGGTATTGATAAAGATAAGAGGTCCGTCATAAATAGTTTTTCTGTGTGTCATAAGCCTCTCGCAGAAATGTGGGGTATCTGCTTTCTATGATAATAGATACAAAACTGTAGCCTGTGTATTTTGATATCCTCAAATTAAAAGAAAAAAAACTAACAGGGGTTTGTAATATCTATTTGCAGGTTACTGTACAAGTTATGGATGAGAAGCTTGGGCGGATGGTGACTCGTGTGGTTCTTCCACGTGTTATCATGCATGCACGATATCATTATGGGGTTTGTTGAGCACTTCTGAACTATGTGGATATATATATTGACAGAGGGTGCAATTTTTTGTTTGTCTTGTGTTCACATTTAAAGTTAAACATTTGATGTGTGCAGGCCTTCTCTGACAACTTTACTGGTTTAGAGCTAGAAGATGGGGGAGGACGTGGAACCTCAGGTCTCTCTCTCTCTCTCTCTCTCTCTCTCTCTCTCTATTGGTAATTTGGTAGAGACATTATCTAAATATTTTGGTTGCTTTACTTGGATACAATGTCTAAATACATTGTGTATTTTGTTTCTTAAGCATGTTATTTTGACAAAGATGGTATTAATCTATTAATACAACATACCATTCTGTATTATCTAATTCCACCCATTTGCAGTGTTTTCTTGTTACACACCCTTGCAGTTCATTGTTTTCAGGTCTTTTACACAAAATCTGTTGTTAATGATCAATATGCATGGCTATTTGCATGCAGGATCCCACTGGGAGAAGAGGCTTCTGATGAATGAGATTATGACAGGATCAGTGGATACAAGATCAGTTGTTTCAAAAATGACGTTGGCTTTATTAGAGGATAGTGGATGGTATAGGGCTAATTATAGTATGGCAGACCGTCTGGATTGGGGACACAATCAAGGGACAGAATTTGTTACTTCTCCTTGCAATCTTTGGAAGGGGGCATATCATTGCAATACAACACAGTTATCAGGCTGCACATATAACAGGGAGGCAGAAGGGTATTGCCCAATTGTCAGTTATAGCAGGGACCTCCCCCAATGGGCCCGCTACTTCCCACAGTCAAATAAAGGTGTTTCTTGATGCTTCTGTTTTTCCACAGTTACATTTGTTGGTAGAAAGTTCATGCTGTTTTGTTTACTATTTGTCGTCAAGGTGCTTCCTTTCCTGCATTTCAATTGTTCAGCGTTCATTGACTTCTTTTCCCTAGCACCCATGATCATGCCATGACTGCTATATGTCGTTAATTTTGAATGCTTTTTTACATTTAATAGCTCAAAGTGGAAACTGTGTCATAACTGATACTACTGTCCTGCATGCATGCTTCAGGACAAACCATTAAGATGTTTCCCAGGATGCAAATCATCCTGGTCAAGAACCACAAAGAATGGACCTATTGCATTGTCTTAGAATCTGGTTATGTGTCCAGCAAAAAAACCCCATGGTTGCCAGTCAATTCCTGAGGGGAGATCTTGTATGTCAGACTTGTCAATGTCTCCAACCTTTATGGAGGTTCTCCAAAAATTCCATCTATAGCTAAGATTAGGGTCTACGTATTACTCAAAAGAATTGGATGACCTTTTTATGGGTTTTGAAACATGTAGAGAATGCACAGAAAAACTACTGACAAATCATTATTAATTAATAATCCATATTCTAAAGGTCCTTGACTTGTGCCAACTATCTTCTGATATGCGCAGGTGGGCAATCATCACTGGCTGATTATTGCACGTATTTTGTAGCTTATTCTGATGGGTCATGTACAGACACAAGCAGTGCACGTGCACCTGATAGAATGCTGGGTGAATTGCGGGGGAGTAGCTCCCGGTGAGTTATACCCATGGAAATTTACTTCACAAAACAAGTTTCATCAATTGATATAGGCTTATGACATTTCTTTTATTTGTAATAGGTGTATGGCTTCATCTTTAGTGCGTACTGGATTTGTCCGAGGGTCCATGACCCAGGGAAATGGCTGTTATCAACATCGATGTGTAAACAACTCTTTAGAGGTATGGTAATCTTGTTCACATCTGTGTAGTGTTCCCTTGTGTGAAAAGTCCAATTCTTTGTGCTTGAACGTTGAAGGTTGGATGCCCATGATGTGAATGCAGAGGAGAAAGCAAAGAACTGTCCAAAGTTCTATTGAAGATTTTTTTTTTTTTGATAGTCAACATCAAATTCATGAAAAACCAGCATGCTCAAAAAATCAAGCAGCTGGAAAGATGGTAAAAGCTCCAAGGCTTGGAGCACAAATTACAAGCCAACAACTATAACAAAAGCAAACAACAGTACAGACAAATAAAACAGCTCTTGAAGAATTTCTTTTACCACATGCTTAACTTTCATGTTCCACATGACCTAAATTCTGGATTCTCTGGAATAGGCAATTTGGGTTTCTCTTGCCATATGCTCCTTTCTGGTACGACTGAATTTGTCTTATGTAGGTTGCTGTTGATGGTATGTGGAGAGTATGTCCAGAGGCTGGTGGACCAATTCAGTTTCCGGGATTCAATGGTAATTCTGCATGCTACTGTCAAAAACTGTGGACACTTGCTGTTTTCATTTTTTTTATTGGAAACGGTAACTTACTGTTTTCATGTTCATGAAAGTTTTTGGTCTTAATGTGTGCAGGGGAGCTTATATGTCCAGCTTATCATGAACTATGTAACACCATATCAGCACCCATCCCTGGGCAATGTCCCAGTTCATGTAATTTCAATGGAGATTGTATTGAGGGAAAGTGCCACTGCTTTTTAGGGTTCCATGGTCATGACTGCAGTAAACGTAAGCCTTGACCATTCCTTTTTTCTGCTTTAGATTGTTTTCATGTTTGGTCTTGAGCATAAAGGTAAACATGTGGTGCCAAAACCATGTGGTCATAGGTTGCCTAACCTGACATACAGAAAATTTTGAACCATGAAGTTGTCACTATTATTCCTCAATTTTTATAATACCAATACATAATAACTCAATGCTTCAAATTTTGGGAACATTTTCTTATAATCGTCAATGGCACATCACTACATCCACCATGTTATCCTCTTTGTAATTCAGACCATGATTGCATGAGCTTCATGTTGTTTATTTTTTTCAGATTTTTATTAAGGTTTTTGTTTGCAGGATCCTGTCCAGGTAATTGCAATGGACATGGTAAATGTCTTCCTGATGGAGTATGCAAGTGTGAAAATGGGCGTACAGGCATTGACTGTTCAACAGGTAATGTGCCCTCTGTTCTGAAATTACTTTGTTTCTTTTTACTGATAATGTCACTGGTAATTTTACATTATCTTGTAGAGATATAATTTAAGCTAACTGTTCCTTTTAGCCTCATTTCAAGCAAGTTTTTGTTTTCATGAACAAAAGATAAATTAAGTTTCTATGTTACAGACATGATCTACTGAATTAGTAGATGCACCTTTGCCAGGTTATTGCCATAGTGCAAATTATCAGATCCTAGGATTCAAATACATGACTAAGATGGACATATCTACACGGTTGTGTTTATGGCCATCTACAATGTTCCTACTGACTTGACAAACCTGGATCTCCTGAAAGCAATGTACGCACCCTGAGAGCACAGCATCCAGCCGCACATAGGCAATATTCTCTATGTATGGTATGTATGACTGGATGCCATGCTCTCAGGGTGTGAACATGATTTTTGCTTACTTCTATGCACAGGTGGCTGAGCCACATGTCTTTTCACAAGGTTGTGAAAACATGTGTTTTTTGCATTATTTGTCTGTTTGCCAAATAACTCCATACCTTTTCATTGCCAAATAACTCCATGCCTTTTGTATGATTGCAGCTGTGTGCGATGAACAATGCAGTCTACATGGTGGGGTCTGTGATAATGGAGTCTGTGAATTCCGTTGCTCTGACTATGCAGGATATACATGCCAGAACAGTTCCATGCTCCTTCCGAGTCTGTCAGTTTGTAGAGATGTTCTGGCAAGTGATGCAATTGGGCAACACTGTGCACCTAGTGAACCAAGCATATTGCAGCAGCTAGAAGCAGCTGTTGTCATGCCTAATTATAACCGGTTGATTCCCGGGAGTCGAACATTGTTTAATATTCTTGACAATGGTTATTGTGCAGCAGCCGCAAAGCGGCTAGCCTGCTGGGTAAGTTGTTTTTCAGTTGTCTCTATTATTTTGCCCTCTTTCTTCCTTATTTCTTCTCCTTTTTCTTCTGGTGTAATGCAATTGTAGAATAAATTGGTGGTCTCCATGCTGCTGACTCATCTCTCCCTCCAATCATGTCACCCACAGTTTTGCATAGCAGGTGTTTCAAAGGCACACCTGTGTCCTTTTTCTTTTCAAAATTTTAGAGGGGTTGGTCTTAGGCCTGGCTACCCTGAAAGTGGTCAAAGCCCTAAAACAATGGATATTTAGCATATTGATGGGCATACCATTATCGACACTAACCTTGGATATAGCCTGAGGTTTTTTGATTACTAATTGGAGTTGTCTGTGGTGGATTTTTTATTTTCTTCAAGAATGGCATGACGGTCTAGAAGAAATTTCATTTGTTGGATGTTACATATATGCATGCTTTGATGGTGGCGATCTGTGATCTACTACCCTTGTTTTGTTAAATAGTCACACTAGATATGATTATTCTTTCACTAAATAGAGAATTATAGTGCTAATCTTCATTGTATGAAGTCGAACGTTAATTTTATTGATTCCTGAACTGGCAGATCTCAATACAGAAGTGTGACAAAGATGGCGACAATAGGTTAAGGGTGTGCCATTCTGCGTGCCGATCATACAATGCAGCTTGTGGAGCATGTCTTGATTGCTCGGACCAGACCCTCTTCAGCACCGAGGAGGAAGGTGAGGGGCAATGCACAGGCTTTGGTGAGATGCGACCATGGTGGCTAAGACGTTTCCGGAGCTTCTATTCCTAGTAAAAATAGCATGTAGGGAGTAGTTGTAAAATATGGGCCTGTATATTTTTTAGCTGTCCCTGTTTTTTTCTTTTTCTTTTTTGTAATTTTCTCAAGGGTTTAAATTGTAGCAAAGATAGCACGTGTAGTGCGATCATCACATGTAGGTTTTCCTTGCGCACCCAGCTGAAGGATTGGGTGCCATGTTCTCCTATCTTGGGCTTCCAAAGATGGAAAGCCTAGAAGTGGAGAAATTTGAATGTAGAAAAAGAAAGGGGGAAAAAAAGAAGCAAAGAGCTTTTTTGTACGAGATTAGCTAACAAAGAAATTGCACCAAGGCATTCGAAGGATGTGCCTTGGTTATTTCCTTCGTCTCTTACTTTATTAATTCCACTCCATCTCTCTTCTCGACTTGTCATGGTGCTCTACGATGAAATCCCGTGATTTCGTTTAATTGTAGGGTTTACAATTCTCGTTTGTTGTCCCAACTCCCAATCAATTTGGTGGACCGACCGGCGACCACCCATGTTCCTCCAATCCTCCCTTTAATGCAGTATCAAGAAATTGGTCGACTGAACAAGATCATGGAAAAAAAAGGGCGTAGAGAGCGTTTCTCTTCCCTATACATAACGGGGAAGCAAGTCTCAGCTATTTTTCTAAGATATGACGTGTAGCATTTGGGCTTGATTTAGCGGTAAATGAGGGATTTGGATCTCGGAACAGCGTGAAAAAATGTTTTTCTTAAATTTTATACACACACGTGTATATTTGAATGTGTATAGTTGGGTCAGGTTCGGGCTACCTAAGGGTTAAGCCCGGGCCTTGCCCAAAAAAAAAAAAGAAAGGCTTCTTGGGCCCGAGCCCACCCTTAATTGACACCTACCCACGAGACATTCCATCCGCACATTGGGAATATTTCCCATACTTGTTATCCATGGGGAGATGCACCCAATGTACAGCTGTAGTGTCTTGTAGGTAGCAGATCTAGAGTCCTTTTTCATATATTATTTTGTTAATTAGGATGTGTTTGATTGCAATGCAAGTAAATTTGCACTGATGCAAAACTATGGCAATGCAAATTCTTCAAGTTTAAATTCTGACCTATTTTTGTTTCAAATTTTAGTTTATTTTGTTTGATTGCATTTTTTTCATTTGCACTCCCATGCATTTATACTAGTGCAAATAAAATTGTACTGGGACCAAACGCAGTCTTAGTGTTATGTGAGCATACTGTAATCTAAATGCTATTGTGCTAGCTTGCACTATACAGAGTTGCAGACGCTGGCCATATCTTGTGCACAACACATGACCACCACACATCGAGAACATCTCCCCCACGAATTACTACATAAAGTAGATTAGATATTCCTCGTGTAGTTGCAGAGTCTCGTGCCGAGCATTTGTAGTTAGTACTAGTAGATTTGGACCTGTTAACTCTTCTTGCACTTGCAGCTTTTAGGTATAATATGTTTATGACTTTATGCATTCGTTTGGCTCTCTCTTGTTGTTGGTATCCATGGTTTACATCATGTGAGTGTCACATATGTAATTAAATTTTGATGTAAGAAACATCATCAACATTATCATCTTTGTCTTATCCAACTAAATATGTTTTGAATTATAAAAACATATTTAGTTGAATACTGTGTTGCATAAATTTAACTTAAAACAGAGTGGAGTTATATGTGGCAAAATAAAGTGCGGGGGCTACCCAATGTATAGGATATTTTGTCTGCATTTTAGATGCTTTATGTTTTCAACGAAAACAACTTGCTTTGATGATACTCCACGGTTCACAGTTCACACCATCTCAATTACTATTATCACAGCCACAGGCCCATAACAAATATTGGGCCAGCTCCAAGTTTGGTCGGTGTCTCAAAATATAAAAGAAAGATATAAAAATAAAAAAATAAAAAAAAAAACATAAAGAAAACACCGTCAGTGGGACAAGGCAGGATTCTTTGTAGTTATGTTTCTTTTTTTTTTTTTTTTTGTCTTTTTCTTTTTGGTTAGTGTCTAAAAGATTCCAAAAAGTACATGGTTTTGTTTATTTTTAATAATAAAAATATCCTCGTTATATTTGCAAGAAGAAACGGCATGGAAATATCCTCGTTATATTTCCAAGATTAATACTTTTTTTTTTGTTCGAACCTTGTTATAAATGCAGAGTATTGATTAACTGCAGCTCACCACAATATAATAGATGAAAAACCAATACTACTAGCCAACACCCAGTTAATAAATAATAATAATATGTCCCCACACAAATTAAATGCCAACACTGCCCTCCTAAAATCAAAATCCAATAGTAAAATATTTTTTTTTTACAAAAAAAGGACGACAATGGGGTCTGGGTTACTGGGTATCATCCAAATTTTAATCACGATCCGGTGGGGCAGAACGTGATCAAGTAATCAGATCCGGTGCAGGTGCACGTGCTGGATGCATCATCGTATGCGTAACTGTACGCCGTCGGGCAGGCCCTCTTAAACATCTCCGAGTAGCTGGTCGGCGAGCAGGTCTGCGGCGTGGAGTGGCCTCCAGTGCAACAGAACTCCGGCGTGTTAAACGCTGCACATGCACTCTTGCATGCTACCACGTTGCCGGAGTCGGTTACTTGCAGTTCTTTTGGACAGCTATGGTTGAGATCGGCAACACAACCAGCGTACTGGCAGGCTCCTGTCCCACCCGACGCCCTTACTCCCATACCTACATTGTAGCCGTCCACGAGGCTTACGTCGTAGAAATCCATATTGTTAGTGCCGCTGACACCGGTGGTGAACTCGGCGAGTGTAACGGGTGGTGCGCCACCGCCCGCACACTTTAGTCCACCGCAGTCTCCGGTGATGCACTTACCGTTTCCCGAGTCGTGAAAGTTACATCCGGTGCGAGCCCAAAATCGACCAGACCATCCGGGTGGTGCGGTGAGCTGTACCGATGCACCGGGTGCCAAAGAGAAGCCACCCTCTCCGAGGACGGCACCACCATTGCCGGATAATGTTCCTGGCCAGACCATGTAGGCGCAGTGGTTTTGGAGCGTGAACAAGGTAGCGGAGGCTGCACTTCCTGCGATTAGAAAAATAAACTATCTTGTGTAAGAAGAGAAAATGAAGATTCAAAAATAAATAGTAAAAATTAAACCAAATTCACTTGACATTACATCCTGCTACAAGCCTTAAAGCCATAATAAAGGGTGAAATGTTGCCGGAGAAATTAAAGATAATAGTCAGAGTTACTTACCTAACAGGAGGAGTGTTAGAAGCAAAGAAACAATTCTCCAGAATTCCATCAGCTTGTTTTGATTAGGATCTCTTCTCGGAAGTCACCTCTGAGTTCTGAGGGAGGGATTAAGATATATTTATTTATATAAATAGATGCGCAAGTAGCAAGCGGCCTTGCTGGAATTAGCGAAATTTTTTGCGTGGGATGGGGGAATGAGATGGAGATGGAAGTTAAAGAAAGAAAGCCACGTACATATACATATTTTAATATTTATATATATATATATATATATATATAATATTTTATTTGTTCAATTCAACGATGACTTTGGTTGTCCACGTTCGACCGTCTGGGCTGTCTATACTCTATAGAACTCTATCGCTTATCGCTGTGTGTGATTGTGACTACGTTACAGTTACTTCATCCAGCGCTGATGATACTATTACTATATATCAAGAATATTCAAGACTGTATCTATGCGAATCGAGGAGATCTCTGTTGACAACCCAACAACCCAGCCACCCAGGCTATCTAATTTAGAAAGCCAAACTTTAGCTGTTTGTATCTGATTTCTTACCGGATCTTCGGTTTGGGCAGTCTGCCTATAAGATTAGTCCCTCGCCGTCGCCGGTTTTGGTACCTTAGTTGGATTTCTAGTTTAGGCCTACACTTACCTCATCAGGATTCAGGACGGATCAACGTAAATTACGTATAATTTTATTCGGATTCGGCTTGAATTTTCTGTCCTCGGGTTGGGTTGGGGCTTAAGAAGTGGGAGTTTTTATTTTTTTAGACTGGATTCGGGTTAACTATGAACTAGGCCTGAATCCAGCCCAAGCCTGACCCAACTATGCATATCCATACTTATATGTAAATTTTGCATACATATTATATATTTGTATATATATTTACCTATTTACATAAATACGTTATATACATATTTACATATATACATAAATATATATGTATACATATTTGTATAAATATATATTAGGGTTGAGCAAAAAAACTAAAAAAATCGAACTGACTGAAACCGAACCAAAAATTAGTTAACCAAATCGGTCGATTTGGTTTCGGTTCGGTGTTTGTAAAAAACCGAGGGTAGCGGTTCGGTTTCGGTTAATCAATATAGAAAATCGATGGTTAACCAAACCGACCAGTATAGATATATTTCTATATATTATTATTATATATTTTTTATATATTATAAATTAATAAATATGCATTATATATAAATATATATATTTATAATTTTTTATTATATACTTATATATATTTATATATATTTATAATATATATTGTAAAAATTTAAAAACTAAAAAACCAATGAACCGAATTGGCCAACCGATTAACTGACTTGCTTTGATTTGGTTCCAAAAATATGCTCCACGGCTCGGTTATAATGCAGGCTGGGCTTGGATTAGGAAGATCGGCCTTGGTCTGATCTTGGGCCTTAAGCCCAAATTTTAGGATTGGACTTGAGTTGATCATAGATCTGACCCAAATGCCTGACTTGCACTCCTAACCTTTTGAGTCTGAATCTGCTCCTCACAGTATGTGTTAATGGCACATTAAAAACATTACCTATACTTATATTTATTATCTATAGGAGATATTCCCAATTCAGGGTGGGACGGAGCTGTGAAGTTGGTGTAAGGTGTCTCTCTAAGGAGCAGATCCCAATTTATATCTTGATATCATTAGTGGTGAAGTGGTGGTGATGGGATCCGCTCCTCGGCCCTTCTACAGCGACCTCACACCCACATCCCACCTTATATTGGAACATCTCCCATTTCCATGAAGTGATGGAGTTGATAATGACAATGGTAGCTTTGGTTCTAGAGCATGTACGATTTATGATGAGAAAAACCCTCTAGAAGGCTGAGAAGTGGTATATCTAGAGGATCAGGATCTCCTTCTCCTATCATGTAGACGGTCAAGATGCAGAAACTTGTCGGATTATCGTCTATCGAACTCAAACGTTTTTTTTTTTTTTTTTGTAACACTACCACAGTGGCCGTACATGGAGCGTCACGTGGCAACAGTTAGTTTACAGGGCAAAGAGTCGGTGTCTCCTGATCTCCTCCATGTCGTTGTCAGTGTCACTTGTCAGCTTGCTTCATCGATCACGTGAGAAGCAACGCTTCTTTTCTAATTTCTAGTGGGGCACGTAACACGCTCGTGGACGGTTAAGCCAACGTGCTCCACTTCCACCGTTAGGTAGGATGCACCATATTCCAGTTCCACAACATTAGCCTACACCGTTGTGAAACGTCATTGGATTTATTGAGGTTGGCGACCTACTATACCGGTTTCCTCCCATCGCGGCGATGATGATTATGGTTGGAGAAGACTGATAACCGGTCGGGCACGTCGTCCATTTGCCCCCAGCTGTAGTTCACCCAACTCAACCCAATCCAACAAAACGGAAAGAATTCAAAGATGGACAAACGTAAACAAATGGCACCGGCCAAGTGGATTGCTTCCATTTCAGCAATATATAGCATAACGCGTTTTTTAAGGCATGGCGCTTCACTGATACATCCACCCTAATAATAACTTATAAATATGGAAGATATTCCCAATGTATGCGTGTGAAACGCCCTGATCTGATATCGTTTTTTAACAAATATCTTATAGGGCAGGGCTGACAGATTCACAGTCCATAAACAGTCACAGCAGAGGAGAGCATGTGAAATAGAAATATAATAGCAATATGATAGGTTTGATTTAGTAACTGATGACAGAGTTGAAAAAGGGGGGGGTGAACAGTAAACATAACAACCACAGTAGTTCCTCCTATCAGGATCAGGATCAGTTAGAAAAAAAGTGTGGTTTTGGTGACGATGGAGTCTTTGAAACAGCTGCACGTGCCAGGTGAATAAACCTAATACGATAAGGTTTGATTTAGTAATAGCAATATGATAAGGTTGGATCAGGATCAGATCTGATATCGTTTTTTAACAAATATCTTATAGGGCAGGGCCGACAGATTCACAGCCCAGCAACAGTCACAGCAGAGGAGAGCATGTGAAATATGATAAGGTTTGATTTAGTAACTGATGACAGAGTTGGAAAAGGGGGGTGAACAGTGAACATAACAACCACAGTAGTTCCTCCTATCAGGATCAGTTAGAAAAAAAGTGTGGTTTTGGTGACGATGGAGTCTTTGAAACAGCTGCACATGCCAGGTGAATAAACCTAATACGCGGTGAAGAGTTTTGTTTTGTTTCCCCTTCGACCTTCGTTTTTTTGCATTGCAAACCATCTACTTGTTTCAAAAGAAAATGAAAACCTAATTAATACGTTGACTATATGTAATATAAGAAAAAGCTAGTTAGAATGGAGCGATGACGTTTCTTGATTTATTTGTTTGTTATGTTTTGTTAATGATGCCACATTTTCTTCCAACATAACCAAATCCACAAATCAACCCGGATAACGTCGTTTTTGTGGTGTGGCCTTGCAATATACAAGTGAATAAAAGAGAGGCTGGGAAGAGTGGAAATTAAGCAAGGGTTTTATCACTTCAGGTTCAGGGATTTGCATGGGTTTCTTTCTTCTCCCTTTTGGACGAGGCAGCAGTAGGTTTACTTTCAATAATTTTATGGCTTCCTTCACTTTTGGGTAAGTTATTTACCCAGGAAAAACTTTTCCAGTTAAGTGTATTTACCCATATTCTTTTATCTCTCATGTAAATAAGGCAATGATCATTTTAACAATAAAATCCAATATTAAAAGGGCCATTTTTGTTCCCTTTGAGTGTTGTCAACTTCCCCCCAGCCCCAGGTATGAAAGTCATTTACCCACGTAGGATATGAGTATCATTTAGTCAGGTAAGTGATATCCAGGAAAATAAACTTTTCCTAATCCCCACATAAATATGAAAAAAGAGCATGGTTTCAATCAAAATCCAAAAATAGACACCCCCTAATAGTCTCTTTTTATAGGCGCGCATGGCCTTGTCCCATCACGGGCCTATACATGGCAGGCGGTGCAGCTCAGAGTAGACCCAATCAGGGTGTGTGCGCGACAGAGTTCAGCGGGCTTTGAGGAGCCAATAGCGTGGAGTCACCTGGCGGCCTCGAATGGCCGCGCTCCTCGTGTATGGACCACATCAAGACCATCCAAGCTCACCTACCTCCAAGCGGCCTCAAGTATAAATAGGAAGCGAACCCCCCTAAGATAAAGGATCAGAACTTAAGTTCTCTACCTAGCACTTGAAAACTCTGGTGGCCTCATCTGAATGTATTCCCCTCAGACCTCGTCCACCTAACACTCCTAATACTAACTTGACCATCGGAGTCTCTGCTTTGGGTCCTCACTCGGGGCCTCTGATGTTCTCCTCTTCGCAGAGTCAACCTACTAGTCTCCAGTCACCTCGAACCTCGGATCACTCATCGACACCTCGGCTTAGGAGCGAAATTATAGTGTTGTTTTCGGCTCATCCCGTGCATCAAAAATATATATATCCACGTATGGGCCTCTTGCACATTCAACCCATCCCCTCTAGGAGCAAATTTTGGTGGATTCACATCATGAGAGTTAAGAAGAGATGCATCAGAGAGGACTTTGACATTTTCAGACATCACTTAATTGAAGTGGTGAAAACAACTTTACTTCAGCATGAAAATTGGAGATATAGTTAAAACTACACGAACCATTCAAACACAATTCCACCTCTTATCGATGTACAGGAAAAGCAATAGAATGCCCTTCCTGCATGCCCTCAAGCTACAAATATTATAAGGCAGGTTTGATGTTTCAAGACCAAATCTAGCCCTTTCTGCAGTAAGCTGGTCAGCTTCTTTCTTGACCCAGTTACTCAGATTTTCTCCGTGCTTTTACTAAAATCAGTAATGGTCGCTCTTCTTTTTCTATGTTCCCTTTAAACAGTGGATTGATCTTCCTAGGAAGAAAGATGATATACACTGAAGCTGACAAAGGAGGGAAAACAGTAGGTAGAACTAGAATTCTGGATATGTTTGCAACCTTGAGACTATTCACTTTTATGGGCCTAAATTCACATGGTCAAATAATAAGGATGGCTGGATGGGAGAGATCATGTCAAAGAGAATTAATTTGGCTTTATACAACAGAAAAGAAAATTCTTATTTGAAGATGCAAGAGTTATCTACTACTGTTCAGCAAGGTCCGATCATATTCCAATTGTCCTCAATACTTCCCCTAAAAAATATGAAAGAGGACTGATTATGTAAATCCTTCTGTTATTATTGAATGAATATCCAGGTTTGTGGAAAACACAAAACGCGCAAATCCAGATTTGAGAGGATCCTTGTTAGATGGCAACCAAAGCTTGAGGAAGATAAAGTGGTTTCCCACAAATCTAGGATGGATTGGCTGAATGTGGAAAGTTGTTTTTTGAATTTCTTTTTGGCATTGCAGCCAAAAAGATCGTGCAGGTGTTGGAAGAATTTTACAAGTGGTCATCATTGAAGGTGAATGACTGTAAAGCCTTTATGTTGTTAGAGAATATCAACTTATTCAAAGACCTCATCTAACAGCTTAAGTTTTTAGGTTGAATGGTTCTTTGAGAGTCTGCATATCTTCTCTATATGCAACTTGTAATAAGAAATCTGTTTTTCTTGAACAAGGCATACCAGAGAATTGGCTGTCTCAGATAAGCTCTTCTCTTTGGTTGCGAGGGAAAACAATCAAGTTGCTCACCATATTGCTAAGTGTTCGGAATTTAAAGCTTCTAACTCCACCATTTTAGGTGATTGTTCTGCCACGATTGATGGTTGCGGGTGGATGTTCATATGATTGTTTCTTTTGATAACGATGGTTAACAAAAATTTTAGTTTGTTGTGTCCGTGTTGTTGTTTGTTATCTTAGTTTATATTGTCTGGTTTGATTTCTCTGGTTATTTTATGTTTTCCTTTGCCCTCTTACTAATCATTCCTTTTACTTGCCCAAAAAGAAAATGCAGCTCCCAATGCAATGTTAGTGTCCTTAAAATCAAGGTTTTAAAAATTAGCCCAGAAATGGAACCGTTTTGGCCACCGGTTTTTGGATCAGTGGTTTGATCATCTGGGTCAAACAGTTCAAACAGTTTAAACACTTTAAAAGGTGATATATCATCTTACCCATTAGATTGGAATATTAGGATAAGATGCATATAAATATCATGAGAAAGAATGTTGAAGAATGAGAGAAATTTAAGAAACCAACTAAAAGAGTTCAGAAGAGAAAGAAGACTGAGAAGAAGAAGGAGGAGGAGGAGGAGGAGAAAGTCACTTGCAGCAGTGGCAATGACAACGGCGACAACAAACTATAGTGGCAACAGTGGCAGTGAACTACAGCAACAACGGAGGCAATGAAAGTAGACCTGATCTCTCTCTCTCTCTCTCTAAATTGTTCTCCCAAATCTCTAAACCTGAGATCTCTTAATCTAAGAGATCTAAAACTTTCCATTCTTGTTCTGTCATAAATAATAAACCATGAAGCGTTGTTCGGGTCAAACAGTTCAGCAATCAAACCATTTAGGTTTTTTTGTCCAGGAACCAGGTTTGGGATAAAACAGAATAGTCACCTGGATGATTTCCAATCCGACCGGGTCAATGACAATATTGCCTTAAATTATTCAATAAAATCATTTCAAATATGCAAGAAATTTTACTTTAAGCGTAAAAGCACTGCTGGTAAGATATGTTTTACAATATGCACGACTGCTTACCAAAAAAAATAATAATAATTTGCACTACTGGTAAGCTCTCTTTCAAGATTGTTCGAGCAAGTAGAAGTGTAGAACTTTATAATATAATATGGTCAATTAAGTCTCTTTAGATGAATTTCATGAGAGAAAGAGAGAATGGATATTTATTATGTCAGTTTTCTTCCAAATCCCCCCCCCTTCTCAATGTACGGTGATTTTTATTTGTTTCCTCTTGCCAATTGTTTCTACAGATCACATTATAAACCATAATAAATGAGAACATCTGCTTAGTGATTACAAGAAGCAAGCAGCTCCACCTTTCTACCACCGCAATTCCTCATCAAAGCGAGATCGGCTTCAGTCAGTGCAAGGCTTGTTCAACACTGTTCAAACATTCTTTACAGCCTTGTATCAGGAACATCCCTAGTTTCTTCTGATGTTCTACTATCATCTCCATTCTTCCTTCTTCTAATGTTATTTTCAAAGGTAGGTCTTCATCTTCCAACCGTATGAAGTTTATAACTGCTTGATCGTGTTAAAGAAAATCCCTAGCTTCTTTTCCAAGATTGAGAGTTCAGTTAATTCAGTCCAAGAAAGCTTTTGAGCTATGATTAACCTCCACCCCCTCATCTACCCCTTCAATTAGGGGTGCTTACGGTTTGATTAATCGAATTATGGGCTTATTTTTTAAATCGAATTGGGGTTATCGGCTTTTGAAAAATCAGTAATCAAAATCAAGCCAAAGTCGATCAGTCAATCGGTTGATCAGTTCGATTAACCGTCAGTTCAATTGGTCGGTTTTTCAATTTTTTATTATTTATAATATATATTATAGAAAAATATATAATAAAAATTAGAAATATATATAATATTATATTTTAAATCATAAATAATAAATAATATATTATATATTATATATACAATACAGATTTATTAATTTATAATGTATAAAAAATAAAAAATAAAATATATATAATATACATAAAATATATATAAATATATATACATCGACCAGTTCAGTTGACCACTGGTTTTTTATTTTGGTTAATCGAAACCGAAGTTGTAACTTCAATTTTTTCAAAATACCAAACTAACCAATTCAATTTACTGAATTTTCGATTCGATTTCGGACACCCCTACCTTTAACCATTACAAATGATTGTCCTCCAAGTGGCCAAGTCATCTACTCAATCCGAAACCACCTACCCACCCCCCAGTATAAGCTCACACTTCCCTACCTCTAATATCATAGCTAAAAAGGAACATCCATTTACACAGACCTACAATTCTTGTCCTCTCCAAAAGTGCCTGAGCAACTGAGGTCATATTCTGCACAGGACGGCCAACAGCTAATCTCCTTGAGAATATCACTGTTTTTTTTTGTTATTTTGATCGGTAACCAATCACCACCACCGGCATCATCATCATCCATACCTTATGCCAATCAGAATTTATTAATTATGGATTAAGAATTGTGTTCAATCAGAATTTATTAATTCTGTACAACTGAGGTCGGGTCTGAACAAGTGAGAAGATAACTGTTATTTTGATTGGTAACCAATCAGAATTTATTAATTGTGTACAAATTCAGAGTGTTCCAAGCACCCCTTATGAGAGATTTGAGCTGATCTTCAGCACATAACCCACTTTTCCTTTTCATTACAATTCCTATAAATTTCTAGGACACATTCCCCAAATACAATTGGTCTCCTTTCGGACAAGGCATCAGCTAGACAATTAGCAAAGCTATAGAAAGGGCAATTACCCAATGTTGGTCCCAGCCAAGGTTTTCAATCCGTTGTTGACCCATCCCGTTGAACCATTCAAACCATTATCGATCAAAAACACGGGTCTGTTTCATCCTAAACCCGGTATTTAAGAGAAAACCGTCAACCCGGGCAGTTAAATTGGTAAACCGCTTGAACTGTTCGCAGGTCGTAGTCCATTCAACCCAAAACATGATGTCTAAAACCCTAGTCTCTTTTTATTTTTCCCCTTATTTCCCTCCCCTTCTTCTTCTTCTTTTATTCTCGCACCAACCCATTGCATCTCTACAGAAACCATTATTTTTTTAATCTCATTTATATTCATAATAATCTAGTAACTACATTCGCCCACCACTGCAGATTTGTTGCCACTACCATTGCCTCCACGCTGAATATCTGATATGCGCTGCCGCTGCTGATATGCAACTGTCATAGATCAGTTGCCACTGTTATACAACCGCTAGAGAGTACAAGAGCGGTTGCCGGCGTGAGTTGGGAAGAAATGTCTCTAAGCATGAAGATACTCAGCTGCTGCTGCTTCTCTCTGCTCTTACTCCCTGAAGATACGAGGTGTTGTCGTGGTACTATTGTAACCACTGAAGAGCCTATCAGCTTCTGGCTATGGCTAATGTGCCTTTCTCCTCCCTCTGTTAATCTCTTTCTCCCTTGATCTCCCTTCTCTACCCCTCGTATTTTCTTATATATTCAACAAACCTCGATCCAAAGGATGATATTCAATGTTCCTAATCTAACGGTTAAAACATTATTACATGTTGAACCGTTGACCCATGACCCGGAGGAAAAGACAGTTTCGTTTCCAGGTCCGGTTTTAAAACATTGGTCCCAGCTATCCAGGATCTTGGCAAGGTGGACTGGATACAGACTTAGGCCTCGTTTGATAACACTTTTCAGAGGTCTGGTGTCTAAAAAACTTGCTTTTTAGATACTAGACTCGTTTGGTATTGTGTCTGAAAATCGATCTGAAATTTTAAGTTAATAGTCTGGCACTTGTGCGTTTAAACGTAATTGAGAGGTGTGTAAAAGACATAAATGCCCTCAAAAAAATTTTAATATTACACATTTTTGTTCTTCATTTAACTTGAATCGAACCTTCACTACGACTTACAAAGCTCCACCGCAGGTCCCCCACCACCGCCGCTGCACTCCCTCTCTCTCTCTCTCACCACCGCCACCGTCGTTAGCGGCAATTCGGTGAGTAAAAATAATAATAATATTATTAATTATTAAACATTATTTTTTATTTTTTATTAATATTTAATAATTATCTTTTATTAAACATTATTAATTGTTAATTATTTTTATTAAATAGTAATTTTTAATTTGTATTGTTTCAATGTTATTTTGAAGTTGAAAATTAATTTTTTATGAGATAATGCAAATTGAACTCAACATTTACAAATAATATGTTTTAGGTGTAAAATAGTAAAATAGTAAAATCAATAATTTCAGACGGTAAATGGTTGATCTAACACAAACAAACTTATGAATTTAGAGCCTGTAAAAAATAGAAAAACATTTATGCCTCTTTTACGATTTCAGACACACTTAATATATTTTTAACTTTTCAGATTCGAATTTTCAGATTTATCAAACGCCACCTTAACCTTTGGCAATTTCTGCACAAATTGGCTGCTATCAGACTTGAAGCTGCATTTTCACACTTGTCAACCTGAGATTTGACCATTGCCTTCGTTGCACCAAGCAATGGGCAAATCTACAAGTCAAACTAAAACCTCGTACTTGGCTGCCTTGCCAACCCATCTTACTTCTCTCATGAGATGTGATGTTTCTATTGCCAAGGCAATAGGCATTGGACTATCATTTTGGAACCATCACATGACCACCTCAGAATCTCCGCATACTACTAGATTCCCATACTTCAGAGGATGACCCAGAATTAAACCATGCAATAAGGGTTCTACCCCAGTGGAATCACCGAAACCAGCTATTCCTATGAAGATGGTCATATTCTATCATCATTCCAAAGAAGCATCCCCAACACCTAATTCCCATACTGCATCCACCAAGGTTTAACTTAAAATTAGAGAGCGGAAAGGACCAACTCCTTAGAGATAATGTTCCTTGCCATAGATGGAGCCACAATATTCCACATTTCCACCAACCTCTAACGATATTTGTGGTAAATGGGAAAAAATCGTCCACCATCTTTACCCAATGGAAGAGATCTTTTCCTCTCTCCTCCAATGTGGTCCAAATTATTGTTGCCCTTGTACATAGGATCTTCCCCCTCTTCTTAGAAGACAAGGAGGCTTTGAAGAGACCACCTAACTCAACCACAGGCCTCTACCCACAAGCTACAACCAAATAAAGAAATAAAAAACCTGCATATGCTTGAGAAAAAAAAAATACAGGAAATTGGTAGATGGAAAATGGTCTCACAGCTTGCTATGCACAAAGGGCAAATACTATGTGACTGTATTTCAATTTGGTTTTCTTTTTTGCAAGCTCTCAGTAGTATTAATCTTCATGTAATAAACCTGCCATCAAAAAGCCCTAATTTTCAGTGTACCAGCTCTTGCCTAATACCTTTCACTGGAAAATCCAACATGGATTGGAGAGATTGGGAAAGAACTCTGAGAAAGGAAGCACATGAAAGCAGAGCCCACAGGAGTCAGCTGACCGATGAAAAGATTATTTGATTCTCATACCACCCCCTTTATGTCAACAATGATATACTTCAAAAGCACAACATTGGACTCTCTTCTACCCACTTCCAAGTTCCAACCTCTCCCGAAAATAATAAAAATAAAATCTTCCATAGTAGAAAGTGCATGAGGAGCTTCATCTATAGTGAATAATTTGGCCAATTAATTTCTTTCACAACTCTAGAGATGGCAAATTGGTTGAAATTTACCCAGATCTACCTGCAGTCATCAGAGGCCTGTTCTCATAGATGAAACCGGGCTTTAAACCAAAAAGGGCATTTCCAGCTTAGACAAACATTTCCACAAGGTGCAAAAAGTTGAGTGATTTTTCTTTAGCTGTTGTCTTGACCGTGGAGTTGAAGCACAAGCACAAGGATTAATATTATTAATCAATATAATTAATGAACTAGTTGTCTTATGCATATTTTCTCATGGATATGACTTTTATATCCCCTCCCAATAACAACAACAACAACACTTTTTTTGATAAGTCAACAACAAAAATAATTTCAAAGTGGCTCCTCCTCAACCTCAAATATCTGGCAACTAAAAAAAAATTAAAAACCTTGGACAGAGGAATGACATGACCACGAAATCGGTTCTAGCATTTTTTTTCTTCCAATACTGACCAAAGAGTTACTGCTCTCAAATACCTCTACATGATTTATCCTTTGTTTTCCCTTTTATTACAGGAAAGCTAAAATTGTGACACAAAGGAAACACCCCATTCAGATAAATCCTTAATCAGATAGCTCTCTCTCTCTATATGATGCTAGCAAGGGAAGATGTTGGGAGGAGATCTATATTTTGGTTCATCCCTTCCTAGATAAGGGGGCTGGTGATAGTCAAGTTTTAGTTGGTATATAATTATCTGTCACTCTGATTGGACTGATACTAGGAAAGCTCAAATTTCATGGCCGCCCACAAGTACTTAGAAAACTTGTTTTTTGTTTTCCTTCTTCCCTTTACCGAAAGGAAGCTGTCTTGAATGCATGCCTGCACAAACTCAAGGAAGAGCATCATTCCTAGAATGTGGCTGAAAAGTTGGCAGAAAATTAACTTCATAGGAAAAAAGCACCATTGGAGAACTTCAGAATTACTGAGTTTTTAGCTGTATTCCAGGGTGCACAGCTTGCTAGAGAGATGAATGTGAACAGTTTGATAATTGAGGGGGATTCAAAGCTGGTAGTGGGTTGGTTGACAGATGCAGAAACTAAAATCTGGACCTACAGGGAAGCTATGAAAAGGTTTAAATGGTTAACCCACTAACATGAATGTAAGTATTCTATGGCAAAGGAGATTGGCCAGTGGGATAGCTGATTATCTAGCTAAACAAGGGGTGCACAAGGAGCATTTGTTTTGGGCACAATTAAAATCTGACTTGTAACTGAGGCTACATAATTGTAATCTGACTTGTAACTGAGGCTGCATCTTGCGCCTCTCTTTGGGAAACCTCATTGTAGAAGTTACTTGTTTGTTTTATTTAAAAAAAAAAATCTTCACTTAAAAAAAAAAAAAAAAGAACTTCGGAATTACTTAATAGTTGTGGCCAATGGTTAAACAAATGCATTGCATGGTCTAAAATGTCCATAAATCCCCTAATATTTCCAAGATATATGTCCATTTCTATAGGTAGCAATACGAAATTTTACCAGAATCAACCTATTCCCCAATAAACATTACCAGCAGTATGTGGAGTACAAGAGATAGTTTCCACAACATATTTCCATTTCCACTTCCACGAGTAGCAACATAAAATTTTATTGGAATCGACATATTCCCCAATGAACACTACCAGCACTATAAGGAATACAAGAGATAGTATTATAACATAAGTTGGTGACAATATTGGAGATATGTTGAGTAACAATGTTATTGCCCACCTAACTTACTTGATCACCACTCTGAGCTAGCACAATATTCATTTCAAACATGAAGTTAAATATTAGATCATTAGATTTTTTTTTGTGTAATAAATTATTTGGTTGATCTATTACAACCATTTACATTCCTATAAGTTTAAATTTTGCTTTAACTCATTCTTTCATGAAGTTTTGAATCTTAAGGTTTACAGGACAACTTCAGAAACGTATTATTTTGTCTATAACCTTAGTTTCTTAGCGTTGTTTTATGATTTGGAATAAGATAATAATTTAAAAAGGTATGTCTATGCTTATTTTATCATTTCATAAAATATCATTCTATATTTTTTTGCATATTTTACAATGTTACCACTATGTGTAATTTTTACAATATTTCTGACATATTTCCTATATTTGGACAACCGACATGTCCACCGACACCAACATTTTAAACCTTGATGCATTGACAATAACACGTGATAGGTATTACTCTTGTTATTCTCATAACCCAACTTAAGAATATTCTAAATGATAATTGTAAGAAACTACCCAGTCTTATTAGTTGAACAATCATGACTTAGGCTTAGGTTATAAACCTACTGTAGTAACCTCTCTATTTTGCATATCAGTATGCTTACATCTTGATAACAGAAAATTTGCAATGAGAACCCTTCAATTTTCAACAACACCATTCAAGCAATTCAATCATTTCGGTTATCATTTTCAGATATCAGCTTGCGGTTTAAGGTTCCTTTTGTCATTTGTTGGGTTGTTGAGAAAGAGAGGAAAAAAGAATTTGAAAATCTCCGCTGATGTTTGCAAACTCTTTATGGATTCGAATATCCAAAATGAGTTTTAGGAGAAGAGAAACATATTTATTACGTAGAGGTTGGTATACTGTAAGCATTGGGCTGTGGGCATTTTCCTTTGTCAATTACACTCTTGAATCATCAGTAAAACTTTTTTCTCCATTAATCCATTAAAAAAACATCATTCAAGCATACATCTTGAATAAGCAAAGCTTTCCAATGGGCTATTAACTGGAAAATGAGAGTACTGAAAGATATTTTATAAACCCTTCTAACAATAGGAAGTATATAAATTCCACAGTCAATTACATCTTTGTGAACGGTTGTACTTAGATTGGAAATATTGGAGCCCAATGACATGCTCTTTTACTAACTGGATTTCTTGCAATAGAACATGGATCCCTTGGAGCCTAGAACTGGTAATGGTCGGATGTTCATATTGGTAGCAGATGCAAGATAAGCACAGCTTAGAGCTACATATATTTTAAACCAGATGGATGAAAAAAATGTGACAAACATACAGATGCTGGTCAGTGCAATTACCAAGATAAAATTTTTTAGGCACTTCAATGTAGAGAGATCTCCTTCTGTTCCTTGATGAGGAAAATAACCTTGAGCACTAAAATCAGAGAGCAACTGATCCTTCAGTTGAAAGTTATCCATCAACCAAGCAGTAGCCCCATCTTCAGATGTTGGAATCTCACTGAGAGGGATACGTCGAACATGAATGTGAACCTCAGAAGGATCCACACCAAAAACATTGTCCATAAAGAAAGGACACCGATACTTGTACCCAATAGTGATGTCATAAACTGCAGTTAATTGAAAACAACAGGGGGAAACACGCAGAGCAGTTAGAACAAAAAGATTACAGAGAACAAGAAAAATGAAATTGGAGGTTAATAGAAGTGATCTCCTTCAGTAAGAAACTAATAGTAAGGTAATCAGAACTTTTGCCTTAAAACTGTGTCGTGTGTGTGTGTGTGTGATTGTTCAGACTGGGTCATTTGATAACTGAAGTGGCTGAGCTCAATACCAATGCATTGTTGTCACCTGAATGAGTGATGTATCTTAAAACTTATTATTGCCATAAGATTTAACAAGAGTGGTTTTATATGTTCCTGATCCTAGAATCACATGTACCAATTATTCCAGATACTGTTACCAAGTAATCCAACATTCTTGGATGGGCCTGCTTACCTACGGAGAAGTCAGAAAAAATTTAGTTTGATGGAACTATAACCAGGCAGTGGCCAGAACAAGGCTGCCTACACTGTATTGAATGGGAAAAGTATGGCAGCCACATGATCAAAGGCAGTGTGACAACCCTATGAGACCAATTTGGGTATCATTCACCACCTTTGGTGTCATATATTGTCATGTTTCCTAATGTCCCTAAATTTCCTAATGTTTCCAAAACATATTTCCATTTCTATGGGTAACAACACAAAATTTTACTGGAATCGACATATTCCCCAATGAACACTACCAGCACTATGCAAAGAACAAGAGATAGCATTATAATAAAATTTGGTGATAATATTGTAGATATGTAGACTAGCAATGTTATTGCCCGTCTAACTTGCAGGATTACCACTTTGAGACAGCTTGATATTTATTTCAAACATGAAGTTAAATATTAGTTTTTTTAAGAGGTAAAGTATTGTATTAGATTCAATTCAAAAGTACAAGGTTTTGTACAAAGAGAATCTGCACAAGCATGACCAGAACTAGGAATCCCCAAAAAAGTCCACCCTCAAAAAAGAACCAGAAGTATAAGCATCCCTACATACATCAGAAAGAGATAACCAGTCCCTCAGCTCTTCTATTATAAAATTAATAACCCCAGCCTCAGACTAGGCTTTTTGCCCAAAAACCCTATTATTTCTTTCCAGCCAAATAGCCCACTACACTGCAGATGGGATGACAGACCACACTTGTTTCCCTTCTTTAGACATGCCAGGCACTTTCCATCCAGCTAGCACAGAAGAGACTGATTCTGGCCAGCACCAACTCAGATTAATGGCCCTAAATATTAGCTTTTTTGTGTAATAAATTATTGGGCTGATCTATTAAAACCATTTGCAATTTCTATGAGTTTGAAATTTGCTTCAACCCATTCTACCATGTAGTTTTGTATCTTAAGGCTTACAAGACAACTTCAAAATGTATTCTTTTGTCTATAACCTTAGTTTCTAAGATTTGTTTAATGATATCGAACAATATAATAATTTAAAATATGCACCTAAGCTTCTTTTACCATTTCATAAAATATCATTCTATATTTTTGCATTTTTACAATATTTCCATAGGATATTTCTGACATTTCCAACATGTTTCCTATATTTGAATGACCAATATTTCCACCAAAACCAACATTTTAAACCTTGTATATTGTAGAAGCTAGATTTCTGAACCTGTTTTTGTCTGGAAGGAAACTACACCTCTTCCTAAAATTTTTTTTATTTGTTATGGATCCAGCAATCTATCATTAAAAATATGCAGGTTAATTGGTAATGCAACTCTAGAAATTCCTCTAGTAGATGCTCTAGTGGGGGTCCATAAAATGGGAAATTCAAGGAAATTTCAACAAATTTTGGAACAATCGAAGTCCATGGATTCTTATCGTGTTTTATCAGGTTTTCATCCCATCATGTGCATCTAATCCTCAGTTATTCAAATATATATTTTTAAAACCAATTATAACAATTATCAAATATGCTTTGTCTGCAACTTTTTCTTTATCATTTACTATGTCTACAAGATGAAATGGAAATTATTACAAAGAGTAATCACAACCAAGCTCTTTTAGTCAACTAAACTAAATTCATTAAATCCATGTCTGAAGTAGTTGGCATTGGCTACATAGAAAATTTTTCATCATTTCTGTCAGGACCTTATTTTCTGTAAATTGAGTCCATTCTAAACAAAGCTCTTAATAAATAAATTATTGATCATGTGGAAAATCTGTCAAACCATGAAAGAAGCAGGTAAGCATACTGAAGCTTATAGAAAACATAATTCCATTAAAGAGAGAAGATGCTTGTAAAGAGATAAGATTTCAATAAATTGGTTAATTGACAAATGTTATCTTTGTATAGTAGCCACTAAAATGGCTTTTTAATGTAGCCACGATCTCAATTTTGCAGAGTATATCAAGTCAGTGAGCTGAACCAGCTCAGTGCATATTACCAGCATCCCTAAACCAGAGAGACAACAAACTCTTAATTTCAGAAATTGAAGATTAGACAAATGACTCTTGCGAGAGGTTGCAATATTCTGACTAAACACAATAAACTACTTTAAAGCAACAGAGAACCAAGAAAGGAAATTACCTGCATCCAGGGAACCCCTCAGAGCTTCCAAGCAAGCACAGAAACCCCTTGTTTTTGGAAGAAGAACATTTTTCAGGATAGGTAAACCATTCTCAGCTGCAAACTTTTGACTACGTATGCATTTCTCTTCTCTGTAAAGAAAGCAAAGCAGAATCCTAGGTGGGCAATATAAAAGTATTAAAAAAAAACTACAATGCAAAATGTGCAAGTTCAATGAGTTTTTCAACAGCTAGAAATAGACACTGAGAATTAGCAGGTTAGATATCCTTTGAACCTGCAATTTGGAGCCTGTGGAAAAACATAAATACATTTTTCTAAAAGGCAAAGAAAAGTAGCAATAGCTATATTACAAAAGATCCTAAAGATGTGTTTTATCACTTGATAGATACTTTGTGTACATGGGATGCAATGGGATATAAAAGGAATGTGAGGAATTACGTATAATCAGTGCCCTCAGGAAAAACAGCAAGCCAGAGGGGATCTTGAGGATCAGTAAAAGTTGAAAGCATTTGACGCATAGATGATTCATCAAGTTCCCATTTCCTCTCTACTGAAATAAACTCCATAATGTGAAATCCCCAACCAAAGACTGGTAACTTCATCAGACTGCTCTTGAGAACATACTTAATATATCCCAGGCATCCCTTCCGCAATGCAAGGTCCCACAGATACATCCAGTCAACCTCAGTTCTATGGTTAGCAATGAGCAAAACACGTTCTTCTTTAGGAACAGATTCTCCAGAAAAAACAACTTTAGTCTTGTTTATCTTCTCAAAAAGAAAAGGCCATAAAGCCAACCAAGCACCAAAAAAGAAGGATGTTGCTTTCCTGCTATAGTGTATGCTGAAAAGTCGCAAAATAACAGCACTGACAGGGCCACAGTACACTAGCATCATAAATGCTGTTGAAAGTAGCACAACTAAACAAACAACACCCCTTAATAACCTAAAGAGAGTTAAGGGATGGTGTTTCGGTTGATCTTTTGAAATTAGAACCTTGTAAGCGTCCATCTGATTCTCCAAGAATATTCAAAGCCACTTAATCAATAGGCCCTATACTGTTCGTGCTAGATAGATTTGCCCTAAGATCACTTGAGATGGTGTCGAACAACAAGAGCAGGGTCACATGTCCATTTCCTGGGTGCAGTTCACCAAGTAAATCTCGACTGTTGAGAAAAAGTATCAGATGACCAATCTACTGGTTGTAAAGGAGCACTTGATCTTGGATTTAAAACTTGGAATAACTGATAGGGAATTGTAAGATCCTGAGTACTTTAGCTGTATCTTAGTTAACAAAAGATGCATTTAGAAGGCCATCGGCACCAATGACTTTCAAAACGGTAAAGATACAATGGAAGAAAATGGGCAATTATCTGTTAACTAACAGAATATGGATTATTTATTTTTACCTGCACAAAGAACATAATGGTGGGATTTAGCAATGACAAGTTTCATATAACATATCAAAGAAATAAAGATCATGAATGCTGAGAAATAATGAATAACAGTATCTCATCCTAGTAACCAGAATCATAAACAAAATTATTTAGCATGGAGCATCTATTTGAAAATACATGCAGGATAGAAATGTTAACTGAGTAGCCAGCATCAGTGTTTAGGTAATTCCATTTTTTTGCCATATAGAGCAGAGTGTTAGTCAAGAAATGGCATGCCCAAAAAATTGAGTGTGGCAAAACACATGCTGAGATGGATGAGTGGAAAAAAGGTCAGAAATAAAGTTAATTGAAGGAACTTGGGAGTAGACTCAAATGCTGATAAAATGAGAGAAAGTAGATTAAGATGGTTTGGTTACATGCATAGAAAGACCATCTACAGCACCTACAAGAAGAAGCAATCTATTGCAAACTGAAGGGGCTAGAAGGGCTAGGGCAAGACCAGAAAGAACTGATTTAAGCACTTAAAATTTAACAATGGATATGGCACTAAACAGAACATAATGGTGAAACAGGACTCATGTAACTGAACCCATATAGTTGGAACAAGGCTTAGGTGGTGATGATGATTTACTAACCATCAAAAGTTCCAATGCAGAACGATATGGCACTTTTGTTTTGTTTTCATATAGAGGAGCTCTTGGTGAAGTGATGTCTCTCCTCTCAAATGCAAAGATATACATTGGGCAAAGGCATACACGAAGCCATAAGCCAAAGAACCAGCTAGCTGATAAAACCAGAACTCTAGGTGTTGGGATGAAGCCAACTAGAATGGAAATACCAAATAAGAAAGGACAATCTTCTTTTAAGTAATACAAGGAGGAAGAAAAATATTTAGGTCCATTTGGTTCAAAGTCAGATCAGAATCGAAATCAGAATGGTCTATTCCCATGTATATTCTCTGTTTGGTTCAGACGGGAATCAGAATGGGAATTGGAATCAGCTGGAATGAGATTTCATTCCCAAGGGAGGGGGAAGGAATGGCCATTCCCTCAAATGGGGAATGTCATTCCACCACAAATGAGAATGGGATTCCGATTCCGTCCAACCAAACAGTTGGAATCGGAATGGCCCATTTTTTATTCTGATTCCAAACCCCTATTCCCTCGAACCAAACAGGCCCTCAACTTCTACAATACTGATCCTGTTTTCTGAATGATCCAACTATCCAAGTATCCACCCAAGGATGAGAGATCCCAGAATGTCCATGGCATAAAACAATGAACTCTAAAATGATGGAAAGAAGCCATTTATATTCAACTTATAAAATCACGACAGAGCATGAACATTTCATGGTCTTGACCGCTTTTAGATTGAAACGAACATCGTCCAATGCAGAGTATGAATGACCCGAACCTACCAGAGTTTGGATTAAGGGGCGGGGGAGGAGAGCACAACTGTCAATAGAGTTCACAGTCAAGTCGAAAATCCAAAAATGCTTGTCATCCGACTGGTCTGACAAAGTAGTCCTTAGAGTCCACCAAAGGAGAAACAAGATCCCATCAGATTTCTTCTGAATGTCAAAATCCAGTATTATTCAAACCACTGCAATCCCAAAGCTACTGAAAGCCCCAATTTAACAAAGTTGATTTAATTTTTCTGCAAAGCAAACAGATCCTAATAAGCGTTGATGTGCACCATTTTCTCAAACTTGTGATAAACAAGACAATATTTCAGGACCAAGTAAACAGAGGGCAGGGGAAAACCCACTTACAGAAATGACCATAGACAGCATGATTCTTTACAGTTTAAATCTTACTAGAACGGAAAATGAGTTAGATAGAAACATCCTAACCTAACAAAAATCAGAATATCTACAATCCATGAATTCCTTGAAGACGGATGACTGTAAATACAACAGACCTGAACGTTCTCTGCCACGTAAGGTAGGAAGGAGGCTCTGCAAGATCCTACCACTAACATTTAAAGCCGGCGTTTACCAAGACAAGATCTTGTCTTCTTGTTCTTGGCTCTGAGGCAAAATCGTATGGGACCGCAATACACCCGCCCCCGCAAGAAAGAAGAGAGAAGCAAGTGATAAAAAAAATAAAGAAAATAAATTTTATTTCCACGACTCATTCGCGAGGTCGAAACAAGATAGAGGCAGACCATCAGTCTCCACAGTAGACAGGCATATAAAACTGAGTTTAGTCAACAGAAATGGTGAGCGTATACCAGCCCACACTATCCTCGTATATATAAAAATTAAAAATAGACAAATAAAATGGGGGAAAAGATCACCTAATTCCCATTTATTAGAAAGAAAGAAAAGGCAGCAACTATCGAACAATACATGACCCAAGCCTCGGATGAACAGAAAAGTAAGTTACATACACAATGAAAGAGCTACGATTTCTAACTCATCGGGCTTTTATAAACGGCGGATACTCTGAAAAAAAAAATCGACATAATCGTCGTGAAAGCAAGAAAAAAGCGAAAGAGAATCACTTACGTCAATGAAACTTTGGGAGAGAAGAATCCCTCACGGATCAAACGAGATTCCAGAATTCGGGGAGTTTGATCCCATGACTCTTGAGCCTCTCTGTAGTTTGGATGGAAGACAAAGACAGCTACAAAAATATGTGGAGACTTGAAGAAATAGCGCAACGTTGTTGCAATAGAATACAGCCACACCCACACCCACACCCACACCCACACCCAGTGAAGTGGAGGGGGTATATATAATTGATGTTTCGGGCCGGGTAGCCGGTCTGCCCGATCCCGACAGTGGGGTGCGGGTGGCGGGTGCATTTTTTCAAACTTTTTTTCTATCTATTGCCTTTACTGACGCACGAGTTAAATGTTGGGGCGGGTTGGGTTGATATTTGTTATACTTTGTTGGTCTTGGTTGGATTCATTGAATTGAGGTAATTAGTCTAAGTGTCTAACCCGATCTTCATTCCAAGGTTAGGCCTGTTATAAGTTTATAACAAAATAATAATTGGCCCCCATAAGACATAATATACACGACAAAAGAAAAGAAAAAGGGGCAGAAGGATAAATGGTCATCCGCTCTCCTCCCACTATCTCACACTCACATATACATGTCGCCATTGTCGTTTGAAGAATGATCTAAGAATATTCGATAGGTTGTATTAAATGCTTGATTATTTTTAGACTCCATTCCATTTGTAAAATCTCGGCTTCAAATTCCTAACCACATGTCCAGAATTATAATCTATTTATTTATATGGAGAACTACTTTACGAGAGAAATACATGGTCTGGTTTTCAATCACGCAAGAAAAAAAAAATAGATTAAAGTATACATTGGAGAATTGCATACATTTGTCAATTATACAAATCCCCACTCTGTCGGTGTTGAGATCTGTCACATCATCCCTTACGGCCGGCCTCACGTGACAGAGATTAGAGTTCGTTGTGACTATGCTCTTGCTCCCTAGTCAGTCTCTACTACAGCTGCAGCTGAAGGGAAAAGCAAGAGATGTCTTTCCAAACAAGTAACAAGATAAATATCACATATGGTTTTAGGTTGGGCTTTCCACCCAATACAACCACATCTTACGTTGGTCTTCGTCATTTCAGTTTTGGCCCAACCCAAATTGCATCCCTGCATCAACCTAGCTGGTGAGTGGTGATGGAATCTTATGAAATTTATTCTTATGCAAGGCTATAGTTATGGGATTTTGCACGCCCATGTGCAAAACCATTGCATGAGGAAGATTTCTCATATTTATTCTCAAATCTATATCCGGTCTGCTTGTCTGTCTTAAGTAGTAAGACTAGCTCAATATGACAATACATAGCACCACCAATACAACATTCCCTACCTTTCGCGTATTTTTTCCTTCAAATCAAACACAATTCAAAAGATTGCTGTCCAAGTCCAAGGAGGCGTGGAATTATGGCTAGATCAGTTTAGAAGGATTTGTATTTGTACTCTTTCTCAAACATTACAATTATGAAAATAGACGAATATAGACCATGATCAATTCTCAATGAAAACAAAGGCAATATATGCATACCATATCACAATCATGAAATGTAATAGAGAGAGAGAGAGAGAGTTACAAGGCATATAAAATGACCATCAAGTACGGGTTCTGGACTGAAATTGTAACTTATTTGCTTTACTGGGTATAGACGAATCATTTTGTTCCACGCAGCCATAAATGTAAGTGATGGAATTAATGAGAAGTACTTGTGGATATGGCTGGCGTGGAACATCAACTTTAGCTAGTCCTTCTCCAATTACAAGCATTGGCTTTGAAAAGGAAAACAAACATGCTGATTTTTGGATTTAACCTATTAATGGAATGGATCTTCATCTTCAGTTTGGAAGGAGTATATACAAATACAAATATGTAGACTGTAAAACCATGTATTTTGCATATATTTGTATTTGTACTCCTTTCAGACTGAGCCTTTCTAATAATCATTTATGACCTACCAACAACCACATGTAAGATTAGATCTAAGTGGGTCTAGAGCTCAACCATACACTCTATGACATCTAACTTTCAAATTACTATTATATATTTCGTGAATACAGATTTGCTCCTCACACATTTCAGCCATGCATTAAAAAGATCTCCACTCCACAAGAAAAAATATTTTCTATGTGTGGCTGAAATGTGTCGTGAGGTTAGTGTGAGGAGCCTCTATGAGGAGAAGATTTGGAATATAACAAATAACCAACTTATATAAAATAAATCTAAAACTGGTAATTTTCTGAATTCGATTTTCTCCTTGCATCAATGTGTGTCTACAAGTGCCATGAGGTTGCTGGTGTGACGAGCAAAACCGGATTCATTACTTTTTTTTTTTTTCTGCCTTAATGGAGCAACATAGAGATAGAGTGGGGGCCTGGGTGAAGGGGGATAGAGGCATGTCCCCACCCCAATCCTGATGAATGGGATTTGATCCCAATCAACCGACCTGTGGGCTGTGGGTTTGGACTTACCTATTAATCATTCCTGTTAAGGTCGTGTTTGATTTGAAAGAAAAGGTAGGGAAAAGGTAAGTAAGGTTTCCCCTCCCCATCAATAATTAATTCTGCACTATTATTGTTGTTTCATTGATTTTGAAGGTTTAACTCGTTAATCCCTTAAACTGTCTTAACAATTGGATGGAGTTATTCATTATGATCGAGATAATTAGGTTGATGCACATGAGTGCCCGCTTGAGCCGGATACTAATTTGATTCCAATTCAACGGCTTGAATTTGAAATATGCCAAGCATGTGCATGTGTTTGCAATTTATTGAATCGTCTCTTGTAGTTATAGCCCACAATCAAGGTTTGAAGTGGAACCGCTTTAGCCACTAGTTTCCAGGTCAATGGTATCATCATTTGGTTCGAATAAATTGAAGAATTTAAAAAAAATAATAATAATTAAAATAAAAAATGGCCAAAACCATTGAATGGATTGATGATTCGACCACCTGAGTCAGTAGGTCACCAACCAAATCAATGGCTTTTGGTCAAGGACCGGGTTGAGGGTGAAGTGGAACCGGTTGTCTAGACAGTTCCTGGGCCAAACGGTCTGACCGCTCGGGTCAACAGTTATTCAAAAACACTGCCCACAATACCCAAAAAAAAAAACATCATGACAGCCCTTGCATGCCAACATTGTTCAAATATTAAGGCTGGCAGGTAAAATAACTGTATTTTAAAAATAAATTAAACTTTAAAATTATTTAATAAAATAGGTAAGTTTTCAAATTTTAGAAGTTATGGAATTAATAAAATTCAAATTATTGTATTTAAAAATAATAAGAAGAAGAAAAATATTTGATAATTAATTGCTAATATATGATTGGATTATTTTTAAGATTAACAGACAAAATTTTAAAATCATGTAATAATAAATTTAAAATTAGTTATTACTAATTAAAAATACATTTAAGTTCCACTTAAAATAATGATATTAATAAAAAATAATTTTAATCATTTAGTACAAATTAAAATTAGTTTTAGAATTAAGATGGTGCAATGTTTTAAATAAAAATAAATATATCACAATTAATCAAAAATGATAAGTAAGGTGATATATGCTTAAGATAAACTATTAAAAATTAAAATTAGCATTTATTAATTTAAATCCATTTTAAATTAAATAACTTTAATTTTTTAAAATGATTAAAACACATATAATTAAATTTTAAATTGATCTCAAATTAAAGTTTTAATCAAAATTAATTAAAATATTAATTAATTTAAATTTAAAATCAAATTCCCTTATACATATCAACTACATGGCAATTATTAAAACGTGTCATGCTTGCAGCTTTTCTTTTAACATTTGTTAAAACATTCCTTATTGGCTACCATGGCATTACTAAAACCTCTCTTCTTCTCTCCCGTTTGTTCTCTCATCAAATCACTTGACTTCAAAAAAACTCCCCAACCTAGAAACTACACAACAACACGGTAGCCCACACTTATAATATTCTGCTTGCATTCGTTATATTAGATAATTTTTATACAATCCATGCATCCCTTTATGTTATACCAACTGCCATGGCGATGATTGTAGAGAGTCCCATACTAATGTTTATTAATTTGGAGTTATAGCTGTTTGTTGGACAGTTGCACATCACATATATGCAAGACAAATTTTCATGGCCTTGAGGTCTATGCACTAAACTTTAATAGGTAGTAACTAAACCTGGCCCCATGCACAGGTAATTCATCTACCTACCAGCATTTATTAATACTAGTAAGTGTACATTGTTTTGTAAGTGTACATTGTTTTGTAAGTGTCCATTTTTTTTATGATGATGACAATAAATAACATGTTTTCAATTTCTTTATGGTTTTTATATTTCTGTCAATAAAAGTTTATTCTTATTTGTCATGCTTATTTTTATTTAATATTTTTTATTTTGTATTTTATTTCTATAATTAATAATAATTATTATTTTTTGCCACACTTGTTTTTCTTTAATATAGTTAATTAATATAAGATTGAATGAAAGAATAATGAAACTTAATACCCTAAATATAATACTTAATGATGGGAATCAAATGAGAAATGTAGTATTTCAAATCACATTTTGTGTTATGACAATTAGAGAGAGACCAAATTCAGGTATTCTGGTTAAAAATAGGATTCAATGACTGTAAATGGGAGTTAATATCTTACGACTTAATGAGATGGATCTTTTTATGAAAAATGAGATGGATTTAAATCAGGATAAAAGTGGTTGTTCAAATTTTTATTTTGTCTTAAATACAAAGAAAAACTATTGCTTTGTCGTTATAATTAAAGAGCAACCAAATAAAAAATCGCGGTATTTTAGTCAAACAAAAGTTTTACACTCTCACTCACACTTTTAATAATAAGTAGTAAGTGTGTATGTGCTTTGCACGTGGCAATTCTAAATGAACATAATTATAGTAATAATATATCCAAAATTTTCTGTAAACTTTATGGTTTTTTGCTTTTATATTTTTTTGTTTTTTATTATTAATCATATGCAGATTGCAAAATCCAAATCTTATTACATAAACACATCATCCAAATATATGATAATTAGATCGAATTGTGAAGTTTCAAGTATGATTGACAGCCCTACTTGCTTGGCTATATTCTTTTTTTTTTTGTAGTGTTTTATCTTTTTGGCGTATCTATGATTTTTTGTTCATTTATCAGAAAACTGTAAGATTTAAATAAATGAAATTGATGAGGTGGAAAGTAGTAGTTCAATTTACAATTTAAACCTTTCAATTAAATAGGGACTAAATTTAGAAAAAAAAGTGAGTATTTTAGTCATTGTTTTAAAAATCAAACTAGACCAAATAGTCAAAAACGTTTGGTTCGAGAACCAGTCAGCTCACCGATTCCATTTTGACCCTAAATCAGTATTTTACACAAAAAAAAAAACGTTGAAATAGTTAAAGAACCACTAACTCAGGCGTTTTAACCGTTAAAATGTTTGACCCAGTTAATAGTTCTCAAGCCTTCCAAACTAATTCCAATTTTTTTATTTCAATAGAAATTAGAAAATAAAAAAAAATGAAGAAATTAAACTTCCATATCTCATAATCCTATTTGGTTATTCCCAATGGCCAAAATTAGTTAAGGTTTTTAGTTTTTCCATTTGATTTTGAATTTTCTCATTTATGTGATTCTTTTTAAGTTGTAACAACAAACAAATTACAACTCTAATAAAGAAATAGATGCAAGTGATGAGAGATTAAACATCAATTTTATATTAGAAATCTGAGATACACCAATGAAACAAACGATCTGGAATTTGAGAGAAATTTAGAGAGACAAGAGAGATGTAAGAAGAGGGCAAATGGTGTTTGTAGCGACGGTGATGATGAACATGGAAATAGTTGCTGGTGATGGTTTGTTCTTCTTCTTCTTCTTCTTCTTCTCAGCTTTAACCAGTCGCTTCCTTCTCAAAGTCTCACACTCCCCTCTCATAATACACACACGATAGACTTTAACCTAATACTAATATAACAATAAAAATAAAAAAAAAAAGTTACATTATATTTTACATCATACTGGTTTAACTTGCTCAAACTAGACGGTTGAACCGTTGACTGAAAACCATAAGCCAAAAGTAGTTATGTTTTTAGGCCGGTTTTTAAAACCTTGATTTTAGATGTGTTCAATTTTTTCTATAAGTCTTTTGTATTTTTATGTATAAAAATAATTCTGATATGTTACACTTACTTTTTGTTTAATATGATAAATATATGATATTATACATGTGTTCGAATGCTTTTTTTTACAAAATTTATGTATTTTTGTATTTATTAATTTTATCATTTACTTATGACATTAAAGGTTAACACATTTAACCCAAAAGTTGGACTATTCATTATTAAATAGTTATAAGTTATGTATTTCATTTTTATTATCAATAAAAATAATTATTATTTATTATACTTGTTTTTTTAATTTGATCAATAAAAATATTATAAATGTGTCTAATTTTTTCTACATTTTTTGTTAAGGAATGGTTATTGAATTGCTCAGCCACCACTTGGATAAAGAATGGTTTTATTTTTGAGTCACTTTTAAAGTATATGGGTTTATATTGTTAAAAACATTGACATAAATCAAATTAATAGAATTTATTAGTGAAAAATAACTTAAAAATATAGGATTTAATAAGAGAAGAATGGGATTTAATACCATAAGTATAAGACTTAATTAATGTGAGGGAATTAAATGAGGTAGAAAGTAATAATTGAAATTACATTTTTAACCCTTGCAATTAGAGATGGATTAAATACACAAATATAGCCATTTTTGTAGCCATTAAAGCTATAATAAAATGACTTTTATACCCTTTATCAAACAAAGAAATTGAGGGTAATTTTAGCCCAAAAAAAATTTCACACTGCACCCACACTATAGATTAATAGCAAAATAATAATAAATGTTAATAATAACAACAATAACAATGATAGTAATAACAATGGTATAGAGAGTTTCAAAAAATCATTAGTAGGATAACATTCCAAGCCTTTAAACCATATAGTCCAATATATCTCTTTTTTTGGGTAAATTACAATGACCCCCTATGTTATGGGGCCAATAATAATTACCCCCTAAACTTTCATTGGCGGTAAAGACCCCTGAAATTTTACTTTGTGACACACTAGAGGATCGTCATTTAATCAATTAACTTTGAAAAAATATCATCGTTCAACTATTTTTTTTTAAATCCCCAAAGTACCTTTGACTTATTTATTTCAACAATTTATTATTTGATTAGTTTTCTAAGTATAATATTAAACCACCTCGGTTGCTCTAATAGATCCTTGCATATTTTTGGATGGATTTAATATTCGGATGAAAATTTCATTTTAATAGATATAAATTTAAGGTTTCATTTGTTTATTTTTTTCTTACTTTATTGGAGAAAGGAGTGGATATTTTTTTATATTTTAAGATGAAGAGAGACATTCATGTTAGTGAAATGATTCTTGTTATTTTAACCGGGTTAGCTTGGAGAAAATGGACATATTTGTTGGGTCAATTAGGGTTTAAGAGAAAAAAAAACAATGAAAAGAAAATAAGTAAAGTTCAAATGGATACTTTGGTAAATTAATGCATTTCATCATTTGACCTAACAAGTTAGGGGGGTATTTGTTACAAAGTGAAAGATCATGGAATCTTGATCGCAAATGAAAGTCAGTGGGTAATTGTCACCGACTCCATAGCAATGTTTTAAAAAATGACATAGAACCAGAACTAAAACCAATCTTGCCATCGATTTTAGGGTTGACAATTCAACTGTCCAATTTGAACGTATGGCCCATTCTAATAAATAATTAAAAAAATGGATCAAAATAAAAAAATGGTCAAAACCGTTAAACAGGTTGAACAGGTCAACAATTCGACCACTTGGGTCAACGAGTCATTGACCAATTCAACAGTTTTTAACCAGGGACTGGTTTTAGGATAAAACGGAACTGATTGCTTGGATAGTTCCCAGTTCGAACGGTTCAACCGTCCGAATCAATTACAGTTAAAAAACATTGCTCCATAGTGTATTTGCAATATACCATTTTTACCTTGCATTTCAAATGCATAGACGTAATGTCAACTGGCTATCTATGTAGTCATAGCACAAATTAATCTTGCTAAAGTTCTAACCACATAAATCATAAATGGATCGGGGTCTGCTACCAACTAAACACTATCAACCCCGTCCCAACAAGCCAACAAGCCACTACAGCCTCACATTAGAAACATGGCCAAATTGAAAAAGGAAATGCCACTACAGGTCTCTATCCAATTTAATATAGTTAAAGCCAAATCATATTATAGTCTATGAACACCTACTGATACTTTTTAATATGTAATAACAAAAGCGTTTGTATTTGGAAAGAAAATAAACAAAGAGCAAATATTTCTCACTTTCTTTCTGTATTTTGAACTTTTATATAAATATTTTGGACTTTAATTACATCTAGGCGATAATTGAGTTTACATATCTACTAATCGAATTATTTAAACAGGTAGTGTTATTATTATTATTGTTCTTTACTTCGAACATAAAATTAAAACTAAATAAAGCGGAATGGCTTGTATGAACGTAAGATTGATGCATCTCTTTTCTCTCTCTCATTAATTTATCAATTTATCTAGTACCTGCTTATTATTAAAAAAAAAAAACTCCATTCTATCAGCCTCTAACCACCTAATAAATGAAAAAAAAAGTACCTAATAAATGCTGAGTTGGGATCACATGCCAACAAAACAAGTTTCAACACCGTACCAACTTGATCTGACACTGTACATATTGCCATAAAACTAGGACCCACTATAAAAGTGAAACCTACCATATATGAGATGTGCGGTGTCAGATGTTGTTGGTGGAATGTTGGAACATATTTTGCTAGCACGCGATCCAAATTCCTAAATGCTTGCCCACCCGTTCCAAATCCATCCCCAATTCCATTTAATCAGTATCAATCTGGTTATGTTGGTAATGTTTTCAGGGTCAACTCATAAACCAAATCCATTGCCCTATTGGAAAAAAGGAATAAAACTTCCATGCTTGCAAAGAATAAGAAAGTTACTTATTTCTCCTTTTTTTTATTTTTGATTTTTTTTAATCCATGTCATTTTTTATAAACAATTCAATAAATACTTCAATTTCCCTCTATCTTTTCCCTAAATTATATCTCTAACAAAATAGATTCCCATTTCTCCTCTTAACTAATCAGGTGCACTTGCTTGGCATTGCATGTGACAATTTTAGATGATGATGATGGTAATAATAATGTATCTAAACTTTTTTACAAAAATTATGTATCATTTGTTTTTATATATTATTTTATTTAATTATGGTATTATGGATTAACCCATTTGAATTGTATGGTTGAATTGCTTACTTGCCACATGGATAGAATAAGATTTGTTTTTGGGCCATTTTTTAAATATGAGTTTTATATTATTAAAAGTATTGGATATAGATCTAATTAATAAAATTTATTTATGAGAAAAATATCTTAAATAAAGATAGAGCAATATTTAATATCTGATATGAAAATATGAAAACGACACTATTTTAAAAAATATTAAAAGAAATGTCCATTAGATTCAAAGACAAATTAGTAAGCTTGCCAAATAATTTTCTTTTGTCACTTTTGTTTACAACGCTCGACGATTCACTAAACCTGCTCATATTATACCCTAAAATGTTAGACTTTTGATTGAATGTTGTATATGAAAGAGCCTCAACTTGTAAGGCTACAAATGAATTGGAATTGGATCAGATTGAACGAAATCCAAATTTGATCCAATTATTGAAAACTTGCATTTGAATCCAATCGAATTTGTATTAATCTGACTTTGCATTCATTTGTAAAATAAAAAATAAAAAGTTAATTACTTTTTAACTTTTATATATAATAAAATATTATAAATATAACATATTGAATTTATTATTATATATAAATTCATATATAATGTAATTTATAATTTTTTTATACTTGTAAATATAATTATATAAATTTTATATATTAAAATCAACCAATATTACAATATATTCAAATTCACATTTTAATCCGAGATCGGATAGAGTCAAATTTGAATTTGATTTTATTATTGATTGGATGCAGATTGCAAAATCTGAATTATAGATGTGTTTAATTTTTTTATAATTTATACATTTCTATCTACATAAAAATAATTATGATATGTCAAACTTATTTTTTGCTTAATATGATAAACATACAACATTATACATGTCTCCACTTTTTTTACAAAATTTATGTATTTTTGTCTTTTATATTTTATTAATTATTAATATTTAATTGTGACATTAAAGATCAACAATTTGACCCAAAAGTAGAACTATTAATCTTCATAAATCAGGAAAATAAATTCATTTTTGGTTAGTTTTAGATTATGTATTTCATTTTCATCGTCAATAAAATAATTTTTGTTTATCGCCCTTATTTTCTTTATTTTAACTAATAAAAATATCATAAATATGTTCATTTTTTCTTTTTCTTTTTTTGTAAATTTCTATATTTACTTCTATTTGAAAAAAAAATATTATCTAACTATGACTTCATGGATTAATCAATTTGATTTTGGATGGTTGAATTGCTTAGTGACCACTTAGATGAAATAATGGTTTTGTTTATGAGTCTGTTTTAAAATACATGGGGTTTACATTGTTGAGTGTATTAAAATAGATCTAATTAATAGCATTTCTTAATAATAAATAACTTTGATATAAGATTTAATAAGGAAGAAAGGGAGTTAATAACTTAATATAGGACTTAATGAGAGAGGATTAAATGAAGTGAAAAGTAATAGTTGAATATAGGGTTTAAACCCACACAATTAGTGATGAACTAAAATCACAAATATGGGATATTTTAGTCAATAAAACTTTCACAGTCTCGATAATACTTTTATTTTGTTAAGAATATTGACATAGATCTAATTAGTAGCATTTAATAGTGAAAAATAACTTAAATATAGAATTTAATAAGAGAAAGTGTAAGTTCTCTTCATCCACACTTTTATATATAGTATAGATTATTAATGCAATTTCAACCATATTAATTAATGTTTTATCAAAACAAGCATTTACCATGCCTTAAAAAAAACACATTTACCCCTTAGATAACTCAAGTTGGAGGGGCATATTTTGTTAAATGAAAATTCCAGAAAATTACACCCCATTCATACTTTTATAAGTAGTGTATATGTGTATATGTGTGTGTGTGTATACTAGTAATTACGTGCATTTGCACATGAGAATTTTTTTAATACTAATTACTTGAATTTTTTATATATCATAATTAACAAAAGTAACAATATGATTAAAAATAAACTCAAATGCTTGTAGTAAATGTGCATGTGCATTGCATGTGAAAATTTTAAATTACAATAACAATTATTATTATTATTATTATTATTATTATTAAAATTTGTATTCCATTTTTGCCATAAATATAAATAAATTTTATTTTAACGATTATTTTTATTTATTATGATGAATATATAACATTATAATTGTTCCCAGATGTGATAGATTTTTTTGCTTTTTCATTGTTTGTATTCTATCTTTTTTCTAAATATTTATTATTCAATTATTACATCATGAGTTTCTTTTAAAAGTTGGATCATTGATCCACCATCTAGATAAGTAAATAGCTTTACTTTCGGATTTGTTTTAGATTATATATCATCTATATTATATAAATAATCTTTACTTATCATACTTAATTTTTGTTTGACATAATTAATATATAATTTTTTATATATTCTATTGACGAATTGTACTTTTTTATTTTTTAAATATTTATTATTTAACTATCATATCATCGGTAAATGCAATTGACCCAAACCACTAATCCACAACCCAAAAGGAAAAATAATTTGATTTCTAGGTTGACACTAAATTTTATATTATGTTTCCATCATTGATAATGAATGTATGCTATTAGAGATGTACCCAATATTTATTTTTATGAATATATAACATTAGATATGTGCCCAAATTTTTTATATTTTTATTTTTGTTATTATTTATATTTATATTTTTAAAGGTTTTATTATTTGACTATGACATCATTTCATTTATAGGTTGATTTTAACTTTGGCATTCCATTTTCATTATTCATAAAATTACTTCTTACATTTCATATGCATTTTCTTTAGTATAATGAATATGCAATATTAGATTTATGTCCAATCTTTTTTAATTTTTATATTATAACTTTTTATTATTTAATTATGATATTATTTATTAACCCATTTGACCCAAAATGGTTAAATTGCTTACCCACCATTGGGAGGGAAGAAAATATTTTTTAAAATAATTATTTTTATAATATTAAAATTAATTTTTTGAATTTAATAATAGAATATACCTTAATATGAGATTTAATGAGAGAGAATATGAAAATAATTTTATTTCTAATTGGTTTTAAATTTTACATTCAATTTCCATAATTAATAAAAACATTTTTTTTATTTAGCATTGCCAAATAGAAAGTTTCTCATACTCCAATTTGGACATCTCATCCTCCTGTACTAAAATATTCCTAGAAAGTAAATACACATATCTATTAAAAATATGCAACTCAAATTTCAAGATAGCATAATAAATGGATTAGAAATCAATGAAAATCATTAATAACCTTAAAGTGAACACATGAAAGTATTTACCCCCCCCCCCAGTACAGTAATTACCTTGACTTCCTTATTATTGGAAGAGTGGTCATAGGCCCTCATTTGCTAATCCTCAACATGTTGGAAAATCCAATGCCCATATGATAAGCCACATGTTGATGGAGAACAAGTCATTTCTATGATACGCCCTCTCTCACACACACCCACAACCAAGTTTTTGTTATGTTATTACTTATCTATTTTTTCTATAAAATAAATTTATTTGATTGTTTGGTTTTATTAAAATATTTTTGCATAGAGAGAATATTGTTGGAGTACTGACTAGATCCACTTCAACTCTCACTGGGTCAATGGTATGCCATTTTGCATAGTCGTTTAAAAAAAGTGACACTACAAAAATTAATACTAAATAAAAATCTAGTAAAAGTTAAAACAATTTAACAACAGATTAAATGAAAACTAATACAATTATGAAAGTCAAAATGCTCCTTCTTGGGGCACAAATTGAGTGAGTTGGGTCAGGGTGAGGATGAAGGTCAACCCAAGCCCAACTCAAGGTTAAGCTTGAGTTTACCAACACAAGTCCAACCTGAGTTTAACCCAACACATATCAAGATGGGCTTGGACTTTGACATGTTGAGCTTTATAGCCCAATTTCTAGCTATAATAAATCGATAATGTTGGGTGGGCTCAGATTCTATCGGGTCAAACTCGGGCTACCCAAGGCCTCAATCTAAGCCTAACCTAAGTTTAGGTTATGCCTAAGATTTTTGGCCCAAGCCTAGCTTGAAGTTTGAAAACTCAAGCCCTTGTGCAAAATCTGGTTAATTCAAACTCGGGTTAGGCCCACCTATGTTGCATCCCTAGCTCATTTTGCCTAATTCTTTTAACAAAGCTCGTGCATTGCATGAGTTCCCCTAATTAAAAAAAAAGGTGATGACAGGGAATATGATCTCTACCTCGAATCCTACCTGTTGCCATTCCTAAAGATCATTATTTAACCAAATTTGGATGGGCTCCCCATAGAGCGCACCTCACATGTGCCCCACAAGCATAACCCACCCACCCAAGATTTGAAAGGCTAAAAGCATATTTGAGGTATAATGGACAAAAAAGGTGGAGTGTAAACCTCAAATTTTAAGAATAAAAGTAATTAAAGTTTAAAAATAACATATAATATACCAAATTAAAATGATAGAAGGTATAAATGCCCATGAAATAAATGTTTATAATCAATATATTTCAGTGGTTAAGCATTAAATAAGATAATAATGAATCAACTAAGAATTGTAAACATTTTACATTTCTTGTATCAAAATGCAAAGTTATCAAATAATTCAAATGACCAATTTAGAATAAAGGAAACATAAGAAGAATCATCCATATAATGGGATATTAGATTTATGGTCATTCAATTTTTTAGAAGAAATAAAATAACTTAATTAATTTGATCTATGCAAAAAAGCAATAAAAGAAAATAAATCAATTATAAAAAAAATGAGAAAAATAACAAACTTGGAACGTTAGATTTAAAATAACACGAAAAATCATTTGATATATCCAAGAGAAACTAGGAATTTGATTGGCCCTTTTTGCATTGAACTCTCTGAAAACACTTAGATAAACTAATAGAACTTGATTCCCATATTGGTTTTTCATTTTTACTATTTTTTATTTATTTATCCCATATTTATTGAAGTGTTTATTCTATATTTTTGAAATATAAAAATGCAAACAAAAAATATAGATTTTTTTTTGGCACTGAACCACTAAATAATCATTGACACTTATGGTTCATTCTAACAAAGACTTAAGCCTTACATCAAAGTTTTAAAGCTTAAACCTTGAGAGGCAAAGGCCATGTTTGGTTCAATTCTCATTCATTATCATTCTTACCCAATATAAAATTCTAAAATGGAAAAGAATGGGTAAAAATAGGCAGAATGAAAAAATATTGCTATGAACCAAACACTTTTTTCCTAAAAATGAATTATTTTCAAACTGACAAGTGTCCTATGTTGCTCATTTTCATTCTTCAAAAAAAAAAAAATTTATGCCGGTATTCACAAACCGTCAGCCTAGGTCTCCAATAGTCAATGTTTACCAATTGGCATAGATGTTTTGTAAAAGTACTTACGTAAAAGTGATTTTTTAAAAGTGCTTTATAAAAGTACTTTCGTAAAAGCGTTTTTATAAAAGTACTTTTGTAAAAGTACTTTCATAAAAGTGATTTTATAAAAGTGTTTTCCTAAAAGTGCTTTTGTACTTTCATAAAAGTACTTCAGTAAAAGTGCTTTCGTAAAAGTACTTCAATAAAATTGCTTTTATAAAAGTGTTTTCATAAAAGTGCTTTTATAAAAGTACTTTCGTAAGTGTTTTTACAAAGTATTTCCGTAAAAGTGCTTTCATAAAAGTACTTTAATAAAATTATTTTCATAAAAGTACTTTCGTAAAAGTGCTTTTATAAAAGTACTTTCGTAAAATTTCTTTTATAAAAGTGCTTTTGTAAAAGTACTTCTGTAAAACTACTTTTGTAAAAGTGTTTTCATAAAAGTACTTTTGTAAAAGTGCTTTAGTAATGTACTTTTATAAAAGTGCTTTCGTAAAAGTGCTTTTATAAAAGTACATTCGTAAAAGTACTTCCATAAAAGTACTTCCATAAAAGTGCTTTTATAAAAGTACTTTCATAAAAGTGCTTTCGTAAAACTACTTCCATAAAAGTACTTTTATAAAAGTGATTTCGTAAAGTGCTTTTGCAAAAGTAAACATCTATGGCAACAGTTTTATAGGTAGAGTTTCCTCAAAAAATGAAATGAGCAAGATGGGGCATGATTCTTTTTCATGCTGCAAGCTAGTCATTTTTTGTGCTATGGGGCTGATTTTTCATTCTAAAAAGAATGTAACCCTTGGCAAGAATTTTGTAACCAAACACTATAATGTTATTCATTCTTGCCCATTATTGCCTAAAATAAGCAAGAATTCAGAGGCATAAGCCAATCTCATGTCTCAAGGCTTAAGCCTTTTAAAAACAATGCATCCACTGACCTGACTTGCTCAGCCCTGAATTGGTATCACAATTTAACCGAATTCACATGAACTCCCCATAAAATATGCTCCACACGTGCCTCACAGGCCACAGCCCATCCCCTTGAGAATTGGAAACATCTATACTTGTCAAGGGGAGGAGTCCATCCGAACTCTGTTAACCAATAGAATTGTCTCTTTAGGCTACATTTATTTACCGTACAAATACAAAATCAGGGTTGTGAGTTTGCATCACTCACAACCAAAACGAAATCGAAGAAAAAAGGTATAAAACTTCGATTTGAATAAATATTACCTCATAAAATGCATTTTACTAGTTGGCTGTTGGGAAAATCCTTCTTATATTCGGTCATCAGAAAAAAAAAATCCTAAAACAATTTTTCCTGTCATGTAACTTTTTAACCAGTTAGGGGGCCATCTAGATGGTTTTTAATACCATTGTGTTGCACGAGTATTGTGAAGGTAATAAGGTGGCTGATAGTTTAGCAAAGTTTGGTTGTGTGTCATGTAACTTTTTAACCAGTTAGGGGGCCATCTAGATGGTTTTTAATACCGTTGTGTTGTATGAGTATTGTGAAGGTAATAAGGTGGCTGATAGTTTAGCAAAGTTTGGTTGTGTGCCATGTAACTTTTTAACCAGTTAGGGGGCCATCTAGATGGTTTTTAATACCGTTGTGTTGTATGAGTATTGTGAAGGTAATAAGGTGGCTGATAGTTTAGCAAAGTTTGGTTGTGTGCCATGTAACTTTTTAACCAGTTAGGGGGCCATCTAGATGGTTTTTAATACTGTTGTGTTGCATGAGTATTGTAAAGGTAATAAGGTGGCTGATAGTTTAGCAAAGTTTGTTTGTGTTAATGGTTTTGGTTCTTATTTCAATAGTTTTTTATGATTTAATTTTAAAAACTTTTTTTGAAGGCTAAAATCAAATTTCATTCATTCAAGAAATTGATATACGTACATAGAATTGCCAACAAGGCCAATCAGAACCCAAATACAAATTTTTAAGAAGAACAAAATATATAAATGGATGTAGGAGAATAAATGAACTTTTGCAATTCAACAAAGGTGAAAAAATCACCAATAGAAGTAGAAAAGCCCAACTACAATCCACCATAAACAGCAAGAGAAAAGACAGGAGAGGTTCCCAAAAGAGATTGCAAAGAGCCGGTAATAGCATGGTTGGGGTAGATTCGCAAAAGAGGATAGAGCTCCAAACATTACAACTGATACCCGATATGTAACTGCTTTCCAAAACGGCATTTGCCGGAGAACTGCAATTGGAACTGACCATGAATTGCTTCTGCTAGAGAACCACAAACGGACTTAACCATGGATGGCAAAAACGTAAAGCAACACCCATCGGTATCGAAAGCCCAATACATGATCCAATAACAAGTAACCCTTTTGTCAAAATGCTTGCAAAAAGAAGAAAAAAAAAACAAGAAAATAAATGAGAGAATGAAGGAAAATGGGGGACTCCCCGAAGGGAGTCACCCCAATAGAGAGATTAATAGAGCCTCGAGAGAACAATTGTGCGACTTGAAGAGAGATCTGCAAGTCGCAGAGAGCGGTTTGAGAGTGTGGGGGGTTCAGAGAAGGAGCGGTTTTAGAGTACATGACCTCCATTGCAATTTTGTTTGGATTTCCATATACATATATGGTGTATATAGGTTTTTATTTGTTTTTTTTTCATACATATATGGTGTATATAGGTTTTTATTTGTTTTTTCTCTTCAGATACCATTAGACATAGGGCTGCAAGTCGGGCCAGGTTGAGGCCAACCCTATGTTCTAAACCCCTAACCCAACCCAACCTGACCTACCCAACCCTAACCCTAACCCTAACTAATTCCTTCAACCCTAACCCAACCCGATGTCAACTTCGATTTGGGCCCAACCCAACCTTCCCATCCCTTAAAATCTAGTAGAAAAATAAGTATTTATTTATCATGAGTTATGACTTATGATAAATTTTTTATCAAAAATATAAATTCATGGAATCAATAATAATGAAACATAAAATTATGGAAATAAAATCACTAATAACAACTCATAGGATCAAGCAAATAATTTGAACATAAAAATTACAAGACAAAAGGAAAAGACAAGTAGTCAAGTACTGTGAATAACTTAAAGAAAGGCATGATAGTATGTAGGGGGGCTATACAACTATCATGCATCTAAACAAATCAATGTATGTTATATATATATATGACTTGTAGTAGAGTTGTAGACTAGTAGTCTAGTACTATAGGGGGTCGGGTTGCCCGAGGGGTCAACCCTAACCCTAACCCGATCATCAACCCGGCCCAACCCAACCCGACTTTTTCAAGTTGGGTTTGGGCCAACCCAGCCCAAGTTGCAGCCCTAATTAGACAAATTTGTTTTATATGAGTTTTTGGTCTCCTAGTTCATGCAATGAAAAATGAAAATTAAGGAAAAAAAATTTTATCATAAATGCCACTAGGCACCACTTGACTTGCATGGCTGGGCTTGGGATGGATCCACATCAATTGAAATTCAGTGCAAAGCAAATTAGCCGGTTGGCTCAATCAAGGTTTGACCTGGACCAAAATCAAGGCTGATTCCAAGCTTGGCCATATAGGGTTGGGTCAAGAACTCAAGGTTGATGTACCATTTAAGTGGACCCATTTACATCCATAGGTATGCAGCTTAGCTGTTTGACTTGATTTAGGTCGGCTTTAGTCCAGTCCAACTTAATAACTCAACTAAGGTTGCAATTTGGGCTGAGTTAGTCGGAGCACAATTCGGAAAAAAAAAGTTTGGGTTGGGTTGAAATTCAGCCTATGAGCCTATGATTAAAAGTCCGACTTAACTTCAGGATGGGTTAGGATTGAGGTCTTGTCCAACTTGAATCATATCGACTTAGCTTTCTATCTTTATGTATAAATATTACATAAATTTGTGTATCCATATCCATATCTATATTTCATATTAATATTAAAAACGTGGATGAGGGTATAAATTCTTTTTTCTTTGACTAAATCACTTATATTTTTGCATTTTTGTGATTTAGTCTCTATCTAATTGTAAAGGTTGAAATGTAATTTGAATTACTAGTTTTCACTTCATTTGATTTCCTCTCACTGAATCTTGTATTTAAGATTTTAACTGATTAACTCCCATTCTCTAACATAAAATCCTATATTTAAAGTATTTTTTTCTCATTGATTTGCATGTAATTCAAAGCAAGTATTTTCTGTATATTATAATAATACATTATATATATATATGCTATGGCTAGCAATGTTTGATATGACACGTGAGCACGACACGAAATTAGTGGATCCTTAATAGTGTTTGTATCAAAATCATGTATGACCCATTAACATGATGAATAAATGTGTCGATTTTAGGTTGATTTTTTTTAAATGATTTTAGGTTGATTGACTTAACTTGAAAGTGACCTATAATTTATGACCTATTAGATCATGTATTTATATCTGAATAAAATGCTATTACGATAGGTAAATATAACATTTGGATTTTTTTTTATAAATTTGTTTAGCTAATGGATGATAGAATATTTATTTTGCCATATATATATATATATATATATATATATATATATATATATTATGTTAAACTGGTTAATCATGTTGCTTTTCTGTTGATTTGGGATATATGTGTTATTTAGTATAGAATAAAATGGATTAATCGTGCCAATTCGAGATACATACACGAGTCATGTTGTGCTGCATCATGCATGTATAATACATAAGTCGTGTTCATGTTTAAAAATTGACACTATTAATTAATCGTATGATATTCGCGTCAACCTATATATTTGAATAATCCTATCTCGACGCGACAAGACCATGCCCTGATAACACAAATTGTCACCCTAATTTGGAGGTTATGGGTTTGGGGGATGGGCTATTCATAGGAATGCAAATGGATTTGATCAAATTCAAATAAGGTATATCTGAATTTGATTTGATAATACAAATTCTATATTTAATCTCACTTGACAATCTTACAAAGATTAATCAAAATCTGAATTTGTTAAGGACGTTGGATATTTGAATCTATTTCGATTGGATTTAATTACCCATGGGCTTATAAAATTTAACAAATTATTAGCAAGAAAAAAGAAAAGGGAGAATGACCGATAACCCAAGGGTCAGAATTTGTAGGCTCAAAGTACATTTGGGGTATGCGTCAGCTCGAAATTGATGCCAATTTACGAGTGGGTATGGATGCATAGAGTGTGATTTTTAGATCTTCTGAATGTTTATAACTTTGTAGTGAGAATCAAAAATCTGCATTAGGCCTGTCTGTACTTTTCCAGAAAAAAATATTATAAAGCAACATAATCATATAAAAAAATCAAATTATATAAGTGGTGATCTGATTTTTTTAAACGAATCGTATTTTTTCGATCCAATCCAATCCGAACATTTTATAGGGGTATCCAATTCAAATTCAAATTAGTCATGGATCATGATCGGGTCCATTTATACCCCAAGGATACCCTTTGTTGTGTACCCCGTGAAGCAAAATAAAATAATCAAAATGTATGATTTATGTATTTATATATGTACTAGTGTATTTACACATATGTCTATTTATAAATTATAGATGCACAATAACAATTTTAAATTTAAAGGGTAGCCCCAATTCAATCCCTTTACAATTAGACTAGCAAAGCGGCCCTTGCTTCGTAGGGGCTGGATTGGAATTGTATCATACTGCACACGATCAAATAAAGTCTACAGTAGAAGAAACCTTTGAATAGTGAAAATTCAAAAGCATAAAAAAAACAATGGTTTTTGAACCGCCATTGACCTAGACAGATAGACATTTCAGTCTGGGAACCGTCCAGGCAACCAGTTCCATTTTACCCCAATCCCACTCCCTAGACAAAAACCATTGAATCAGTCAACGACCCATTGATTCGAGCAGTTAAACTGTCGACCCGTTCAATGTTTTTTGGCCTTTTTTTTATTTTTTTAATTGGGAACCATCCAGGCAACCAGTTCCGTTTTATCCCAATCTCGGTCCCTGGCCAAAAATCGTTGAATCGGTAAATGATTCATTGACCCAGGTAGTCAAACCGTTACTGTCAATCCGGAAACCGGTGGTCGAATGGTTCCGCTTTCAGGTCGTATGAGTCACATGCTCGAATGACATAACACGTAGGGTATTGCTTAATGGACCTCACACACTCAATTTTTTGCTTGTAATTTTTATTGTCAAAACAGGTCGTTCGTTCAAACCGGATAGTTGAACCGTTGACCAAAAAACTGGTGGCCAAAACGGTTCCGTAATTTTTTGCCTTTAATTTTTGTTGTAAAAATGGGTCATCCATTCGAACCGGATGATCGAACCGTCGACCCGAAAATCGGTAGCAGTTATATATATATATATATATCTTATAATCTTATAAACCAGTACAGTTTGAGAATTTTCAATGATGAGTTTTCATTGAATTGCCCGTTCTTGTAATTTGAGAACCGTCTACCCAAACTGTGTCCGTTCTTATAATTTTCATTGAACCGTTGAACCGTGTTGCCATTTGGCAAAAGGGAAGACCACCCATTTCCCTTTAATATATAGGGATAAGTGGATTATAATCCATCTCAAAAAACTGAATTGCAGCCCCCTGTAAAACCGCATCCTGGTCGTGGATTTGGCATCAATCTACGGGCAGGATTCAGTCCACCCCTAGAAATCTTAGCTCATAAGTCTTAACACTATCTAAATTACAATTTTTCCATGATATCGTAGTAAATTACTACCATTTGGCGAATTTCGTATATATATATATATAAACATTGATCCATATCCACTATATTTAAATTATTAAATATGTGCTAAAAATTCATATTTCATCTACTGGAAAAATTGATTTAAATGTGGTATTTTTAATAAATTGTCATAGGTTTAAGTTTTACACCAATAACTTTTAATTTCATTTTGGTTATGAATATCATATCAAAGTTACCATTAATAATATATAATATTTTCATAATTTTTATTTAAACACTTACTGTAATTTCACATATTTATCATTTATTTTGTATATTATTAAAACACTTTATAATTCATATTTGTTGTTCTTAAGGCTTAGTTTGTAATGAATATAAATACAAATTTGTAGAGTATAAAACCTTGCATTTTATATTATTTTGTATGTATTTACACTACTTATATTTGCATTCCTTCCAAACTGAGCATAACTTATTCTCCATCATGAACCATTTGTATTTCAATGGGGCCATGGTTGCATGATTTCTTTGTAGTTGGACCTACAAAAGCCTCAGGTCCTTATGGTATTTGTGCTAAAATGTATCAACACTTTTGGGATGAGATTGGTGGGGAATTAATATCCTTTATTCAAGATTTATTTTATCATCTAGATAAAATTCACTAGATAAATGGAACTCATATTGTTCTCTTACCAAAAAAGGATTGTGTTGAAATTGCTTATGATTTTCAACCCATTGGGTTAACAAATGTCGCATATAAAATTGTGACCAAAATCATTACCTCTAGACTCAAAAGTTTGTTGCCCCGTCTCATATCACCAATGCAAAATGCTTTCACTCCGGGGTGATAAATTCTAGACAATCGGATAATAGTTTCTAAAGTTATCGACTCTATAAAGAAAAAGAAAGGTAGATAAGGGTTATTTATTTTGAAGTTAGACCTTAGCAAGGCATATGATATAATGGAATGGCCTTTTTGATGCATGTATTACGTTTAAGAGGATTTTTCGAACAATTTTGTGATTTGATCATGAAATTGTATTTCTACTAATTATTTTTCTATCATGTTGAATGGGATTCCCTCCAAGCCATTTCAACCTCATCGAGGATTATGCCAAGGTTGCCCTCTTTCACCTTATTTATTTATTTTGTGTGTGGATGTTTTATCTAAACTACTATTGTGGGACCTTGAATATGGACATTTGCACGGGGTTAAACTTGGGGCAGGTGGAGGTGTGCTGAATCACATAATGTATGCTGATGATATTTTAATTTTTGTAAGGAGCACTATGCAGGAAGTCAGCTGAATTAAGGAAATTCTATACATGTTTTGTTCTTGGTCAGGTCAACAAACCAGTTACGATAAATCATCAATCTATTTTAGCTCTAATGTCCATAGACGTTGTCACTGAATGTTAACTTCCTTTATCGGGGTTAACACGATGAGGGGTGACGAATTATATTTGGGTTATAGTTCTTCATGACATTAAGAGTTGTAAAGAAGATGGTTCGAGGGTGATTGAAAATGTCAAATCAATATTGGAATGATGGAAAGGCCATTGTTTGTCTCATGCGGGTAAGGCAATTTTGCTTCGTAGTACAGTGTCTGTTCTCCCTACATACATCATGAGCACTAAACCATTCACATCTTCCCATTGTCAGCAACTTACATATTTGTCCCGCAATCTTTGGTGGATTTTTTTACTGATAAGAAGCATTTATATCTACGCAAGTGGACTGATATTACTACTAAATTGTCAGGAGGTTTGGGTTTTAAAGATTTTTGTCGTCTCAATATTTCCCTTGTCTCTAAATTATGTTGGAGATTTTTTATTGAGCATTCACATCTATGGGTAAAAGTTTTAGAGTCCAAATATCTTCAACAAAAAAATTGTTGGACGATTTCTTCCAAAAGCATAGGGACTTATATTTGGACGAGTATGCTTAAATGTAGAACTTATCTTAAGCGTGGTTGCCAATGGTGTATTGGGAATGGTTGGTCTACAGATGCCTTGGCTGATCCTTGGTTGCATAAACCTTGGACTATTCCCAGTACCAATTTCTCTCTCCCTCATGAGATACTTGTACTACATGTGGCATATTTTATTGACCCTCACACTGGTTCTTGGGTGCATGAACAACTTTCTCATTTTTTTGATTCTTCAACGGTGCAACTCATAAAGACCTTACTTCTACCAACAAATGTGGAGGATATTGATGACAAGTTGGTCTGGACACTTACTCATCATGGGAGGTTTACAACGTCTTCCATGTACAATCTCTTGTCAACTGATGATGCACACCATTCTAATGCATGTTATGCTTTTGGCACAATAACGTGGAAGAGCTTTTGGAGTATTAAGCATTTGCCTCCACGGGTACAATTCTTTCTTTGGAGATGCTTAACAAATGCTATTCCCTACCATTGGTCGATTGGCTAACTATATTACTGGTATTGACCCTACTTGTCGCTTATGTGGCACTACTGTTGAAACCATTCACCATCTATTTTTTGGTTGTCCGATGACCAGATCAATTTGGTTTGCATCATGTTTAAACCTAAAAGTTGATGAACATATAGACTGGAGTCTACAGGATTGGCTATATCATTGGTTTAAATTTGAATATTCTTTTAATGAAAGCCGATTATCTTATTTTACTATTGCAAGCATTTTCATGTGGTAGATATGGAAATCTATATGTAATATAATCATGGAAAATCGGGCATTTGAACCTATGATAGTTATCTTCAAGGCCCAGTCCCAAGTGGAGGAAATTCGATGCTCTTTGTTGATTAATGGGGATATTTCTAATACTACCATCTCAAGGCTGGATGACTCTTCCCACTTTTGGCAGAAACCTATCCCTCCTATGTACAAAATCAACTTTGATGGTGCTTTTATCGTCTTCAGATGGGGGATTAGGTGTTGTGATCCGTGATCACTCAAGTGCTTTTATTTATGGCAGATCCATTAAAGTTCCTAAAGCTTATCTAGAAGAATTAGAAGCAAAAGCTGTTCATGCGGCCCTTTTGTTTGCTTTAGATCTAACGCTTTCTTCCATCATTATTTAGGGAGATTATAGATTTGTGACTACAAGTCTATTGGAGTTTGGCTCTCACGCTCCTTGGTGGATTACATGTTGATCACAGATTGCAGAATTTTTATTAGAAATTTATCCCACTGCTCAATAAATTGGGTTGCTAGTTCTAGTAATATGGCCGCTCATATGTTGGTCAAACATGCCATAACTATTTATCATTTGCATACATGGTATTTATGTCCATCTTTTTTATATTATGCTATCTTTCAAGATTGTAATGATGAGCGGTTAAATTAATAAATTTGGTTATGATAGTGCCTCATAACCTATTGACATTCAAAAAAAATTAATATAAAAGTTATAGATGATAGATTTTAATAATAAATACGTGAAATTATAGGAGTGTCTGAAATCTGAATAAACATCCATTTATTTATATCAGTTCGGACCCGATATAAGTCCAATCGGTAAGGTCCGATTAGAAATATTTTTTGGTAGAAACTAGAAAGATTGAAATAGAATTAAACAATAAAATTTGGATCTAACCATATCCGCTTCGATTCGAGCCGAACTTAAACAATAAAATTTGCATCTAACCATATCCGTTTCGATTCGATCCGTTTAAAGCCCTAATTGATGCGAGAAAGGGGTTTTTAATAGATGAATTGGGTGGATGGTAATACCTGTTACCCTGTATAAGGGAGACTATTGCAAAATTACAATTTCACACCTATGGAGTCATGGACAAGGCAAAGGATGCGCGCTACAAATCCCATTCACTGAGACACTGACGACTGTCTTTTGTTTCCGTCATTTCATCCACTTTACTTGCTGAAACTTCTGCTCCGTGATCCCTGCGGGGATACAGAAGTGCAATGGAAGCCGAATTCGGAAAGTATCGTCTTAACTGCGAACTCAGAGGTCACGAAGGCGATGTAAGATATCCCACTCATTGAAATCTTTGCTCCATTTATGTTGACGTTTCTCATTCGCCATTGGTGTCATTTTTTTTTTTTTCTGTTTTCCTTTCCTTTTTTTTAAGCTTCTGTAATTGAGTAAAAGTGCCATGATTTCTACTACATCCTCACATATTTTGTACGCGAGTAATTGAGTATGTATATGATGTGCATCCACCAAGTATCATCTTGGTTTACTCCCTCCTCCCCCTAGAGAAACAAGAAGGGAAAAGGAGTAAGAAAATCTTCAACCAAAATAATCCCGCAAACTAGATTTATATGCTGGCCTGATGGCATTTAAATGCTCATTAGTTCCCTTATCAACCATTTCTTCTTCTTAACTGGACGGATGACGTTTAGATGTTCATTGGGTTCTTTATAAACTCTCTGCTCTGTTATCTGGGCGAACAGAGTTTGAACACTCCTTAGATCCCTCATGGACAACATTGTTAATAGATCCATCGCAACGGAATTCTCTGTGACTTCTTCTCCATTTGATGGATGTAGACCCACAATATTGGTGGATAATAGCTGAACTGATCATCTTTATGCTCAATACAAGAGCAGTATCTCAAATATTTAGTATTGCACGTTAGTTTATTGGTTTCACCATAATAAATGATCATTGCATGCTACGGCGTTACTTGTTCTTTTACCAGAAGAAGATTAAATTGGGGGCATTTTGAGGTTGCTAAAGTGATGAAGGCTACACCAATTTTAGCATCTGGCAGCTTTATTCTTGAGCCTGTGTTAGAACCTTCACATGATTAAATGTTATATGTTCATTGACTTGAAACCATGATCATCCAAGAGTAGGAGGACCATGTAACCATGGCATGTAATGTGAGCATTGGGCTTCTTTGGCCCAGCAAAGAAGCTGATTACTTGCACACATAAAAAATTTCAAGTGCTTTTATTTTTTTATTCCATATATTGTTTTTGATAAAAGTACAATGAGTGTATCAAAATCCAATCCATTACTTTGGCAATGAAAGAAGGCAAATTAGGGTTTGAAGCACCAGAATCCCATTATCAGAGCACTATAGTCCTACATGCTTTCAATATGGTTATCTTATTTATTTACAAGATAGAGAATGATTCAGTGAGGATCAGTCAACTGAGTTGCTAGTTATAAAGTAGATAATTCAAGACAGACAAAGGACAGTCAAATTAGTTGCTAATTCTGGTGAAGTCCAAGATCGGAAAGATTAACACCTGTTATGTGTTGCAGAAAAGAAGTCCAAATAAAAGACTTTCCTCTCATATGTGTCTCCTCTGCAAGGACAGTAGTGAATCTGTTTCTCATATCTTTATATCTTGTCCCCTTGTGCTTTGCATTTGGAAGCATCTTTGTTCTCTAATTGGATACAGATGGAATCCTCCTCAGGATGTGGTGGGCATCTTTATCCTAACTTCTTGAGGCAACCAAAGAAAAGAGGAAGACTTCTTGGGATTTGGAAAGCAGTAAGGGCTGCTGTGGTATGGACCATTTGGGAAGAAAGGAATGGAAGGATTTTTAATGATAAAAGCAGGACTGAGGAGGAAATTACTGATTTAATCAAATTAAAGGCTGTACATTAGGTGAAAGCTATGGAGACTTTCCAAATTTTTTCCCTCAATGACATTTTGAGGTCATGGAAAGAGGTGGCACTCTCAGATCAAGTCAAGGTGAGGCAAATCATGGTTTGGAATCCCCTGGCTCAAAACTTCTTAAAGCTCACTTTTGATGGAAGCTACACTGGTAATATGGCTATGGCTGGGATAGGGTGTGTTTTCAGGAATTCAGAAGAAATGGTGGTGGCTTTGTACTCAGGACCATTGGAACACAGAGATGCACTGACAGCAGAAATGACTAGCTTATTCCATGGCTTAAAATTTGCAAAACAATTTGGCTTATACAATCTAGAAGTGGAAGGGGAGTCCCAGGTGGTTATCTCCTTGACAAGAGCAAATTTTCAAATCCCTTGGGTCTTCCAGCAAACATATTGGGAGAATGAGTACTTAATAAGGGGGCTAAATGTTTCTATCAAATGGGCGAGAAGAACAGCAAATGGAATGGCAGACACTCTATCCAAACAAGGGGCCTTAAGAAAACAATTATTCTGGGCTATTCTGTGAAACTTTTGGGGTGGATCTTGCACAAATCTGATTGTAATATTTGAGATACATTAATAAAATTTCTTCAACTGATAAAAAAAATTCTGGTGAGGTCCAAGATCTGCAAATTCTGTTGTAATTAGCTTACTAATGGAATGGTAAACAGGTCTATGTTTCCTTTTTTTTGATAAGTAACGGGGTCTATATTTTATCAAGGAGCATTTTTTCCCAGGGTGATGTTGTGTTCCTTCTATCTTGTTTTTGTTCTGACAGAGTGACTGTTATTCTATTACCCTCAGCGTTAAGGTTTAAGGAGGAAAATTTGTGGTTGTAATTATACCACCATCTACACATCAATAAACTCTTTTGATACTGTTACATATAAAAAATTAATAAATTTCTGTTTGAGTTTGAGATTTTTTTTTGTCGCCTTTTGCACATTGCTTGTTATATATATATATATCATGCATATATATATATATATTTATTTATTTATGTGTTGCTAGTCATATCTCATGTATCCATCCCTCTTCTTGACCATATAGGGGCAGGGTTTTACAGTCCATAGTTCTTTGATTGTTGGTATTGATACAAAATATCAACATACCACTTGCCTATAAAAAATGAATCCTCTTTGGTATAACAGATACCTTTTTCAGAATATGATTATCCCACTCAGCTTGCTTATTAATAGAAACAAACTTATTGAGAATGTAAAAAATGCCATTCCATATTCAATGAATAGAAGTCCCTTCTGGCTCATGTCATTTGACCTAACATGTTCTTCCAACAATTGGAGTCTAAAGAATATCTTTCTCTTAGTATATGGTAGTGACTTTGATTAGTTATAATGGTCTACAGGGGCAATAGGAAAAATGTCAAGATACTTTTTAGATGATCTACCATTCCATTTCTATGTTAGAATGCTGAAATGGGGTCATTTGTGATCTTGAAAATTTGTGCTATCCTGTGTTCCTCATTTTGTGTCAGTTGGTCTGGTACTGCAACTCACCTGTCTTGCATGCAGGCTGTATTCAAGCAGATGGATGTGCCTGTTGGGATACTTTCAAGAAACTATTTGTGTATTCATACTTCATAGGGATAACTGGATGATACTATTTATGATATAGTTCAGATCTTTCAAAATAACAGCAGTGTTATGTGGAGCTGAATCTGAACTATTGTAATTTCACGTTGGTAATCCAAAATCTACACGCTTGTGGTGCATCATCATGTCCATGTGAAGACATTCATTTTATATATCAATGTTATCGTTATTCCTGATTGCAGGTGCACTGGATCATTATCATCATCTAAGCCTTATCCCTACTATATGGGGTCGGCTACATGAATCCTGTTCCACCATTCCATTCTCTTGCTTAACATAAAAGCCATTATTATTTATCCCATTTGAAAATATATGGTGATGATCTTGACACTATCTATTTACTTTCCTATTAGGCCCGTGGGATATGCATTTGTGGTGATGCTGGGATAGCAACCTCCTCAAGAGACAGAACTGTCAGATTCTGGTCCCAGAATCCAGATAAAAAGCACAAGTACATGCTGTCTAAAATAATGTTGGGGCATACCAGTTTTGTGGGTCCATTGGCTTGGATCACTCCTAATGAGAGGTTTCCAGAAGGTGGACTTGTATCCGGTGGCATGGACACAAATGTGTTGCTTTGGGATTTGAAAACAGGAGAGAATGTGCAAACAATGAAGGGACATCAACTGCAGGTTACTGGTCTCACCATAGATGCTAATGGAGACATTGTGTCCTCGTCAGTTGACTGGTAAGCAAACATTTAGATTAGTGTTCTGAATGTAGTTTCCAGATGCATTCTCAAAATCTTCTCCTTGCCTTGCTTATGCTCTTGATGTGTGTGTCTTTTCATTTTTACTAAGTAGTTCATGATGGAACAATTATAGATACTCTGGGAGGAAAGAGAGGATGCAGGAAAGTCAGTAAGCCCATCAAACAGTACTGATTTGTATTCACTCTTAGTATAACCCCCTCCATGCGACGAAAAGAAAAGCAAATTAGGGCTGCAGTATCAACTGTCTTGTTCATCTGAAAAGTTTGGATCACATAGTATTGTTCATCACATACATACTTTTTGCTCTTTTGAATACCCTTCAGAAAGAAATCCGTGCCCTTGGGCTGGGCCCATTCAAATTTCAATAAATGCTCAATCTGAGCCCACCCAACTTGCAGCCCTATGGACTATTTTAATATTTTATACTTTTCTATAGATGTGTCTGTGCATGCTTGTTTGTTTCTTGCCAAGTCAGCCTCTTAGATGCACATCAGATTTTGATTCCTGTGTTTGTGTCCATGCAACACTAGTAAATGGAAGGTAGCTTCGCAACTTGCTCTGCTTAAGAAACAGTCATGAGGTGAAAGGTGCTAATTTAGTATTCTTTTTAGAATATTCTGACTAGTGTTGATTTTCACAAGTATTACCTCCCAACAAAACACCCTGATCTTGGGTGGTACTGGTCCTCCCAAACTGCCTCCACTAGGAAAACCATTTGGGGAGAGGGGATCAGTCTAGAGAGCCATAAAAAGGGCATAGCCAAAAATAGACCTGAAGAATTTACAAACCAAATTCTGCAGTCACTCTTGGCTCTATAAAATAAAACATCCAAAGACTGAATGATTACCATGACTTTAGAAAGTTAACCTTCCCATAATCCTCTCCTAATGCCCAAATCCCATACAAACCCTTGTTCAGAAAAAAGGAAATGCAATTTTATTGTTACAATGCTAGTAAGTTTCTTATTTGAAGGTGTTTATTTATTGATTATTTCTGTATGAGGTCTTCTGGACCATCATTTGGTTTATTTTATGTATTGTCTTTTTATTTTCTTGGGCTTCTGCATGATAGTACTATACGCTGCTGGAGGAATGGCCATGCTGTTGAGTTTTGGGAAGCTCATAAGGCAGCAGTCCAAGCGGTCATAAATCTACCATCTGGTGAGCTTGTTACAGGTATGATCCCTATTTTCTGATATGAGCCCATAAGTTTGTTTATCTTCTAAATCTTTTCAACTGCCTTCTCGATTTTATTGGACAAAGTTTAGTTGTGAGCTTTGGAGAATGAATTCACTTTATATGTTCTGTAACTCTTTTGTTAATTTCTTTGCCATATTTTTAATGTATTCTTTTTGGCTAACTAAATGGAGACCACTGAAGTTAAACGTATCCAAATACTTTTTTAAACTGTATAAAAAATAGGGCAGAATAGAGTAATGGTTGATAAAGTTTCATTGGATTGGGAGATTTTGTTATAAGATTACAGACTGCGCTGTCAAATTAGAATCTAATATCTTTGTTATATATAGGTTGATTCATCATTTCACTGGGGGTGATAAGATATCGCCCTCACACAAGAAGAGAATGATCCTTCGTCCACACCCCAAACAGAAAGAGGCCCACATAAACATATCTAACAATTCACTTGGAAAAACACAAAGAATGGTATGCCCAAGACTTGACAACATGATACAAAGAGCCTAAAACATCCCAATTCAGATGCTAAGGTATCCTCCATCTCTTCTCAAGTCTCAGCAAAAATTACTTTAAAGTTTGAAACACCTATCTTATACTTGAATTAACTCCACTTCCCAATAAAATCCATCCTATCCAATCATCTCTTATATCTTTAGCAGCCAATCAATTCAAAACCAAAACTCTAATCTCCTTGATCCCATGTCAAAACCATATAGAAACCCATGCAAGCAGTTTATATTGACTTATCTCTTCCTCTTTCTTGATCTTCTAGTTCCATAAAAACTTTTTCTTGCAAGGTTTTTCCCCTATAAAGAACAATACCAACTTGCAATCTCAGAAGGTGATTGGGAGTGGCCATGAGGCGAATGGGATATACCCATTGGATATGCCTGGACAGATTCAAGTATCGCCTCAGAGAGTAGCTTTTGGTTCAAATGTGTCAGAGTCAGTTAGTCGTATTATGTTATGTCATTATCATTTGGGTCATATTTCTTTTTTTTTTGTTGAGTCTTTTGTTTCCAACTCTGTTTAAGGAAATTAAGTTGTCAAGTCTACATTGTGAGTCATGCGAGTTGTCAAAGCATTGTAGAAATTCTTATTCTACAAGTAATGAAAGATCTATAGTTCCTTTTCATATTGTTCACTCTGATGTGTGAGGGCCATACCATTTACTTTGCATGGGTGGTTACAAATACTTTATTCTATTTATTGATGATTTTTCTTGTTATACCTGACTTTACCTTATACTTTCTTGTGCTAAAGTACCCAAACTTGTGAAGCAATTTCGTGAATTTGTGCTTACTCAATTTGATATTTGTATTAAGATATTCTAATTAGACAATGCCAAGGGATATTTTGAGAAGGATCTTGATTCATACTTTGAGAGGTTTGGGGTTATACATCATAGTTCTTGTCTTCGTGCTCCAGAGTAGAATGGAGTGGTAGAGAGAGAATCGACATGTTGAAGTAGCCAGGAGCATCCTTTTTGCCTCCCATGTTCTAGTGAGATTTTGGGGTGATGCGGTCATGACAACTACCTATCTTATTAATCGCATGCCTTCTCGAGTCTTGGAGTTCAAATCTCCCTTTGCTATCCTATTCCCTGAAGGTGAAGTATTTCCTATTCCTTTGCATGTCTTTGGTTGCACATGTTATGTTTATGTTCCTAGCTCTCCATGGATGTCACATTTGCAGAGTTACTTCCTTTTTATGGTCATTCTCCTGAGGGGGAGCATTCCATTGAGTTGTTTGCTTCACTACTTCCTCTGACTTTTCCTATTGACCTTGGGGTTGAATCTCATGTAATTTCTTCTGTTTCATTGGCAGAGTTTTCGTCTCCTAGTTTTTCTATTCCTGCTCTTGCTCCTCCTCTTGTTAGTCCTCCAGTTTTCACTAGTCATCCTATTGTTCAAAGGTGGCACCAAAGATAAAGGCTACAACATGAACATGTTGTCCCCCCATCTATTGTTGAGCCTTAAACATTCCCAATTCTTGAAGAGAGGACAAATCCTTCATCACCTGCTCCAGAACCTCCCTTTCCAGACAGTTTTCACTGTCTTACAACATGTTGTCCCTATCTTATTATTCGTTCTTATCCTCTATTTTCTTTTCAGCCTATACCCAAATCAGTTATAAAGGACTTTTCTAAGCTAGAATGGAGGGAGGCTATGAGAACTGAAATAGAAGCACTTCGCATAAATAATACTTGGGATATTGTGGATTTGCGTCATGGGAAAGAATTAGTGGGATGTAAGTGGGTGTTCACTATCAAGTATCATGCTGATGGCACCATTGAGAGGTATAAGGCTTGACTAGCAGCCAAGGGGTATACTCAAGTATATGGATTTTCTTATATGGAGACCTTCTCACCAGTTGTAAAAATGACCTCAATAAGAGTTTTATTGTCCTAGGCAATGAGTTATGACCGGACATTACATCAGTTTGATGTTAAGAATGCTTTCTTAAATCGAGATTTGATTAAAGAGGTTTATATGTAACTTCTCCTAGGCATGTATGGTAAGGAAATGCAAGGCAAGGTATGCAAGTTGAAGAAATTCCTTTTATGGCCTCAAGCAATCCCCACGAGCTTAGTTTGATAGATTTAGAGTTGCACTTGTGGAGTTTGGCTATACACAGACGCAGTCTGACCATACCTTATTCGTGAAGAGGAGAGGTACTTAGGTTACCTTCCTTATTGTTTATATTGATGATATTGTGGTTACAAGGAGTGGTATAGAGAAAGTTCAAACACTCAAGACCTTCCTTAACTCAGAATTTGAAATTAAAGATTTAGGGGAGTTGAGAAATGGGAGTCGAAGTTGCTAGGTCTAAAGATGACATCTTCATCTCCTAAAGGAAGTATGTTCTAGATCTTTTCATGGAGATTGGGAATGTTCTAGAGACTTTTGGGGATGTTACTATACCTTTATATGACACGACCTGATATCTCATATGCTGTTAGTGTGATTAGTCAATTTATGCATGCCCCTAGAGACACACATATAGCTGCTGTAGAACGGGTTTTGTTACTTGAAGGGAACTCCAAGAAAGGGTATCCTCTTCTCTAGGCATGGAAACATGAATCTAGAGGCTTAAAAAGATGTCGGCTGGGTTGGTAGTATTGATGATAGGAGATCTACATTGGGTTATTGTGCCTTGGTTGCAGGGAACATTGTCTCCTGGAGAAGTAAGAAACAGTCAGCTGTAACTAGATCTTCAGTTAAGGCAGAGTACAGGGCAATGACACATGAAGTTTCAGAGTTGTAATGGCTTAGGTCACTCCTAGAGGAGATGGGTATTACACATGATAAGCCCTTAATGCTGTATTGTGATAACCAGACTGCGATTAACATAGTTTTCAAATTTCAACCCAGTTCAGCATGATAGGACACACCATATTGAAGTTGACCAGCATTTTATAAGAGAAAGGGTGGCTTTTGGAGAAGTTTGTCTTCCTTTCATTGCCTCTAAGCAATAGTTAGTAGATGTTCTGACCAAGGGTGTCCCCAATAGCAGGGAGATGGTTCAGGAAGCAGGAAAGGTAATGAGTGTTGAGAAAGTTAAGAGGACAGATGAAGAAGAAGGAATGTGGTCCTTTGTGTTATATTTATTCTCAAAAGGCCTCCTATTTCTCCCAATCCATCTTGACCAAATCATTGCTTCCAGCACCACTCCCCATATGATCTTCCCTTTTTTGGACAAACCTTTTTGCTGCCAACCCTCTAGCAATGCCTCCAGATCCTTTGGAAAGCATATCTGTACCTTAAAAAGTCCCAATGGTTGTACCCATAGCTTCCTTGCAAACTTGCAATGGATAAATAAATTGCCTGCCTCTTCAGTAGCTTCTCCACACATTACACACCTGCTTGGTTCCACCAACATCCCTCTGCTAGCAAGTTTGTCTGCTGTTAGACACTTTCCCAAAGTGGTTTTGTCCATATAAAAAAAATAGCTACTTTTGTGCTTCAAAAATTGTCGGTGGAGACAAATCTTTCCCTTATAATTGTTTGATGATGCCTACAGATTACTTATGGATTGATAACTTGTTGTAGTGATTCCAAAGGTTTCCATAGGATGGATTTATTTATTTATTATTTTGAATTGGCATGCCATTATGAGTGCAAAGGGTGGTAAACTATAAAGTCACAGTCTCTGTTTTGTTCCTTTACATCCTTGTATAAATCAGTAGATAACTGGGTGCAACTCGTTTTCAAGTCTAATTTCAGCAGCTAACCTTTTGTATTTAGTCACACCGTAACCGGATCTTTATAGCTATCTCTTTGTAATTAGTCATGTAGCATTTAGAAATTTTGGTATGGCTTGGAGGGAAGCTCTCCCTCCCTCATATTTTGAATATTACTATAAATACTCCTTATCACTTATCAAAAAAAGGCACTATTTCCAAATATCCCCAAAACCTCTCCAGTCATGGTGGAGGGGAAGTATGAAGCATCAAACAAATCTTACTTTTATGTCTTATCAGTTACATATATATGATTTTTAAGATGGCTCCTTATGAAATTAATGATACCTCCCTATGCTTGTTTGAGCAAGAACCTTTCCTGTTTTCCCACGTGTATAATTAATGCACTTTCATTATGACTTCATTATTGTTACCAATAATGAAAAAGGTTCAATTTTTGTTCTTGGACTTGGAACCAAGAAAGCTAGGCTGATGTTTTGAATGTGGGACCACTGTGGGAGACTTGATTACTCTGAGTGATGTTTTGGCTTCAACTTTTATGGTGACATGCTAGATTCTATGTTCATACAGGTTCAAGTGATTCCACCTTAAAGCTTTGGAGGGGGAAGAGTTGCCTACATACATTTGTTGGGCACACAGGTTTGTTTTTCTACTCTCTTTTGCAGAATCTGGTACTTGTCGATGTGTCTGTATATTTCCATTTTTTAGGCATTTTTGCTTGTTCAAAGCAATAAGCATAACTGTCCTTTTTTGGATGATTAACTAGAGAACTTATTCGTATGAAAGATGAATAAAAAAGAAAGGAAATATCAACCAGGTGTATGGAAGACTCCAACCTAAAGTATATGTGGCTTGTACAAATGAAACCAATACAAAGAAAGCAAAACAGTAATGAATAAAAACTGTTCCTTTTCACTTTTCATTTCTATCAACTGTAGATGGAAGGTATACAAAAGAGGGGGCTGATTCTGATTGTGGTGACAACGATGATTGTAAGAGCAACCAAAGCTGATGTCATGGATGAAAAAGCAGTGAAAAGAAATCTCCAGATTGAAGTGGAATCGTTCAATATTGAGGTTCTTTTGGGTCCAAAGGGAATCTATTATTGAAAGGGATAGGGGTTTTTGGACCCAGTTGAACTTGTCTGAAAATGAAACCTCAGGACTTCTTAGATTCCACTCTAGGGTTTTAGGTGATGCTTACAATGCTCCAAGCTTTAGGAAATTCTTGGGAAATGGTTGTCATTTGATCATACATCTGACAGCCAATGACTGCCGCCGGGGGGGTACATGCATTTTGCATCTTGGGTGGGGGAGGAGAATGCTAGGGGGATATGCATCCTGGAAGGCGATTCTGGCCTCGGTTGGTGATCCCTTATGAATACCTTGAAGCCTTTATCTTTGAAACCTTCAAAACATGAATACCTTGAAGTCATATAGTTCACTTGGGGGGTAGGTAGCTTCATTATTATCGTGCACCCTACCAACCCGTTTGGGATTTGGAAAGTAGACTTTGTCTATGACAGGCAGGGTGATATTGATTGGTATGATGCGGAGAGGGGTTTGTCTACCAATTTTCACTCTTTGGCTTTGATTAATCTTAGACTGTTGGAGAAAAACATTGATCTTGGGTTTGCAGAGTCGGGATATCAGATTAATAAATGGGTTCAGTGAAGGTTGATATTAATCTATCAAGAGAAAATTACCATGAGACAATGGTGGTCCCTCATCAACTCAGTGAAGCTTGATATCTTCAAAAAAAAAAAAACCTCAGATGATAGCTCTCTATCTTTTGATGGTTAGATCGAGATTAGGGATCTTCTCTTTCATCTCTGCTCCGGATCCACCTTAACAATCATTTTGCTTAGCACTTCAGCCACAAAGGTAAATAGGAAGGGGGAAATGGGACCTCCCTGCCTTAATCATCTTTTCGCTGGGAAGAAATCCTTAGATACTCCATTTACCAGAACCGAGAAGTGTACTGAACTAATACATCCTTTAATCCATTTCCTCCACCTCTTGCCCAACCCAAACTTTTCCAAAAGAACTAGAAGGAAGGACTAATCCACCATATCGTAGGCTTTTTATATATCCAACTTACAAATTAGGCCTCTTTTTTCAAGCATTCAACACAACACCCTCTCTGCTTGTACCCACGTGGCCCACTTCCAGATTAGCTAATTTCTCACCATAATTACCATTTTGGCCCTGAGGATGTGCAGGCCTGTCTAATGAACTTTACATTCTTTTTAAGTAAATCTTGCCGACCACTTGTCTGCCTAGAGCTACCATCTAATAATGCTTATGCATAGGTTTATCTCCCAAGCATTCTAATCTAGCTTCTGATTTCTTCCCCTTTAAGTTCCCTCCTCAAGGCTTTCCTTGTTCGTGAAAGCCTCCCCAAATTTTGGATGGGCCAATCCCTTGAGGCCATCTAACCCTTCATCAACCTGCTCATCTTCTACTCTCCTGCCTTCATGCCACAGGGAAGCTTCAATAGCTGTCATCAACCAAATAGTGTAAAAAACTCCATCTGCAAGGATCTCAGTCTTTCGAGGGATATCTTCTGGTTTTACATTACTTAAACTTACTGCTGCTGAATGCAGATCTTTTACAAAAAGACCATCCAATCTAGCCTTGCATAGAGAGGCAATGGAGTGGAAAACTTCTGGTTTCCATAGGTGAAATGGCAGCTCCAAAATCCAAACAACAACTCTATCCTCAACAGTCAGGTCTTTGGAATTGTCTTTTTCCTTGTTTGGGTGTAGGTGGAATCCTACGATTGATGTTCAATGCCTTTTTGCACCAACTTTCCTTGCATGGCCAAAGAAAAGAGGAAGACTCATGTGGAGATGCTTAAGAGTGGTAACAGTGTGGACAATTTGGGAAGAAAGAAATTCTAGAATTTTTCTAGAGAAAGAGAGAAGCAAGGAAGATATAATGGAAACAATAATGATTAGAGTGGCACATTGGCTGAAGTCAATGGACACCTTTTCAAATGTGTCAATGGATGATTTACTTAGAAAGTGGAAGGAAGTGGCTGAATCTTGCTCACTTAAGACTGTCTCTAGTTATCATTGGTCTCCACCAGAAAGAGGATTTTATCAAACTTAATTTGATGGTAGTAGTATGGGAAATCCAAGAAGTTCAGGTATTGGTGGAGTGTTTAGAGATGAGGAGGGCATGATAATTGCCCTATATTCAGGACTGGCTGGGGAAGGAGATTCTCTTAGGGCGGAAATTTTAGCTTTGATGGAAGGTGTACAAAGGGCGAAAGAATTGAACATTAGAAAACTGATTATTGAGAGAGATTTGAAATCGGTAGTGAGCTGGATACAAAGTGAAGAAATGAAATTGTGGATCTACAATAATGAACAGAAGTTCAGATGGTTGACAAGAGAAATGGAAATCTCTTTCAAATGGATCAAGCGATGTGCTAATTCGGTAGGTGATGCTTTAGCCAAACAAGGGGTGGGAAGAGAGGTATTGTTTTGGGCATAGTTGTAAATTAGGGGTTTTGTTGTGGAGGGAGATAAGAGATCTTGTCTCTCATTGACTTTTATCTCTTACACTTTTATTATTTCTTTTCTATGTACACTCCTATAATTATTTTTTAATAAATTATGCAATTACCAATAGAAAAACTGCTGTTTCTTCAAAGGTGGCATTTTTGGGTAAATTGCTGAAACCACCCCTGAAGTTTCTAACCACTGCTGAAACTTCCCCTAAAGTTTGGTAAATTGCAATCACCTCCCCTGAACTTTCTAGCACAGTTGCAAGTAGACCTCCTCTGTTAGAATCATTTAACAAGAGGCATGAAAATGTCCAAAATACCCATGCAGTTACTTCTGACCAAACTGTTTATTTTCCAAATTTTCTCTTGTATCAATCACTACCCCAAATCCTTCCAATCTCTTTTTCTGAAATTGATTTATTTTCTAAATTTCCCCTTCATATCAATTGCTCAAAGGTAAAACTGCAACTTACACTCTTTTTTTGTTGTTTTTTTGATGAGTAATAGTAAAATTTTATTAATTCATAACCTGATTTAGAAGTGTAATTAGAGGCTGTCTTACTATACTCTGGCCCTTTAGGTGTTGGGAACTCTATTTGGGCAGAGCTGTTAGCTGCAATACAAGGAATAATTCTTGCAAAAGAAATGGGTGTAGAGCAGTTTCTGGTTGAAGGGGACTCTAAGACAGTGGTGAACTGGTTAAGTAATCCGGATGATGTCACATGGGACTACAAGAATGAGATAAAGAAACTGTAATGTCTGACAAGGAATATGTCTGTAACAGTACAGTGGGTTGGGAGATCAGCTAATGCATTTGCTGATGTCTTGGCAAAACAAGGGACAAACAGGGAAATATTGTTCTGGGTGCAACTGTAATTTGTGTCTTTTTAACAGTCATGGACTTTTTGATGTAGTTTTGTGTTTTCTGTATGGAGAGGCAGCACCTCATGCTTCTCTAAGGGGATTTTCATGTAACCGATCTTTTGAATTAATGGAATATGACTCTTATAAAAAAAAACAACCATGGAGAGGTGCGAGCTGAGCCCCACCTAGAAGCTTACGAGTACACTAAAATAAATTGCAGAAATCACAGTTGAGCCCAAAACATTTCTTCCCTATTTACCCTTGTTTGGCTAACACATCAGCCAATAGCCATGGCATTTGCTGATCTCCCCACCTACTGTATAGAAACCAACATATTCCTTGTCAGCCACATGACTTTCTTAATTTCATTTTTGTAGCACCAGATGGTATCCTCAGGGTTTTTCAGCATCAATAATATGTTTTTGTTGTTCATAAAGTTAATATTGTTTTTTGTGTTAAAATCAGTGTCAATAATAACTGCATGTTTATTTTGGATATTTACGTGTCTCTCGTTAGAGAACTTTAACCAAGGGGGTCTACTTGCAACTATGACAGAAAGTTCAGGGGAGGTGATTGCAATTACCAAACTTCAGGGGGGGTTTCAGAAATTTACCCTTTTTTTAGTTTGGATGACTACACTTGGAGGTGCTTAACAAAAGACCAGCTGGCAAGAAGAGGAATGATTCTGGAAAGTGAGACCTATTCCTTATGCAATGAATGCTTAGAATCTTGGAATTACCTAAAGGATGAAGAATTTCAGGCTTTCCAGGTAGAGTGAAGGTGCTCTGGACTTTGGGGCATTTTCCTGCTGCTCCTATCTGGACAGTGTGGAGAGAAGAAATATGCGTATTTTTGAAAGTTCTCAGATGTGGATACAGTAAGAAGTAATTTGAAAGGCCTGTTATGTTCTTGGCTAAGCACTCATAAATAATTTCAGTGAATCCAGTCCAACTCTTTTTTTGATGCTGGATCTTTTTCTTGATCAAGGTTCAAAATATCGATATGCCCGATACGTCGGTAGGGGCGTATTGGGTGTTTTGATACTTGTTTTTTTACTTTTTTTTATTATTTTTTTTTTCAAAACTGGTTCAGGGGAGCCGGTCTAGGACCTCTCCATCCCTGAACCGGTCAGACCCCCGATACACCCACTGTAGGGGCGTATCGGAAGGGTCCCGGAACGATACGTATCGGCCGATACGGGCCAATACGTAACGATACTTTGAACCTTGTTCTTGATAATATGTTTTGTTTGTTTTTTCATTGTATATCCTCACTGTACAGTTTCTCAATGTACATGGGTTGCTGTGTACCAAAAAACAAAAAAAAAAAAAAAACCCACCCCTTTTCCCTCCTCTATTGCTTGTAATCTTCTACAAAGACTCCTATGGAGCACCTAACAATTCAACTTTGTTTTGGGTATACATTCATTGCTTTCTGTGGACAATCCTTCTTGCTTGATGAATGTAATGTAACTCATGCCATTTGAGTCTTGCACAGATACGGTTCGAGGTTTAGCCGTGATGCCTGGTTTGGGAATTCTTTCTGCATCACATGATGGGTGAGTTATCTTTCTTTGCTTGTTCCATGTTGCATTGCTGGTATAGATTAGAACTATCGCTGTTCAGGTGCTCATATACTAACTGTAATCTCAATAGCCCATGCTCTTACGTAAGTATGCAGTGAAAGTTTATAATAAGTGTATTAAATAATGTAGTGACTACTAGTTTTTTATTATTGGCTATGTTGTCAGATATGTCATGTGCCTTAACTATGTTATAGAATACTTCTGTCATGTGTGTCTGAATATAAACTCAACTCAACTCAGCCTTAATCCCGACTATTTGGGGCCAGCTACATGAGTTTTGTCCCAGTATTGTGCTCTATCAAGAGACATGTATTCTTTTTGAGAAAAGATAACTGATTTCATTCAACAAGGGAGGGATGTACAAAGCCTTGTCAGCAAAACAAAAACAAAAGACAAAGCCCACTAATAATTTGGCAATGTATGTGCACTATACAAAAAATCCCTTCCCAGCCCAGATTTAGCAAGACTATCAGCCACTTGATTTAACTCTCTAGGAATCCATCTAAAACTGCAATGCAAGAGGTAAGCTCTGTGATTTCTAACAGCAGGTGGGAGAGCTTACATGGGTCAAGAGTCTGTCCAGAGGTCCAATTTAACATTTCTTGTATCTCCTTCCGCTGCAATGAAACGAAGCTGTTGCAACTTGGCAATTCTGAGGCCTTCCAAGGAGGGCCCTAGTCTCTGCTTCTGATGCATCAGCAGCCTTGGAAGGACCACTATAGGCCCAGGTCAATTCTCCATTTGATCTTTGAACCAAACCTCCTATTTCCTGTGTCTGAGCTGTCCTCTATAGCTCTCCTAAAGCTGCCATCAAAGTTCAGAATGTACTCACATTCTTGTCTTGGGGTGATTTTAAAGAAGGCTGAGGGTGAAAGGGAGTGGTTGACAGTGGGTCTGCCCAATTCCTCTGCAGTTCACTCCGATTGATACCCTCAAAGACTTTACTATTCACCATCCAGCTGTTGATATTAGCTAGGATATGATCTCTAAGGCTTCATTTGGAAACGATGTAAAACGTCATCAGTGTAAAAGTACACATGATGTTTTATATTGAACCGTTAAAAAGTAACTGTTTGAATTTCAAAAAGTGTGCATGAGAAAAGCGGAGTTTTATATCGATTTTATTGATGTAAAACTCTGCCTTAATGAACTTTTACATCGGTTTACGATGTAAAACTCCACTCCATCCAAACGTACGCAAAACTGAACCGGAGTGGAGTTTTACGACAATCATGATTGTACACTCCTTCCAAACGCCGACAAAATTGAACTGGCATAAATATTTACACCGATGACGTTTTACATCGGTTCCAAGCGCAGCCCAAGAGTCTCCAAGGAGGAGTAGATCTCATCAAATAAGCTCCTATTTCTTTCCTCCCAGATGTTCCACATGTTAGCATGGATAATTACTTTCCAGAAGCAACTTCCTCTCTTGCCGAAATTAATCTTTAGCCCTTGCTAAGAATTGATAAACTCTATAACAGAGTTTGGGAGAGTCCAGCTGAGACTGCCCCTTGCTAAAGGATCAAGAAAAACTGCCAAAGACTTCTGGCCACAATGCAATTGATAAAAAGATGTCCAATAGATTCCCCACCGTTATAGCACATCAGATGAATAGAAGGAGAGATGTAGAGTTTGCCTTGAAGCTTCTTTTGGAGGTTGTCAAAGTATTCAGCTTTGCACAAGAAGCCTCCCAAACCATGAAGGAAACTCTAGGGAGAACTGTGGGAAGCCAAACCTTTTTCCCCGGAAAAGGAGAGGGGGTTGGCTGGCAGTTAGATGTTGAAAGAAAGAAGAGGTAGTGAGGGAACAATGTGGGGTTAAGGACCACATGAGCTTGTCCTCAATGGAGGGAGAGGCCCTCTGATCCTCTTATCAAGGTTGCAGAAATGAGAGCTTGTTTATCATGCACTAACCTAAAAAGAGAGGGGAAAACTTCACCAAGAGGTTTATTTCCCCACCAAAGGTCTGTCCATAATTTAATGGTATTCCCATTTCCAACTTTCAGTCTAAGTAGGGGAGAAAAAAGAAGCAAAGGACTGTAGAATACCTTCCAAGGATTTCCAGAGGAATGAGGTGGTAAAGGAAGAGAGTTGCACCGTCCCCAACTACTTCTACTATATTTGGTGCAGATGACTGAGGTCCATAGAGAGTTTTGTTTCATTTTGAACCTCCAAAGCCACTTCCAATGAGAGCCTGATTGCTTTTCGAGATGTGTCCCAACTCCCAAGCCTAGCCCACCTTCTTTTCTGGCCCTACAAACAGTTCACAAAGTGACAACCTTTCTCTCCTCCTCCCTCCCAGAGGAAATCTCTTTGGATTTTCTCCAATCTATTCCTAATCCTAGCTGGAACTTTGAAAAGAGAGAGGAAGTAGATAGGGAGGTTTGAGAGTGTAGCCTTGATTAGAGTTAGTCTACCACCTTTGGAGAGATAGTTCCGTTTCTAGGTACCCAGCCACCTCTCACATTTCTCAATGATAGTGTCTCAAAAACTTGTAGATCGTGGGTTTTCCCTGAGGGGTAGGCCCAGGTATGAGAAAGGAAGGGATTCCACCCTACATCCCAAAGCATCCTTCAGATTTTCCATAACTCTGGGGGGTGGGGGGGTATTGAACTATTGATGCCTATAATGCTACTTTTCTCCTCTAAATTTGTCTTCAGACCTGTTATTGCTTCATAACACTTCAAGATCCTCTTCAAATTTAAGAGAAAACCTTTCTTTGCTTCGACAAAGAAAATGGCATTATCTGCATATCAAAGATTAGAAATTTGGATGTTCCCATGCCCCACCAAAAAACCTTTTATAAGATCAAAATCTGTAGCCTTTTCATGAAAGCATCCAGAATGTCTGCTACCAAAGTAAGGAGAGGGGAGTGCAGGCAGCCTTCCCTTGAACCTCTAGAGGTCTTGAAGTAATCACCTGAAGAACCATTTACAGAGATTGTGAGCCGAGTCGAGCTGATGCAACCTCTCTTCCATTTAATCCAAACTTCTCTGAAACCTTTAAGCTCCAAAACCCTCCAAAGGCAATTCCAGTCTACCTTGTCGTAGGCTTTCTCAAGATCTATCTTGCAAATTACCCCACTTAACCTTCTCTCTTTTCTATCTTCCACCACTTCATTCGCAATCAAAACCCCATCCACAATTTGTCTCCTTTGGATGAAGGCACTTTGAGTAGGGGCTACTACTTCATTCAAAGCTTTCTTTAGTCTGTTTGCCAAAACTTTTGCAATTATATTATAAAGGCTACTTAGTAAGCTGATAGGTCTAAAGCCTCTGATCCTCAAACAACCTTCCTTCTTTGGGATTAATTTGAAAGTAGAGTTTGTACCTTTATTAATTTTAGCTGACCTGTAAAAGTGTACAAACACTTCCAGTAAGTCGTCTTTCACAAGATCTCAACACTCATGATAGAACCAACTAAGGAACCATCTGGCCTGGGAGCCTTATCTTCATTAATGGAGAACACTGCTTCTTTGATTTCCTCTTTATCAAATTCTCTTTCCAGCCAACTTCTACTTTCTTCTGACAACTTCTCACCATTCTAGGATACTAGGTTCAGCCTCCAATTCCTATAAGAAGAGTAAAGGTCCTTAAAAAATCAACAATCTCCTTTTTGATCTGAGCCAAGTCATCCACTTGACCATTCACCCGAAGCGTGGAACCTGATTTTTTCCTACTCTGAGCATTGGCATATCTGTGGAAAAATCGGGTGCTACCATCACCCTCCTTGTTCCAGTGGATTCTAGATCTGTCTCCAATATCTTTCCTCCCTATCAACTAAGGTCTCTCATTAAGATTGAACCCTAGAGAGAAGTCTGAATGCTACTTTCATATCTTTGATTCTGAAGGTGGAAGGAGCTACAAATATGAGGGATTTCAGACCTATAAGCTTGTTGAACAGCTTCTATAAGATCCTGGCCGAAGTTTTGTCTGAATGAATGAAGAAGGTTCTTAACTCGGTGATAGCCAAGAATCAATTTGCTTTTGTGCCGGAAAGACAAATGCTGGACAGTGTTCTAGTGGCTAATGAACTGATTGATTCAAGGAAAAGGGAAGGAAAACCTGGGCTGCTGTGCAAGTTAGACTTGGAAAAGGCCTATGATCACTTGAATTGGAGATGCTTGGATTTTGTACGGGAAAGAATGAATTTCGGGCAAAAATGGAGAAATTGATTAAAGTATGCACCACTTCTCCAAAATTTTCAGTCTTGGTTAATGGTCAGTCGGCTGGCTTCTTCAAGAGTTCTAGAGGTCTTCGGCAAGGAGACCCCCCTCTCCTCTTCTATTCATTTATGTGATGGAGGTTCTCTCTGCCTTTGTGAACAGGGTAGGAGAAGAGGGCCTATGGCAAGGTTTTGAAGTTACTCCAGGTGGAGAAAAGGTACAATTGCTTCAATTTGCTGATGATACCCTATGCTTCATTGATGCTAATTTGGAGCAATTGGGTGTGCTTCTTGGGGTGTTGTGCTGGTTTGAAGTAGTTTCAGGCTTGAAAGTCAACTGGGTCAAGATCAGGTTAATTCCAGTGGGAAAGGCGAAAAATATAGAAAACCTGGCAGAGGTGTTTGCCTGCCAAGTTGGATTCCTCCCAACTACTTATCTTGGTCTTCCTCTGGGGGCTAAATGTACCTCCTCTTTGATTTGGGAGCCGGTGGTGGAGAGGTTAGAAAGGAAACTGGCAGGTTGGAATACCAAATATCTCTCTGGGGGGAAGAATTACTCTACTCAAAAGTGCTTTATCAAATCTTCCTTCCTATTTTCTGTCTCTCTTCCCAATGCCAAGAAAAGTAGCCCAAAGAGTGGAAAAATTGCAGAGGGATTTTTTATGGGAAGGGTGGGAAGAAGAGAAGAAGATTCACTAGTTAGCTGGGATCAAGTTTGTGCTCCAAAAGACAAAGGTGGACTAGGGATCAGAAAAATGAAGGTCTTCAATAAGGCTCTTTTGGGGAAATGGATTTGGAGATTTGGCAGAGAAAGAGGAAGCTGGTGGAGGAGATTAATTGCAGCCAAGTATAACCCAGACATTGGGGACTGGGTTACTACCAGCATGACCTCTCTTGGGTGCTTGATTTGGAAGAAAACCATGGAAGTATTCCCTTTATTATTGAGTAATGGTCTTTTGGTAAAGTTGGGGAATGGCCAGAGGATTCAATTCTGGAAGGATGTGTGGTGTACTAGTAGACCCCTTGCCGAGATGTTCCCTCAGCTGTTCCAAATGGCAGAAAACCAAGAAGCCTTGGTTGCTGACTGCTATGAGCTTAGAGACAACACTTGCCTTTGGTGCCCCTCTTTCAGAAGGCATTTCCAGTACTGGGAACTAGATCAAGTTTCAGGGCTGTTGGAGATGTTATCTAATCAGTCTCTGGAGTTATCAGAAGAAGATTCTTGGGTTTGGTCATGGAGCGCAGATGGTCTGTTTTCTGTTACTTCGTTTGCCAGGATCCTTCAACTGATCAATTTGCTGATTTCCCTGCTGATAAAGTCTGGAACCAGACTGTCCCTTTAAAGCTTAATGCTTTGATCTGGGCTGTGTCTCTGGATAAGTGCCTTACCAAGAAAAATGTGGAGAGAAGAGGTATGCAGCTGCAGGATTCTTCTGTGTGTTCTGTAATCAAGGGGAGGACAGCAGCCACCTGCACTGTCCTATATCCAATAAAATCTGGAACCGCTTCCTCTCCTCTAGGCAGCTATCATGGGTCATGCCTGCAACTGTTCTGGATCTCTTGTGGTGCTGGGACCAGAGAGGCTTATCTAAGTTAGTAAAAAGTGTCTGGTTCTCAATTCCTGCGGCTGTAATTAGCACCATTTGGGCTGAAAGAAACAGAAGAATTTTCCAGGGTAAACACAACACTGTGGATCATCTATTGTCCTGTACTGTTGGAAAACTAATCTCTTGGAATGCTGTTTCTTTAGGGGTTCAACCAAGGGTATTGGGAGCCCCACTGAACGCTGGCAGTTTCTAATTGTATCGTTTTCTGGCTTCGTGGTCCCCAGATTTATGGTTTTGGGGCCTCTTGTACTCTGTAATTTGGTTTTGTTCTAATAAAATTTACTTTAGTTTCTTCAAAAAAAAAAAAAAAGATGAACCCTAACCCTCCTTTCTTTATCCAAAGTAGAGAGCTGCCCATTGGAATCTTATTCATCTAGCAAGGATAACTCAGTCCAAATTCTCTTCTTCTCTATAGAGATAGGATAGAACACTTCTTACTCCAACTTTTGAGCTTGTTCTTCACATATTGCAGCTTTTTTTAGGAATTTGAAACCTGGCCAGCCGTCAACAACACACTCCTTCCTACTCTATCCATGGCTTCCTTTCCTCCCTACTTTGAAATCTTCATTAGGCCTCATCTAGTTTCTTTCCCTGACTTCTTTTCCTCCCTACACTATCTTTGGCTTCCTTCTAGTTCAAATCACATCGTAACTTCTTCAGTTTCTCATTGACTGCAGATGGTGAGTGTTACCTGACTCCCCTAAAAGTTCCCCTATTTCCACTTCATACCTTGAGAATCCACTGTAGTAATGCCCAAACTTCCAGCCATCTTATTAGTTTCACTTGCTGAATTCTCTGTTCTCTGTTGCTTCAAGGGATACTTTCTTTAGGCCTTTGTTTTATGATGAATGTTGTTAGAAGTAGACCAGTGGTTTGGGGGCTCCTCTCTGCACGAACGCATTGACACTAAAGAAAGAAAGAAGAATTGGAAGGAAGTAATAGGAGGTACCTGGAGAGAGGATTGAAGCAAAAGGGACAGACTCCTGGGTTGAGCTGAGTTCTCTGACTTTTCCATGGTCATAGGGAAGACTCTCTTCCCACCACTATTGCAAGGGTAATGGGCCTTCTCCTGATTTTCGTGGAAGAGCAGGTTCACTCTTGATAAGGTGCCTTCGTCATTGGAAATTTCTGCTTCTATTCTATATGATCCTGACTCATTTTTTGGTCCCAAATCCACAACTGAATTTGAAGGAAACGAGGAGGGTGCGGAGGGGCAGAACACTGACGATTTTTATTCTACTAAAATTTGAGGGGTGTCCACTGAAACTCTCGAAGGATACAGGGGTTGAAGGCGGCAATAACGTGTCGGGATCATCTGAATAGGCTTCTTCTAGAAGTTGTAGACCAGAAGCCCTAACCTCGGGGAAAGATGAATATTTGGAGCGGCTATTCTCTCAGCTAGGGTCTGGCTTGTCATGAATTGAATGTTGACAAGTTGAGCCAGCATTGCTTGGGCCCAATCTTTCGATAGGGTCTGGATGGGCCTGATGGGCCCAAATAGGAAGGCTTCGACTTGAAATTCAAAAGTCTGGGCTCTAGCAACAAGACAGGGGGCAATGACAGGCTTTCCCGTTGGCCCACACGTGTGAAGGGACTTTTGAGTCACTGGGTCCTTCTGGTGTAAGCTGTCAAGGACTTGGTGAGTTAGTTGGATGAACTTGGTCTTCTCCTCTGAGATTGCAACGTCGAACCAAATATTCCTTTAATGAAGGAGCACTGATTTGGGGATTCCATGAAGGTTTCTGCAACGAACCCGGATCTTTGCAGTATTCAAATCCTTAAGGAGTCTAGTTGAAGGATGGATTGTCTCTAATTCACCGCATAGATTGCCTATTAGCTCAAAAGTCGGTCAAGTCCAGAGGTGAAAGGGGAGTCCTCTGATCTTGATCCAACCGTCAAACTTAAGAGACTCGTATGCTGAACTTACCAATGGACACTGCCTGCAGAGAGAAACATCAGTGCCAAAAATATTGATTGAGCCTTGCCTAAGCCACTTTTGGATTGTTCGTTTGAATCTGCAAAGCCAATTGCCTGGTTACTACTAAAGGGGTGGAGGTCTATCCATGATTGAGAGTGGAGGTTAGCTGTTAGGCCTTGTTCCAGATCTTCCCAGCCCATATTTGATGACTTCTCACAAATAAAAGCTAGCTTCTAGATGCCAGAGGGGTTCAAGTTGTGGAGGTTAGCTGTTAGGCCTCATTCCACATCTTTCCTCAACCACTTTCTTTTTGGGGTGGGGGGGGGGAGGGGGGGCTGTGGTTTGTCGCACCTCCAGAAGGGACAAAGAAGGATCTCTAGCCTTGCCCCTTAACACTCTCTGGAATGCAGATGCCCCTAATTTTGTTCGATCCTTTCCAAGAGGCCACTCGAACATATCTCCCCTGACTATTAGCCTTCGAATGGAAGATTGTATATTGGTTGTTCGTAGAGATCTTCCCATCTGTATGTAGCTTTTATCCGACGATAATGGCGGAGAGAAAGGAGGTCAGTTCTGAGCATTCATGGGCACCTAAGGTTATTCTTGTCTAGTAGCCTCTTCCCCTTTATATGATAGCACAACTACCATCGGTGGAAGGGGAGCCTGCGAACTCAAAGGACTTGGATTTGATGCAGATTAGTTTATGGACGCTGGGAGATGGGGGTCTCCCAGCCAAAGTGGGCATGCCTGGAAAGAGAAAAAGAAATGAGGAGAAGAAGTGGAGGGGCCTGAATGGAGGTTCAGCGGATCTTCAGCAGCGGAAGCGGTACAACGGCGGCAGTGGCAATTTTTAGTGGAGCCTAGAAAGGTTAGGAGGCTTCTATGCCTCAAGTTGCTTTGTTGGTTGATTGTTTGATGGTGTTTTAGATCCTCTCTACTCGGCAGTTTGAAGAGGGACTGTGAATGTGGAGTTCGGTTGATTGATGTATGTGGATGATGTGTTTGGTGGGTAGTTCTCTGTGAATTGTGAGGTTAGTTGATTCGTAGACGGAGTTGCTTTGCTGATGCTCCAGGTTTAGGAGTTGCAACTATGTTGTTGAAGTTTTAGAACCATTAGATAAGTCGGTTGAGTGCTGTTGTTTAGGTCGGGAAGGTCTGTCTTGGGAGATTGGTGCAAAAATAACTAATGGCAGCTTCTAGCAGTGAGTACAAAACAAGTGTGATGGTACAACCTGATTTGATGGCTGTACAAATGACGTCGGTTAAACTTAATGGTACCAACTATGTACTATGGGCGAAGTCGGTGGAGGTAAATTTGACGGCAAGAGGAAAGTTAAAATATTTTAAAGAAAACAAACTAGACCCAGGAGCTGCAGGGTATAATGATTGGACCTGGAGAATGCACAAATTATGACATGTCTTTGGAACAATATGGAACCTCATATTAGTGTGAACTTGATGTTCTTTGATACTACGAAAGAAATTTGGGAACATGCTAAGCAGTTGTATTTTGGACAAGACAATGTAACTAGAATCTATCAATTGTATCAGGAGTATTTTCAACTACAACAAGGTGATAGGAGTGTGGAAGAGTACTATGCTTGCTTGAAGAGTTTGCGGAATGAGTTGGATTCGTATCAGCCTCTTTCGATTGATCTCAAAGTGCAAAAACAACAGAGAGATCAGTTGGATGTGGCACGTTTTCTTTTTGGGTTGATGTCTGAATTTGAACCAGTGCGTGCCCAGATTTTAGGTAGCAGTGACATACCTACACTATCAGAAGTTTTATCCAAAGTAAGAGGGGTTATGAGTCCACATACAAACATACAAATAGCTCTCCAGTATTAGAGAAGTCGGCCCTAGCCACAACCAGAGGTTGTAGAGGTGGCTCATGTGGTAGAAGTAGCTATCCTAGAGGGAGTAATCATGGTGTGAGAGGAGGTCACAGTGGTGGTAGAGATGGGAATTTTAGAGGTCGTGGTGTCAGTGTTTCTGGTTGAGAAATGATCAAAGAATGTAGCTATTGTGGACGGGAAGGACATACTGTGAACTACTGTTATGATCTGCATGTCCCACCATCTACTTGGGCCAATCATGCTACTGTGGAAGGAGATAGTGGTACTACGGGGGATGACTCCATTGCTTTAGGTACTGGGAAGGAGAAGGAAATGGTTTCCATCACCCAAGAAGAGTATGAAAAACTTCGTTTGTCTTCTTCTTCTATCGGTAATATTGTAACTCATGCGAAGTCAGGTACAACATGTCTTGTTTCTTCTTTTAAACCATGGATTATTGATTATGGGGCCTCAAATCACATTACTGGGTCCTTAGACCTATTTGCATCTTTATCCCCTCCCTCTACCACTCATTCGGTTACCTCCCGTATTTCTGGTACCAGTGATGTTTCTTTACATTCTGATTTCACTTACCGTCGGTCCTATATGTTCCTAAATTTCCTTTTAGTCTTATGTCTGTTAGTAAGTTGACAAAATCTTTGAATTGCCCTGTCTCATTCTTTCCATCCTATTGCATTTTTCACGATCTCGAGACGGGGAAGACGATTGGTGGCGGGCATGAAGCTGGAGGATTGTATTATCTTGATGGTGGTGGATCACAAATAGCTCTTCATTCCTCTATTACACCATTGCAGTGGCATTGTCGGATGGGTCACCCTTCTCTTCCAACTTTCAAGAGTCTTGTTCCAAAGGTTGTGTCTGTTCGTGGGTTATAGTGTGAAGTTTGTCAGCTTAGTAAACATCATCGTGTCTCTTTTTGTTCCAAGGGAATCTACCAGAGTCTCGAGTCTTGTACATAGGTGTTTGATATATTTCTCTCCTTTTATGCTGAAATTAAGAATCAATTTGGTATCTCCATTAAATACTTTTGATCTGACAATGCAAAAGAATATTTCCAACACTCATTTCGTATGTTCTTTGAATCTCATGGCATAATACATAATCATCCTGCTCCTCCACTCCACAACAAAATGGAATAGCTGAGGGGAAGAATAGACATTTACTTGATACTGCTCGGGCACTTTTGATTCATATGTCAGTGCCAAAAAAATATTGGAGTGATGCTGTTCTTACTTCTTGCTTTCTCATTAATTGTATTCCCTCTTCCATGTTAAGTGTCTCATCTCCTTTTTCTATTGTCTTTCCTTCTCAATCTCCGTTCCCTTTGCCTCCGCGTGTCTTTGGTTGTGTTTGTTTTGTTCATTGCTTGGGGCTGGCGTTGGATAAGTTGGACGCTCACACTCTTAAATGTCTTTTTAGGGTAATCTCGGACCCAGAAAGGATATAAGTGCTACAGTCCTTCCCTTCGGCGCTCCTTTGTTATTCCTGATGTGACCTTCTTTGAAAATGTTCCTTTCTTTTCCTCAACTGACCCTACTTCTCTTGATACTCTATCCCCACCTCCTTTTCCCTTACCAATGGAGGAGGTGTCTATGCTTGCTCTTGTTGTTCAAGAGTCAATGCAACCACCGATCCATCGAGTGTATGCTCACGACCCTCATGGTATTGTGCTTCAACCTTCTCCAGCTTCATCTCAACCATCAACGGCTCCTCCATTAACGGATCCATTTCATTTCAATCTTTTCATTGCGCTTTGCAAAGGTAAGCGTGCTTGTACTGAAAATCCTATATCTCGTTATGTTTCATTTGCCCATTTATCTCCATCCTATCGGAATTTTGTATCCCTTCTATCGTCTGTGTTTGTTCCTAGATCTCTTCAAGATGCTCTTCTCTCTTCGGAATGGAAAAGGGTGATGGATAAGGAATTTCATGCTCTTCAATCTAATCATACTTGGGACCTCACTTCTCTGCCTCCAAGGAAGAAATCATTTGGTTGTCGGTGGGTTTACACTGTTAAGCATCTTGCCAATGGTAGTGTGGAGAGATATAAAGCACGCTTAGTAGCCAAAGGGTATTATTATAATCCAAGAAATCTGCCCATATGGTCCCAGCTTGTTATATATGTAGTCCACTCTTCCCCGACTCAATCCTTTAGCAAACAAATCTGCCCATTGGTTTCCTGTGTTAACATATGAGTATCTATCACTCCACTCAGCATCTTCTCTCTCACAAAGTGACAGTCAACCTCTATATGCTTGGTTATCTCATGAAACACCGGATTAGAAGAGATATGGACTGCAGCCTGATTGTCACAGTAGAGTTTCATTGGAGTGTCAATAGTGTATCCAATCTCCTGTAGAAGATTTCTCAGCCACACTAACTCACAAGTAGTAAGTGCCATAGCTCTATATTCTGCCTCTGCACTGCTTCTTGCCACAACTATCAGTTTCTTACTTTTCCATGTCACCAGGTTACCCCCAAGGAAAGTACAATAGCCTGTAGTGGATCTCCTACCAGATATAGAGCCAGCCCAATCAACATCAGTATATCCCTCTATTTCAAGTTTTCCTCCACTTCTATATATCAAGCCACGACTTGGAGCCCCCTTTAAATACCTCACAATCCTTAGAACTGTATCCCAATGTAGACCCGAGGTTTCTGCATGAACTGGCTTACCACACTAACCGCAAAGGAAATATCTGGCCGAGTAATGGTTAAGTAGTTTAGTTTACCTACCAGACGCCGGTACCTTCCAGGATCTTCAAACTCTTCACCCATATCACTGCTCAGCTTAGTATTTGCTTCCATAGGTGTTTCAGCCGGTTTGGCACCTAACAATCCTGTTTCTTCCAACAAATCAAGAACATATTTCCTTTGACACAAATTAATACCATGCTTAGACCTTGCTATTTCTATCCCCAAGAAATACTTTAGTTTACCAAGGTCCTTTGTCTGAAAGTGTTCCTGTAGAAAGATTTTCAACCTATCAATTCCCACCTTTATCATTCCCGGTAATATCAATATCATCTACATATACCACCAATAGGATCTTTCCAGCCTGAGAGTCATGACTGAAGACTGAGTGGTCAACCTGGCATTGTTTCATACCAAACTTCTTTACCACCTCACTGAACCTACCAAACCATGCACGAGGAGACTGTTTAAGTCCATAAATGGCCTTCTTTAGTCGGCACACCTTACCATCCTCCCCCTGAGTAACAAACCCCGGTGATTGCTCCATATAGACCTCCTCAAGTAGATCACCATGTAGGAAAGCATTCTTGATATCAACCTGAAAGAGAGGCCAATCATACACAACAACAACTAGGGATATCACAACACGGACTGAACCAATCTTAGCAACCGGGGAGAAGGTCTCTGTGTGGTCAATACCATATGTTTGGGTGTACCCTTTGGCAACCAGTCTAGCTTTCAACTGCTCTACACTACCATCAGGTAAGTACTTAACAGTGTATACCTACTTACAACCGACAACCTGCTTACTAGGAGGAAGTGTGGTGAGGTCCCATGTATGATTATGAAATAGTGAACTGAGAGTTCTTCCATTGCATGGCACCACCCCGGAGAGGCAAGAGCTTCCCGGACATCCGTAGGGACAACAACAGAGGATAACAAGGAGATAAAATGGCAATGGGAAGTAGAAAGATGAGTGAGAGAAACATAATTAGAAAAATGATGAAGGGTGCAACTACATTTACCTTTTCGCAAGGCAATGGGAAGATCAAGTTCAGAAATCGGGGTCGGGGCTGGTGTGGGAACAACTGCCGGATCTGTCGACGAGGATGGAGCTGGAGGAGGAGTCGGTACATGTTTGCGATGTGTATACACTTGACGAATAGGTGGCCGTTCAACAGGTGGTGGCACTAGACATTCAGCTCATTACAAAGGTTTCTCATGCTAGTATAGTATTCCTCAAGACGTTGATTACCCTGTTGCAAATGAAAGTATTCCTGATATAGCTGATATACTCTAGTTGTGTTGTCTTGACCTGAATGCAACTTCTTAGCATGATCCCACACTTCCTTGGCAGTATCAAGAAACATGAAATTCATACTAATCTTGGGTTCCATACTGTTCCATAACCTTGTAATAATCTGTGCATCTTCTTGTTCTAGTCACCATACTCATGAGAATCAGTAGAGGGTTTTTCCTCCCTTATGTGTTTCACTTTCTTCTTTGCTTTAAGAAAGACTTCTACAGATTTCGCCCAAGGTACATAATTTTCTCCATTCAACTTGATAGAGGTCATCTGAACATTCAGGTAGTCTGTAGGAACTATCACACTAGTTTTACTGTCATTGTTGTCTCCCATTGCTGAATTCTGCACTCTCTACACCACAACCCTACCACACGACTACCTGAAAAACTCACCACACTGCTCGAAGACCACTCCCCCCTCAAACCACACTGAAATCTGCGTAAACTCTAACCCATTACAACCTGAATTTCCACCATACGATCTGGAAAATCAAACTATACTCAACACCCACTGCACCACTCGAATTAGTCCTCTTCTCTTCATCGATTAGGGGAGGGCTTCCTACAAACCATAGCAACCACCCATGAACTGCACGACTGGAGGCATAGAAACCTCCAAGGGAAGAGGGCGATCACTCCTTTTCAGCCTCTTCCCTTATCTCCAACCGATGGCAAAGAAAAAAAGAAGAAAACCCTAGACTGGATGCGTGAAGACCAGAATTCTGGGCAGATTCGGTTTGCTCAACCTAGCTCTGATAAGAAGAAGAAGAAGAATGTAGTACAATGTAGGGTTTGGGAGGTTCAGTAATGTAGTACAACAGTTTGGGGATGACACAATGTAGGGTTGATCATTCAGTGTTTAGTAGAGCTACTACCTCTGGGAAGATTGTGTTATCAGTCTATGCTGATGACATCATTATAACAAGAAGTGATGAGCATGGCATTGAAAAGCTTAAACAGTTCTTACAAAGCCAGTTCCAGACTAAGGACTTGGGGCACTTGAAATATTTTCTGGGCATAGAGGTAGCAAGGTCAAAGTGGGGAATCTCTCTCTCACAAAGGAAGTATGTGCTTGAAGATGTGAAGATGTTTGATAGTGAGGGGGAGCCCCTAGCTGATCCTGGATGGTACAAGAGAGTAGTTGGAAAACTGATTTATTTAACCATTACAAGACCAAACATTTCCTTCAGTGTTGGATTATTGAGCCAATTCATGCAGAACTCAAGGACAATCCATTGGGAAGGTATTGTTAGAGTTCTACGCTATTTGAAGGGTTCTCTAGGTAAAGAGTTGTTGTATATGAAAGAGAGAGAACTTTCCTTGGAAGGATACACTGATGCTGATTGGGCAGGGTCGGTTACTGACAAAAAATCAACAACTGATTACTGCACATTTTTGGTAGGGAATTTGATTACTTGGAAAAGCAAGAAGCAAAATGTGGTGGCTAGGAGTAGTGCTGAGGCCGAGTATAGAGCAATGGCCCACACTACATGTGAGTTGGTGTGGTTGAGACAATTGTTACAAGAGATGGGAATATCAGTCACAAACCCCATGAAGCTATTTTGTGACAACTAGGCAACCATTCATATCTCTTCCAATCCAGTGTATCATGAGAAGACCAAACACATAGAGGTGGATTGTAACTTTGTTAGAGAAAAGGTGGTCAGTGGAGAAATCATTACCCCATAAGTGAAGTCTGAAGATCACCTAGCTGATTTGTTTACCAATGGTTTGAGTGGTTCTCGGATGAAATACATTTGTAACAAGTTGGAGTTGTATAATATATATGCTCCAACTTGAGGGGGAGTGTTAAAATACAGCTTTGTTCTAGGGTTATTTTAGTCTTTCCTCTTTAAATCAGTGTTTTTTTGTCTCTATTCTCAAGTCTCTGTATACAGGGGTAGTATTGTAATTTTACTTTTCATTATGAATTAAACATACAAGGCAGTAGTTCTCTCTCTCGATTGAGACTGTGAGGCCCTATTCTGTTCGACTTCTTCTTCTCCTCTTCTTCTTCTCCATCTCTCCCCCTTCTAGGCTGATATCAGAAGTTTCTTTTTATTTATTTAATTAAATACAGGCCTGATAACATGTACAATATAAAGAAAGCTTACTGTATTAGTTTCAGTCCCTTGGGAATGTTTAATGAATGCTTCTTGATAGGGAATTTATGTCTATTGATGACTGTAATTACTGCTTGCAAGATTAAAGGGAAGATATAAAGAATTATGGGAGAGAGAACCAAAAATCACTCAATGGGGTGCCTAGAATCACTCCAAGCTGTGGGAATCACTTGTCACCCTTAGCATAAGCTGCAGGAAATCAAATAAGCTCCATTCATTCATCACTCCATGTTTTTGTACTTTAGATACACATATACGTTATTGGGGTGGCCAGTTCTACTAGAGCTAGAAAAAGCAAAAACTACAGAATTGCCACTATCAAAAGAAAACTCAGTAATCATAAACTATTTAACCATTGGCTATGAAATTTTAAATACATCTAAACTCTGATTTGGAAAATTAAACTCTCTGGGTTCCACAGGCAACCAAATTAAATGACAAAAAATACCCCTATTGTTAAAAATGCAACAATTACATGAAAAATTTAGAAATTTCCAGTTTGGGATTCTTTACTTCTGTGTCGCTCTTGCTTTTTTGGAGCCTTCTACTATCAGCAAGTCATCTTGTGTTTTTGAATATCATCATTATCTTCTAAGTTTTTTTTCATGCTCATGTGTTTAAATATAATAAAACAAAACATGACATGATTAGGTATGTATTTTTCTAATCAATGTTGTCAGATTCAAAAACAATTGTAATACTGTTTTGGTTACAAAGTCATATGTAAAATGATCCAGCCACTGGGTTGAGCCAATGACCCTTGACATCATACTTAAGTATTAGAAAAAATATTGTTTGCATGTTTATATGTACTTAAATGATTTGTGTCTAAAATTTCGATACTGAGGTACAGGTTCAAATCCCCTCATCTCTTATTTAGAGTAATGATGGTAATTACAATTGTCTCTCGTGTTTTTCTGAAAACCAGAAGGTTTGTGAAAATCCCCCAGTTTGTCAGTATTGGTTCTTCTGGTGTTTCTAAAAATTAGCACCGCAATAAAAAACGAAAACCCTTACTAGCTCATGGGTTAACGGGTCTGACTTTCTCCATTCCAAGTCTGACAATATTGGTTTTAATTCTCTCACTCCCTCTACTCTGCCGATTGTACTTTTCTATGGCTGTATCTCTCCATCTCTCTATTTTTCTCACATAGATTTTACTACAGGATGGAGAAAGAGTGCAAAATACAGAGTTCTTTGCTATGCCTAAAGGTAGGTTCTAAGGCCCGAAGACCTGACTGACAGTTGGGATTGCATCAATGTGGTTTTGGTTGTTGATGAGGTTTCCTAGTTTCTATGTTTTGAAAACCAGGGAACAGCTTCATTATAAAGTATAAACAACTAGCTCCAACTAATTTTTGCTCTTGATGCAAATACAACATATAAGTCTTGAATCTATTAAAGTAGGACATGCATGGCTTTTGCAAGATCCTATCCTAATTATCCCTGAAGATGACGTTTATAGTTGTCCTCAACACAAGCAATGCAGATGTTTGTATTATGTATTTGATCTATGCAAGGGGCTTGTCCGTTATGTATATATTTTTTCTTTTTGTATTTTTCTTTTATTTACTCCTGCTTTCCTTTGCCCTTTATGGGTTTCTGGTGGTTGTATGAATTGTGTAATTCTAGTATTTGTGCAATGGCAGTTCTATCAGATTATGGGCATTAACTGGTCAAGTTTTGATGGAAATGGTTGGTCATACTTCAATAGTCTATTCTGTCGATTCACATATCTCTGGACTTATTGTTAGTGGAAGTGAAGATTGTTTTGCCAAAATATGGAAAGGTTAGTACTTTTTGGTGGAACATGTTTTGGTTCTTTTTGTAGTTCATTTTCCATTTTTTCTGTTTTGGTATAACCTTCTGTGTTGAAAAGATCCAATTGTAATTTGTAAGTAGTCAAAGAATGTTCAATTTTACTTCTGTATTGTCTATACTTGCACAGCACCCGTAAGAACAAATTTTTAGTTGCAAGTTGAAGGGGTTGAAGGGCTGGGGTAGACGAAAAAGGACATGGACAGAAGTAGTAATAAACGATTTAAATGCCAATATTGACATTCAATAGAACAGAATGGTGAAGCAGGTTTCATGTAGCCGACCACATATGGTTGGGATAAGACTTGGATGATGATGATGATGATGATTGTCTCTGCTTGTAGTAAGTACTCATGTTGCCTTAAGAGATGGTCTTGGATGTTGCTCTTTTGTTTATTGAGTAAATTATGTTGAGATTACAGTAACCAAGCTCCTGGCTATTGGTTAGAAATTGCTTATATGTTCCCCTCATTGCTACCAAACAAAGGAGATTGCTTTTTTTTTTTTTTTCTATCAAGTGGGTCATATACTGGCTGGCAGATTTAATAAGGCTATAGGCCAATGTTGGTCCCAGCTATCTAGGGACTTGGGAGGGGTGAACTGCACAAACTGGCCACTCTCAGGCTTAAACCAATGCTCTCATGCTTGTTAGCTGGAGATTTTACCATTACACCAAACAATGGCCCCTACTAGATGTGAGGTCTAGCATTTCTAAGTTAGTGATCAAGAGGAGCTTCCAACCAAATACAAGGTTTGTTAGTTTTTTTTTTCGTTTAAATATTTGCAGTTGATATCATGTTCAAGTTTGAGCAAGTTCTGCCTTGGTCTTTTACCTCATAATTAGGTGCATCAGGTAAAGTGAATATGATCCTTAGTTATGTGCTACTTTGATGTTTATTCCAGAGGATCCTTCTTTTTGAATCGTTTACCCAACAATATCAGTGCTGAACCACTAATTACTATGTATAGGCATTCAGTTCTGTTGTTATACTTTTCCTCCAGTCATTAATGTTTTGTCTTGTTTGGTTTAACTTGAAATGTTCCTTAAGAAACTGTTTACTGCAGATGGAGTTTGTGTTCAAAGCATTGAACATCCTGGTTGTGTTTGGGATGTAAAATTCTTAGAGAATGGAGACATTGTGACGGCATGTTCTGATGGAGTTGTAAGGATCTGGACAGTACATGATGATAGAATTGCTGATTCACTTGAACTTGAGTCTTATGATTCCCAACTTTCTCACTACAAGTTTAGCAGGTATAACTAATCAGTATTTTTTCTTTATAGAGTGTTTATAATTGATAATATGGAACCTCTGTATGTTCAGAAGTTATCAGCTTGTCTGTACTAATCGTTTTCTCTTGCTTTTTTTTTTGTTTTTTTAAGGAGAGGTAACTCATTGTATTTGTGCCAGTGAGGTAAAAATGCTGTGAAAATGGGAGAATTCGTGCCTGTATAAGCTAGGGGGAGAGTAGCAGAGGGGCTAGCTCAGTGTCTTCCTATTTGAGGAGGGCTACTTCCCTTGTTTGTGCATTTCTATGACTTTATCAGTATTTTCTAATAAAATCCTGTTCATTTGCCAATCAAAAACAATGTTTTAGAAACCAACCCAGATGTTGACCCAGAAAGTGGCCAGGTGGCGGGTTTGGCTGTTATACTGGTGGTTACCTGGTGAAACCAGGGGTGCAACTCAGGTTGGCCCAAGTTAACATTTTACACTACTTCAGGCTCAGGCTTTGGGTTGGGCCCATTCAAATCTTGGCAAAAGTCCAACCCGAGCCTACCCAAGTTGCAACCCTAGGTGAAGTGATTGAAACCATCAAAAGGCATGACCTGGTCAGCTGTCCTGGTCACTGGTTCAGTTGCCCAGGTCAACAACAGGTTGAAAACACTGACCAAACCAGAATGAAAAGTGCAAGAATTAAAAGGAAAAATGTAATTGTCGTGATTGTGATAATTATTCTTTTTTAAGGTTATCTGGCTATAGTTGGTTGAACCCATCAACTATAATCTAGCTATTGTGATAATTATTCTTTTTGTTTTGATTGTATGGGCTGGGGAATAAAAAGTTTGTATGTAAAAGGTTTGAGGATTGTTGGTGGCCTGGGTTGTGGGCTTTGAGCCTTGGGTGATATCTTGTCACCTAGATGTACTCTTTTTCTATTTAATATATTTTTTTCTTTTTTATTTATTTCCAAAAAAAAAGAGAATCTTAGCCATTTGTTTCAAGCTTTTGAAGTCTTAAAATGACTAAAACTGTAATTAAGAAGTGAAATTCACTGTAGGTAGGACACTTAAGGCATTATGAATATGAGTAGACTTAATGGTCATTGTTGTCATTTTTTTGTGTCCTATTTGTGTTTATGTTACTGGTATTTGGCTGATCATTTACTTTGCCAGCTCATTTGGTTCCCTGATTTGCATTGCCTGTGACATGTTTACTTAGGAAGAGGGTTGGTGGATTGAAATTGGAAGATTTACCTGGTCTAGAGGCTTTGCAAATTCCAGGTTTGATCCTAAGTTCTTAAGGAAAACTGCAAAATTTGACATGTTATCACAATCTAATTTCATGGATTTTTACACATAATTTGTAGGCATTGATATGCATAAAAGCCTTATCATGCAAAATTAAATGCATATTTGTGCATGCATGCACGTCTTTATGTATTGCCAAAACTTTGTATTTTGGCCAATAAAAAGTTAGAATTTCTTTTGTTGGGAAATAAAATCATTGAGATAATGTATACATACAGATGCAATTGTTGACATGTGTTTAAGTATAACAAATGTTTAGTATCTATTATTTGCGAAGTCTTGTAATGGGCATTGAGATTGGCCAATGACTGTCTTATGTTAGTAACTTATTCAATCTTTTTAATTTTTTGTTGATTAGGTGCCAATGACGGGCAGACAAAAATTGTGAGAGAAGGGGATAATGGTGTAGCATACTCATGGAATTCGAGAGAACAAAAATGGGACAAAGTACTAGCTTGTTATATTTAAGAAATTATTTACTTCTTTGTTCTTTGAATCTCTACCAAATTCAAAATTATTGAATTTTCTTCTTACTCTAATGATGTTTTCTTAAATTTATTGAAATGATTTTATGTAATTACTTTCCTTCCTATTATGCATTTAAGTCACAAAATATAGTGGTTGCCAGTTCTTTTCAATTGTTTGCGCTCTCCTTAGTGCATGAGGGTGGGCCTTAGGGCAATGGTTGGGTTGCTCCATTGCGAACTGGGTGACCAGGGTTCAAATCTCTTGGAAACAATCTCTCTGTATGTACAGGGGTAAGTCTGCATACATCTGTCCCTCCCCAGACCCCACATTGGTGGAAGCCTCGTGCGCTGGGCACTCTCTTTAGTGCATCATGTTGCTTGCATACTTGTGGGTGCCCCCTAGTAAGGCCTTCAGCTTAAGTTGAATCTGCATCCCTTATTTCTGCTAACTTCCTGCTGTGTGTTGCCATCTGTTTTGTAAAATATCTACCAATTTCAGTTGGCTTTCAATTATGGAAGTTCCATGAAAGTTATGTTTAATCTCATATGCTGCTGGTTAAGGGAGATTATTTCAAGTTGACGATTTCCTCTCCCCCCAGAAAGGACACAAATCTTAATCTAATTTGGAGTAGTGGGATTGTTGATAGTAAACTGCAATGAATTGTGACTATTTGATGAACTGTTAAAATTTAATAGAAAGGGCATGGTGGTTACAGGAAGCACCTTAATATATGGGGAGATGGGGAGGGGCACTTTGATTATAATTCTATTTGGTATATTAATATATTATATACATGCCATACTGTCTCCAATAGTTTCCTCATCAAAAAAAAGTTTTATGTAATTGGTTTATAAACAACACTGGCCATATATCTATTTATGTATGTATATACATTTTTTTTTTGTCTCAAACTTTCATTGCAAATATGAGTTAAACATGAATTTACATTTAGCCGATCATTTTCTGTATCATGTTTTTTTTGAAGATAAAATAATTTTTATTTCTGTATCGTTGATTCACTGAACTTTGGCTGTTAATTTTTATTCTTCAAAAATAAAAACCCTAACTTTTCCCGTAGCATACTTTACCTTCCCTCAAAAAATATTTTTGCTGTTTGTTGAATTGCTAAGTGTGTTGGATAGCCATATTTATGCTTGGCAGGCATTGTCTCTTATATATTTTTGGACTTGGAAAAGTCATTTCTGAAGGTTATTTGGATTCCACTGAGAACTGGTTCCATGTGGTTAACTCATTTAATTTCTAATGTATTTCATTTGCATTGAATTTCTTTAATGGTGTGATTTATTTAGATTATTATTTTAGTGTAGAAGTTGTATGTGTTTGTGCTGAAATCTGAAATTGGTAGTTCTGGAAAAGTCATTTCTGAAGGTTATTTGGATTCCATTGAACTAGTTCCATGTGGCTAGCTCATTTTTTTTGGATAAGTAATGTGGTTAGCTCATTTAGTTTCTAATATATTTCATTTGCATTGAGTTTCTTTTCACTTATTTGGTTTCTTTGTATGCTAATATCTATAAATGCTGATTGAAATAAATTTTGAATATCTAGATTGGTGAAGTTGTTGATGGACCTGATGATAACATGAACCGTGCTGTTCTTGATGGCGTTCAGTATGATTATGGTAAACTTAGGCTTTTGTGTCAGTCACAATTCTTTTATTTCTTTTTATCTATTTTTGATTCCTTTTTCTAATATATGAATTCTGCTTCTTAGTATTTGATGTTGATATTGGAGATGGTGAGCCTATCCGCAAATTGCCTTACAACCGATCAGGTATTTCCTTGTTATGTAACACATGCTTTTGTTTGGTTTTGCAAGGGTTAGCTTTGATGTTATCTTCTCTCTCTCTCTCTCTTGTTTGTTACTTTGTGCATTTTAATTATCTCATTTTTTTTTCATTTCCTCGCAAACATACATTTCTTTGTTATTGGGAGCTAAACTACGAAATGGTGTTGAATGATTGATGCAATCTTCGAGTTTAAGCGAATGAAAAATTGGACAGTTCCTTTTAGTGTTCTCAAATCTAGTCACTTGGTACCTATGCTGTAGCATATGACAACCAGGAAAATTTTTGATGGGAAACAGATAAAGGGGTAGTCCTACAACTTTGAGCTCTGGTGGTTTGGTTTATAGGGTGAAGGAAGGTAATTTGGGTGACTAATGATGAATAATATAGATGGTTAAACAAGTAATAGAATTAAAAAGAAAGAGGAAAAATCTTGCTGTTAGATTGTACAATATATAGATAGATTGCTTGAGGGAGAAATAGCTCGGGGGGTGGTTGGATGTGGCTGTAATCTTCAATTACAATAACTTAGGTTTTGTTTGGATAACTTCAGGGTTTGTGCTTTTTAAAAACAACTTTCATCGAATGCTCAAAACACTTTTTGGCTCATTTTTGTTTTCCAAAGTTCAAAGCTCAAAAGCAAAAGCTTATCCAAATGGAGACTTAATTTATAGAGTGAATAGAAGGGCTGGATTCTCTCTTTATTGATTCCAATTTCAACTAGGAAACTGACAAGAATAGATTCCTAGTTGAATTGGAGCTAAGGTAAACCAATAAATAATCCATGGGAGTATTCAAGGAGTCCAAAACCCATATATAACCCCATAGGAACAGTCAAATATGGTTGTCAACTCTTAAATAATCCATTACTAATCCTGAAATTAACTAAATGAAAGATGTTAGTTCCGAGATAGATCTATAATTAAATAGAAATAACACTATAAAGATTCCATTTGGGTTGTCTCCTTTTGATATTTAGGTTTAGGTAGATGTATTTAGTCTAAGGCGCTATTTGAATAAGCTTTTACTTGTGGACTTTAGGCTTTTAAAAGTTCGAAAAACCAAAAGTTTACTTTGTTTATTTGGTAGAGCCTGCTTCTCGAAGCCAAAATCCAAGAAGCCAAAGTGGATTAAGGGCTGAAATTCCAAAGTCAAAATAATAGATTTTGGTCTTTTGGCCTTGAACTTTTTGGACGAAACGTGACTCAAACCTCTTGACTCTCTTGACTCTCTTCATTGGTAAGTCCATTCTTCTTCTTCTTCTTCTTCTCAACAAAACTCTAACCGGTTTTTCACAAATCGAACATTTGGTTCCACTCCCAAGTATGGCATCTTAAAACCCTTCTACCCCCTTCATAAAATTTTCTTGTTTTTTGCATTTGTTCTATGAAACCCCCATTCAAATGTATTTGTTGTGTTCTATTAAACCCCCATTCAAATGTATTTGTTGTGTTCTATTAAACCCCCCATACTCATGTATTCCACCATGCTCTACAAAATCCCCTTTTGAATGTTTCTGTTGTCTTCTATTGAACTCCCATCCTTTTGTATTATAGTGTGTTTTATTAAACTCCCATTCATATGTTTAATCTTATATGTTAAAACACCAATTTGAATGTGTGTTAAACCCCTCATTCGGCTGTGTTCTACACTCCTCTCATACAGAAACAATATCCCTATTATGTTTTAAACCCCCCACATGTTTGATGAATTGTTTGTTTATCATGTAATCTCTATATTATCTGCAATGGACTGTTTCATCTACTATTTCTTTGACAAACTGAATACTGAATGGGGAAGGATGTTAATGGACTATTTCATCTATTGTTTCTTTGACAGATTGAATGTGAAAGGATGATCTTCTTTTGATTAACTGTTTCATCTATTATTTCTTTGATGGACTGAATGGGAAAGAATGATCTTATGAGTTATGATTAATTCACTGTTTCATCTATCATTTCTTTGATGGATTGAATGGGAAAGAAAGATTTTCTTAGGATCAATGGACTGTTTTATCTGTTATTTCTTTCTTGGATTGATGGGGAAGAAGGTTAATAGGCTGAATACAATATTTTAATTACAAGTTTACAACCAATATATTGGTGCCACCTGTCAATGAAAGTAGGAAAAGTAGTTTGGTATTACCAAATACCCAATTTGAGCTTTTGCTTCGAGAAGCATTGTCTAGAAGCCAAATTTGCCAAGTGGATCACATAGCTAAATGTCCGAAATGGAAAGCCAGAAATTAGCTTATCCAAATGACACCCAAGTTTTTGGGGCTGGCATTGTTGTGCTTTCAGTTATTTGGTTTTGTGATAGTTTCGGTTTGCATGTGGTTATGGGTGTGTACACCGGTTTAGGGAGTTGCTTTAGATATGCTTGTGTTGATTTTACATTTTGTCTTTATTTTTGGTGTTGTTGCTGTTTTTTTTTTTTTTTTTGTTTGGTGGAGGCCTGTCTGTTGCGTTCTTGGGCCACAAGCTATATTCCACTGGTATATGTACTTTTCTTTTAATGAATTTTATTTTTCCATAAAAAGTGGTCCTGTTACAAGTTTATCTATTGCATCCTTTTTCCTTTATTTTTTCTTCCTTATTTTTGGGGGGAGTTGCTTTAGATATGCTTGTGTTGATTTTACATTTTGTCTTTATTTTTGGTGTTGTTGCTGTTTTTTTTTTTGTTTGGTGGAGGCCTGTCTGTTGCGTTCTTGGGCCACAAGCTATATTCCACTGGTATATGTACTTTTCTTTTAATGAATTTTATNGGGGGGGGGGAGGGATTGGTAACTCTAAGAATTCATTCAATATAAGATATGAATTTGTGTACAGGTCAGAGAGGTTAATGAACTCTGAAAATAGCATAGGCCACTTTAAACAAAATTACAAATGAGTATAATCATATATTCATTAATGCCTTGCCATCTATTCTTTTTCTATGGCAAACTTTAGACATTCCTTTGAATTCTTTTGAAAATAATGTCTATTCTACCTTCTGCTTCAGATGGATTGGATAACCATGTGCATCAATTAGTTCTTTCTTATTTCCAATAAGATCTATGTGAGGTACTTCTTTCACAAGCTTAAGTCCATTCAAAGAACCAGCTCTAGAGATTAGAAAATATGTAATTATTGAAAAATCCTCGTGCTGGGTTGTCTGTAATTGTAACTTTAGAACTCACCACCTTCAACAATTAACACTTGTGATCTTCAAGTTTCTGCTGCCTGATGGCCCCAACAACTCTGCTTGTGGTGTGTCACTATTTCTTATACAAGATTGCAATGGTTTGAAAGCTTGAAAGTCGGTGTACTGTTGAATTCTCAGACTTTGTTTAGAGCTCAAACTCTAGCTGAAAGTGAAATTTCTGGAGGGTGAATCCAAACCTCTATTCACTCAGTCTAGCTCCTTTTTTGTGAAACTCAAAATACAGTCTTACAAAAGGAGTAAATGGTGAAACTAAACTAAACATGCTCCTAACATGATATCCAACCTTAAATGTGAAAATACTGAAAAGCTAGGATACCCTGGTATACTGGTACAATGGTGCCACATCATGTCAGATATTTCATTTTTTTTGTAAATTCTTTATCTGATACCATGTTCAGCTGTATCCTTGCCATATCTAGGTAACTCAGATGGAAAAACATGCTACCTTATCAAAAAGTAAATTTTCCTTACTGGACATACATGATAGAAATGCTAGAGACAATTAAGTTACAATGTAGGCCTTGAAGGGCAAAAGAACAAAAAAGTTGACCTGGCCATTCTAAACCCATATTTCTTTTCGTTGCTTAGAGTATCCTCAAGAGAGTATTAATTCCTATTCTACATGGCTTCCCAAATGTTTTACAGATAAATTTAAAAGAGAGAGAAAACTTCATTCACATCAGCAGCATGGAAATTATTTTTTATCCAATTCATAATGTAGGCCTGGAAGGGCTAAATAACAATATAATTGACCTGGCCATTCTAACCCAAACTTTTCTTTTCCTTACTTAATGTAACCTCAAGAAGTATTTATCCCTCTTCTAAATACCTTTCCAAATGTTTTACAAATAATTAGAAAAGAGGAATATGTACTCACATCAGCAGCATGGAGATTATTTTTTTAATCTGCATGTCTAGGCATAATTTTTGTCGCTCATGCTGCTTCATGTTCCACCTACTTTGAATTGGATGGATCTTCTTAATATAGTTTTTTGCTTATTTAGATTACTTATACCTTTTTTTTACTTCAAATGATATTTACTGTACCATCAAATGCACATATTCATCAGCTTGAAATGATTATACAATAGTGATCTATTTCCAGATAACCCTTATGATACTGCTGACAAGTGGCTTCTAAAGGAAAATCTTCCACTTTCTTATCGGCAACAAATAGTGGAGTTTATACTGCAAAATACTGGACAGAGAAATTTCACTCTTGATACATCATTCCGTGATCCTTATACGGGCTGTAAGTATTTAGAGTTTTGTGCCAACTGCCAACACATGATAGGGATAGTAGAATAGGTCCAATATCCTTATTGGCTTCTATTTGTAATGAATGTTTATATATATATATTTTTTTTTGTTGCAGCTAGTGCTTATATACCTGGAGAACCTTCAATTGCATCAGGTTTGTTATTCTTACTTTAGTTTCTTATTATCTTCCATGATCAGGATATATAACTAGCTTATCATGTTTAACCTCTACTTTTATCTCATGTATTTTTTCATACTCCAGGTGTTTCAACAAAACCTGTTTTCAAGCATATCCCCAAGGTATGTTCTTATCATTCTCATTTGCTTCTTGTTTCCATTGATGGGGAATTTTTGAGATATGGTTAACTTTATCGCAGCTTGTTGGTATTATTATATTGTAAAGATCTCTTTGGTCTTGTGAATGAAAAGAAAACAAGGAAAATTTAATTTATAGCACTCAAATATTTGAACACATGACACGATTTAGGGAGGAAAGGAGAGGTACAAAGAAAAGGAACCACATAATGGTTCTTCATTGTCTCATTATGAGAATCAATTGGGCCTCCTAAAGATATTACTGTGTCAATGTTGATTGCTATCATTGCACAGGTTATAGTCAAAGAGCTGTTGAGATTGATCCCCCACAATGTATAGTATAAGTAAGTTTAGGTGATAAGAGAAAGTGAACAGTGTTTGTGTTTTGCACACATCAGCTATATTTATTTCTATAACACAATCAGAAGTCAAATATCCACATCAATGTGTTTCTTCCCTTCCCTCTCTCTCTCTTGCTCTTTTTTTCGTCAATGCTCTCCAAAACAACCAAAACAAGAAACAATAGTAATAAAAAGTAAAAGAAACATGAAAAAATAAAATGATGTGCCACAGTCTGATTTTACTAAAGAAAAAAAAAGAATCTTAACATGGATTAGATTTAGGTGATATTTGGTATCATTGCCGTTTTCTCAGACAATGGCCACACCTTCAAATTCGATAAAGTAACTCCAGGTTCTATGCATATTTTATATTGTTATTTGGTGCCAGATAGGCAGCATTAGGTGCCACGTAGGCAAAAAGGTGAAAACATTGTTTCCATTGCAAAAAAAGAAAAAAGTCAAAATGATGTTTTCTTCTAAAGTTGCTCTCACAGAGTTAGAGGCATTCAAGTGTTGCTTGAAATGGCTTGAAAATGCTCAACCAAACAAGAAAAAGTGAGGGAGAGAGGAAAATGCCTACATGGCACTAACATGGCAGAAATGCCTTGGAGAAATGACTCCAGTACCAAACACTGCCTTAGGTTGCCTTGTTTGCAGTGGGAAGATGGTCGCCATCCCAGTGGGTTGAAAGATAAGGATAACTCTTATAAATGTTTTTGCTGCCTAAGTGCCTGATATGTAGGGGGTTTCCTTGTTCATAATAAAGTGTTCAAAAAAGAAAAAAAAAAGAAAAGAGAAAAGTAAACCTCTTGTAAATGTTTTTGCTGCCTAAGTGCCTGATATGTAGAAGGTTTACTTGTTCAGAACATGTCTCATTATTTTTAGTCTTTTCTGGCTTCCTATTTTTTTTCTTCCTATCTAGCTTGTTTCGCTAATGAAATGGCTGAAAAGGAGATTCCAATAGACAAGTTAGCAGAAATATGAATGTTGAGATGAATGAGTGGGAAAACTAGAAAGGATGGGATATGGCTTTACAATGCTTTGGGTGCATTTTCGTTCCTGGCCTCAGTACTGGCTCCATTTAAGTAGAAGAGGGAATATACTTTGGGGAATTTTACCAGCAGCCATCATCTGGACAGTTTGGAGAGAAAGAAACTTGTGCGCTTTTGAAAACAACCATTCTGAATTAGACACTGTAAAAAGCAAGTTAAAAGGTTTGTTATTGTTCCTGGTTATGCATTCAAACTCCTTTTTGAGGGGTCTGGCCTTGTAATTTTTTTGGTGTTGGATCCTTTTTTTTTTGATAAATGAGAGTGATTTTACTAATTCAAATAAAGAGAGTACAGTCAGCCTAGGAGGAGGCATGGGCATGAGGTGTTACCTCCCCAAGGATTGAACTATAAGCACTAAACACACACAAGCCTGAAGCACAATTACAAGGTAGCCCACAACAGATCTCCCCTTGATACCCCTTGTTTGGCCAGAGAATCAGCCATTGCATTTGCTGATCTGCTAACCCACTGAACCCTGACTGTCATATTTCTTGTCAGCCATTTAACTTTCTTTATCAGATCCCTGTAACCCCAACAAGCTGTTTCTGGACTTGTCAGCCAGCCCACTACTACCTTAGAATATTGGGCTAAAGATAGTTTGGTCATGTCCAGAGAAGACCATCTACAGCACCATAAGAAGAAGTGATCTATTGCAAGTTGACAAGTCTAGAAGAGATAGGGGCAGGGTGAAAAGGATTATGGTAGTGTGGTGTAGTTGAAGTCTCTGGGTCCAACTTTTATAGGTTATGACAAGTTTGCACCTTCTGTGTTTAGAGACCTGGAAGAAAGTTTTGCCTAAAAAGAACGAGTTGGTGATGTGCTGTCTTAAGTGATGACAAGTTTTGCACCAACTTGAAGAATGCTAGCATGTATCTTTTGAAGTTGGGAAAAACAACAGGTTTTGTTTTGTGGTGCCAAATATTGTGGAGTGTTGTCTTAAGTGATGACTTTCTCTCTACAATATAGCAATGGAGAACACCAATGGTTGAAGAATGATATGAGATGGTTGGTTGAGGTTTAGAATGTATGAGAGTGATTGGGAAAATGATAAGCATGGACCCCCTATGGCCCTACCTCACATTCAGCATGTTAGAGACAAGACTGCCTATGAAAATGGGAGGGTGTGAGATTTTGATTCAGATGGATTCTTCTCACTTAAATTTTGTTTCCTTACATAGACTGGCGGTTCCAAAGCTCCCTGGCCCCTGGATTTGTGTACCCAATATCCCATCAAATATTTCCTTTTTCACTTCAATGTCATGCTTGGACAAGTTTCTAATCATAGATCATCTCTCGTCGGTCAGGAGTTACTGCTCCCTCTGTGGTACTAAAGAGGAACCAGTACCCTCTCTCTTCATTGCCCATTTCTAGTGAGATTGGTACCACTTCATCAAGCTTTTTGGGTCAATGGTTAATAGTGGACAACAGACAATCTGATTTGCATACTAGGGTGTTTGGCAATAAGGGTATAAATTGAAAGATTATTTAGAGAAAAAGGTTCTTGGGATGTGCTGTTATGGATAACACAGGATGGCCTAAATTACTTACATACCTTCTAACTAAAACAATTTCAGATTTTGAACTTTTAACAACTTTTGTGATGCTGCAATGCATTATTTTTGTGATCCTAAATGGTGAATAATTGTTTATGTTGTGTATCTGCTATTGTTAAAAAAACAATCTTCTTTTTATATGCTTTATATCAATATTGTGCAAGACCAAGATTTTTAAAACCGAACTGGACCGGGTCGAATGGTTTGACCATCCAGTTCGAATGGCTGACCTGTTCTGACTTAAAAAAATGAAAAATGAAAAACGGCCAAAAACCGTTTTTTGGGTTGACGACAGTGATTTAAAAGGCGCGCCTAGGCGCATAGGTGAGGCCCATTTTAGGGTAGGCGCCTTGCCCAGGTCCTAGGCACAACACTTTCAAAAGGCGCATGCCTAGTGCGCCTTGTGCCTTGGCCTAGGCGTGTGCCTTGGTCCAGGTGTGCGCCTTTTGAAAAGGCAAATAAAATCATTATTTTTGTGTGAGATAAGAATTTAATGTTGTTCATTCATTTATCTAAATAAAATATTTGCTAATGTTGTTCATTCATTCGTCTTAATAAAATATCTTCTTAAAAGCCAAATAAAGTTATAAAATCATTATTTTTGTATGAGAATTAAGAATTTAAGACCCTAATATGGACTTGTTTGGGCTTGCCTTGAGGGGCGTGGCACAAAGGCGACTCGTAGAATGAGGAATGTAATATGTTTTACATCACATTAGCTACTTGAAGTAATGCAATTGAAGAAAAAAAGAGATTGTGGGCTTTACATTCTTGAAAATGTTTTATATGTTTGATTTTATTTTTAAATTTTCATTTGAATATGCTTTACATGTTATGCTTATGTATTTTAATTTTAGGTAATAGGTTTTTTAAAGCCGTTATTTCTAAAAATTAAGTTTATATTTCTTATTAGTATTATGTTTAATATTTTTGCATTTTTTTGAATTTTCTGACATTTTTTGATTTTTAGCATTTTTTTTTTGTATTTTTGCGCCTTGCGTTAAAAAGGCGTGCGCCTCGCCTTGCACCTCTTGCCTTAGGCGCAAATTGGCCCTTGCGCTTTTAAAACACTGGTCAACGGTTTGATGGTTCGACCACCCAGGTTAGTAGGTTGCTGACCAAATCAACGATTTTTGGCCAAAAAGCGGTTTTAGGGTGAAACAGAACCGGTTACCTGACTGATTCTCGGGTTTTCCGTTCTGACCATCTGGTCTGGTCTGGTTTTCGAAACCATGTGCAAGACTATCAAATTTTATCCATATATGTTATTTATCAAGGAAAGAAGATAAAAGCTATATGAAAGAAAGAACACAAGGTGTTGGATTAACACCTTGCATCTATGAACGCGTATACCTATACAACAGTGCCATACCATGTTATATGTTTCAACTTTTAGTTTAAATTCTGTATCCAACACCTTGTTGAGTTGTGCTTAAGTTGTATCTGGGGGTAGGGATGTTTATTGCTTGGTTCAAACCGCAAAACCGGACTGGACCAAACCAAATTTGTGCTTTGGTTCAGTCTGCACTTGAAAACGGTTTGGTTCGGTTTCATATTTTTCTAAGTTGCAATTTGCGGCTTCGGTTTGGTTTCATGGACTTTATAAACTGAACCAAACTGTAAACTGAAATTATATATATATATATATATATATCTATAAATATACAATATAATTATATAAATAAATGATGTATAGATATATAATAAACTCTTTTATTTTATAATAAGATAATAAAATAAAGTTTTAAGTTTTAATTTTTAGGGGTGCTATTTGGTCTTTCTAATTGGGTTAAGCCCAATAGAATAAAAAAATGGCCAAAGTTCCCCAAACTGTATTAGAAACAGCACCATAGCATAATAAAATGGTCTGGTTGGGTTTGGGAACTTCTCAAACCGTAATTTACTGGTTTGGTCTAAGATCTTTTCTAAACCACACTGAACCAGATTGTGAACACCCCTATTTGGGGGTAACAGAACCCAGCACACCAAAGGAAATCTGCTTTGGATAAAAAGACAAGTTCTAAACATGATTATCCACAAGATGCAAAACTTTCCAAGATTACCAAAAGCATTTCCAAAGTTGGGAAATAGCAAAAACCATTCAATTAAAATGGATACATTATTCAATTCATTTGCACTTACCACATTGAAATTTTCTGCAGTCATTGCGGTGCCTCCCATATTCTGAAAGCCTCCTCCAATTTCCTCCTGTAGCCCCTTGAGAAAACTTTATGATGTTGGTAAAGAAGACCTAAAATATGTAAATGGAGTTTTTTTGGGTGAGTATCTTTTGAGTTGACAGATTTTGCTGTCTTTTAGGCACTCACTTTCTTGCTGCAAGATTTTATGTTTTGAGCAAGTATTTATAAGGTTCTGAAAGAGCAAGGAGAAGACAAAAAAAAAAGCATGGTCTGAAGTGGTAAAAAATGATTCAAGTGCTTATAATTTGACTGAAAATATGGTTCTTGATAGAGAAAAAATGGCAGGACAGGATTTATGGAACCAGGTCCAAATAGTTGAGATTAAGGCTGAGTTGATTTGAGTTTAGTTTCCATTCCTGGTTTAACCTTACTAGGGTTAGTTCAGTACTACCTTCTCTTCGCAGTCAAACAATTTCATTTTATGGTTTATCTGTCAAATTTTGTAGATTTGCATATAGATTTGGTAAAGGTTGCATCCATGTCTGTCAAAGGTTGAAATTTCTAGCACAAAATATGGGTTTTATTCTTCTTTTAGAAACAAATATTTCGAAGTTAGTTTGTGCTGTTTGAGCTTATATCTGTAGTTATGTAGTATGCAATATCATCAAATAACACAAATATTTCTTTATTTAGGGTGCATTTCCCTATATCCTTCTTAGTTTTTTTTTGATCAGTATATATCCTTCTTAGTTTTCTAAGTAATATTTTCTTCATAGGTACACAAACTTGTGTCATCGTAGACTTAGACATTTACATTTTGTAATTATTCTAGGAGACAACAATATTGATTGTAGTGACTCCATATTTTCCAACCCAGTGGTAAGGAGCTTAGAGCTTCTAGATTTAGAATGGAACAGAGTGGCTACTTCCCAATCTGTATTTGTAAAGAGCAATTATAGCCCAGTGGAAATTAAAGGGGCTATGTTCACAATGGAGAGATCTAAAGCCCCTGACCTGAATAGATTCTCTATGACATTCTATGAGGATTATCATTGGAAGTTTTCAATGAATTTTACCAAAGAGGGGAAATTTCTTCAGGAATAAATGCTACTTTTATAGCATTAGTGCCAAAAAAGAAAGAGGCTAGGACGCAGGAGGATTTTAGACCTATAAGCCTGGTATGAAGTCTTTATAAAATTATAGCAAAGGTCCGTATTGGAAGATTGAAGAAAGTCTTGCCCTTGGCAATTTTACAGTTTCAAGGTGCTTTTGTGGAGGAGAGGCAAATAGTGGACCAAATCCTAGTGGTGAATGGATCTGTGGCACATAAGAAAAGGGGGGAAAACGGCTGATATGCAAGTTGGACTTAGAAAAGGATTAGGACTTAGTGGATTGGTCTTTCCTCAAGATCCTCGAGAAGATAGGAATGGATGAATGATAGAGAAGCTGGGTAAAGGGTTGTATTATCTTAGTGTATTATTCAATCCTGATTAATGGTGTTGCTAGAGGCATCTTTCCGACTAAAAGAGGGTTGTATTAGCTTAGTGTATTATTCAATCTTGATTTATGCTCCTCTTCTTGTTCAAATTGATTACTGAGGTTCTAAGTAGAATGGTTATCAAGGCTGATCTGGATAACTTGATTAGAGGCTGGAGGGTAGGAAAGAATGAGGTCTCACTTGCAATATCTAGATGACATGATAGTGTTATGTGAAAGAAATGATCAAGAAATTGTGAGGAACCCAAAGGATCTAGTTAATGCCTTTGAGAATGCATCTTGTTGAGGGTGAATTTGGGGAAGAGCTGTGTAGTGGAGATAACATGGAGGTTAAAAGACTTCTGGAAATCTGTTAGGAGGAAATCCGAGAACAAAAGACTTTTGGAAACCTAGATTCACTAAGAAGCTGACTCTTTGAAAAAGGAATTACATTTTAATGGGAGGGAGAATAACTCTAATTAAGTCTACAATGGCTAACTTACCCATTTACTACATGTCCACTTTTGTATACCTGTTAAAGTGACTACTAGGCAGCCTGAACAATACATGAGGGAATTTTATTGGAACTGGGGATGAGAGGAAGGACCATTTGGGAAACAGTGGTGTGGACTATATGGGAAGAAAGAAATGAGAAAATTTTCAGTGAAAAAGCAGGTCTAAGGAGGAGATAATAGAGGGTATAAAGGTCAGAGACTCAGAGTTACACATTGGGTAAACACAACGGAATTTTTTCAAACTTTTTGAGTGGTTGATATAGTTAGAAAATGGACTGAAGTGGCACACTCATATAAAGGAAAAGATAGGGTGAGCATGGAATGGAAATTTCCAGTAGATAACAGACTAAAACTGAACTTTGATGAAGCTCTTTGGGCAATCAAGGGATGGCAGGCATAGGGGGTGTGTTCAGAGATTCTTCAGGCAAGGTGGTGGCTATGTACTTGGGGCCAATTGGGGTTGGAGATTCACTCAGAGCTGAACTATTGGCAATGCTGCAAGGATTAAGATTGAAAAAATAGTTTGGCTTCCAACAATTGGAAGTGGAAGGGAACTCAAAACTGGTTATATCTTGGGCAAGGAATAGTAACCCAGCACCTTGGGCCTACAGGAATGCCTTCAGGGAGATAGAATACTTATAAGGGAGCTGAATGCCATTTTTAACTTGGTTAGAACTGCGAATGGGATGTTGGATACACTAGAAAAACAATAGACAGCAATTGTTTTGGGCAAGAGTGTAAACTACTTTGTATTTGGGGTGGTTGGAACGAATCTGGATTCAGTCCTCACAAAATTTGTCCTCACACCATCCTCACAACACTTGCAGCCCTGCATTGGGAGCATCACCCCATGAATGAAAAAATACAAGTACGGAGATTGTTGTGAGGACAAATTTTGTGAGGACTGAATCCTGTCTCAGTTGGAACACTACAACTTTGTTTGTTCTACATTTTAAATCCATAATTTATTAACATTTGTTTTGCTGATCAAACAAAAAAAAATCATTGTAGTGATTGCAGATATAGAGAAGTTGTAATGTGGTGTTCTTTATCTGCTACCATTGTTTGAAGCCCAATAGTCTACTATTTGAAACATAGTAGATGTGATTCAGTCCTGTAAAATCAGAATAGAAATCTGGAAAAAAAATAAACAGAAATAGAGAAGAGAAGAGAAACAGTGGAAGAGGAAGAAGAAAAGAGTAAAGAAGGGAGAAGGAGAAGAGAGTTTGATTGGATCTCTCTCTATTTTCCTAATCTATTTTATTAAACTAATAATCATGGATCAATTACAATCTTGCCCTTAATGGGGCACCCAGCTAATAAACATCACTTAAAAGAAACAAAAGAATGATTAAGGGGCCCATGTGGACAAGGCCCATTAACACTAACATAACATATAAGAGAAAAAGAAACAAACTAAAGCACTAGGGCCCATCTGGCCCAGTTTCTCTACAATAGTTACTTGGTGAATTTTAGATCCATCTTGCAATGCATGTTTGCAAGTTTTCTATTTTGCCAGTGCCAAAATTTAGGTAAATAAATGTTCTGGCTTGAACCTTTTGTTGAAACCTTTTTGTGCATTGTGATCTCTAAAATGTATATTTCTTTCTTAGTTGTTCAAGATGCAAATTGTAAATTTTTCTAATTGTCAATACCTTTTTCTTTGTTTTTGTTTGGTTCCCAGAAAGGAATGCTTTACTTTGACATGGCCCAGTTTGATGGGATCCTCAAAAAAATTGCAGAATTTAACAATGCTCTACTGTCTGACCTGGTATGTTTTTTTAGGCCCAGAAGTGTGAAATGTTGTTTTATGTAGAATATCACAAGTCCAGCCTGTTTTTTAATTGGTTAATGCACTGCTTTTGCAATCACCACCTCTCATGGTTTCCACCTTATCACTTAAAATTAATTTCCTGTTTTCTTAATATCTGATTTTGAGTGGTGTAATGGTAAAATCTTGGGCTGGCAAGCATGAGAATGCGGATTCAAGTCTGAGAGTGGCCACTTCATGCAAAAAAAATGAAGTTATTAAATGTAAATAATAACGTTTTGTGCCAAAAAAAGGTGAAGGTTAGGGCTAACATTGGGTAATGGTCTTTTTTAAATGTAGATGGTGACATGATGTATGGCAATACTCGTTGAAGTTAAACCTGATTTTGGGTCTTAAGTTTCAATTATGATCACTTTAAGCAAAAGAAATAAAAAAAAGACAAAAGTTAGGTCTGTATTGAGTCTACCCCTCCCAAGACCCCAGAATGCTGGAACTATCATTGGGAAATAACTCTTTCTTAAAGTAAACTTGATTCTGGATTTTATGTTTCAAAATTCAAATACCATTCTTCTATTTTGGTAAGTAAAATAATCATTAAGGAGGCACAAAAGCCAAACAAGATACAGCAAAGAGATTGACCAAGAAACACTGACCTAGACTCGGACACTAAAATATCACACAAGCAGCCAGGAGCCAAAGAATGGGTTGCCACATTACAAGACCTGTTAACAAAACTAAACTGAACAGATTGTTAGAATGCTCGAGTCAGGGGTATTTCGGTCATTCTGGTTTATCTGTTTGAGAGTGAAAGGTCTATTGTATCTGAGTTTAAGTTATGTGTCCCACCTCTTATGAGGGACAAAATGGTCTTTCTTGTAACTCTATGATTTTGAATAAATACAAGTGGGTCAGCTAGGGGAGAAGTGATTTTTTTCTCTCTTCTAGTCTGGCCGAACTTCTCTTCTTCTTCTTTCTCTTTTCTCTTCTTCTCTACTTCAACCTAGAATCAACTAGGGTTTCCTTACATGGTATCAGAGCAGTAAGGTCTTTTTCTCCTTTCTTTTTCTCTCATTCTTTCTTGCTGCTGTTCTCTTTTTGGGTTCGCCACCAGCTTTCACAGTCATTCTCTTTTTTCGGCTGACCTGAGTGGAGGTTCGATAAGGGGCTGAAAAGGAGCTGTCGTTTTGTGGGCCTGGAGGTGAGAATGCCTCCGGTCATTATTGTGGTGGTCGTTGAAGTGGTATACTAAACCCTCTATTCAGTGTACGAAGAGGGCTGAATGTGGACAGGTATGAACACTGCTGTCGTTTGTCCAAGGGACTGTGAATGCTGTGTTTTTTGCTTCAAAATTTGTTTGTTGTGGAGCTCGGTGTGTCTGATATGCATATCAGTCGTGTTCCTCTGCATTTTTCCTCATATGTGTGTTGAAAGAAGAGTTGTCGACTGCTGAAGTTCATGACAGCAGTGGTGTGGTAGTGGTTGTGTCGTGCTGATTGGTGTATTTATGATTCTAAGTATTTAAAAGTGAACTCCTAGACCTTGTGTGTAATCAGTTCTGCAGTATGAAGAACAAGTGTTCGATGTAATGACTGAGTGATTTCAGCCCTAGTATGTTGATGGTGAATGGTTCTGCAGTGTGCAATACAGGTGTTTGATGTGATGACTGAGTGATTTCAGCCTTAGTGTGTGGTGTGTAATGTGCATTTGAAGAAGTTGGAGTTGGTGGTGTTATAAGTGAGATAAGTCTTGTGAAAGTGTGTGAGGTTGGGTTGTATATTTGAAGGTGAAATAATTAAGATGGCTTCATTTGGAGATGAGAATGWCAATAAAACATGTGTCATGCTTTCTCCAGACTATCTAAGTGTTTAAATGACATCCATCAAGCTGAATGATGAGAATTATGTACCATGGGCAAAATCTGTGGAGGTGTTCTTGAAGGCCAAGAGGAAGGTCAAACATGTGAGAGAGGAGAAACCTCCCTCTGATTCCCCTAGGTTCAGTGACTGGGAACAGGAAGATGCATAGATAATGACATGGCTCTGGAACAACATGGAATCAAAGATTAGTGTGAACTTCATGTTCCTAGATACAACTAAGGAAATCTGGGATCATGCTAAGAAGCTATACTCTGGACAAGATAATACAACTAGGGTGTATCAGTTGTACCAAGAGTACTTCAATCTGAAGCAAGAGAGTCAAAGCTTAGAAGAGTACTATGCAAGTTTGAGGAACATCCGTAATGAGCTCAATGTGTATCACCCTCTAACATCAGATGTTCAGATCCAACAACAACAACGTGAGCAACTTGATGTGACGAGGTTTCTTGTGGGTTTGAAGGCTGAGTATGAGCCTGTTAGAGCACAAATATTGGGGGGATCTGCTCTTCCCTCACTTGAAGAAGTTTTTGCCCGCCTTAAGAGGACATCCATTGAGTCGGTAGAACATTCTCTCTCTGACAGATCTGGTTTGGTAGTGACTAAAGGGGGTGGTCGTGGAAATAGAAGTGGTGGTGGTAGTAGTGGACTCCCAAGCAATCGTGGTGGTCACATGTTTAACCGGGCTGGTGGCCGGATTGGATGCCGAGACTCAGGGGGAGGCTGTGGAAAAGGTAGAAGTAATGCCCAGAGAAAGTGTACACATTGTGGTTTAGAGGGACACAGTTAATTTCTGCTATGATTTACGTGGTCCACCCAACACTTGGGCTAACCATGCTATGACTAAGGGTAGTGGCACAATTACTGAAAGCCAGCAAACTAACCCAATCCCCTCCACATCTACTTGTGCTTATGGGAAGGAAATGGTGAGTGTACTGCGTGCAGTATATGAGCAGTTCTTTCAAACATCTCAACAGAACACCGCTACACTTGCCCATTTAGGTATGGCTT